>VWZN01007651.1:35048-73768 GCA_013396955.1 Regulus satrapa
TTTTTCCCCTCAAACATGCATGCCAAAACTTTGTGGAGTCAACAAAAATGTCATTTTATCCTTCGTTTCTGTTTTAGGTATCTTTGTGGTTTAGTTCTTTTTTTCTATTTCAGATCAGTTCTTTTTAGCTAACTTATCTGCAAACAAAGCAGTTCAGTTTTGCAAGAGTAACAAAGACCTTTCTCCAGGATTTAATTACTCAGATTTTCAGGTTCCATTCTCAGATCAATTAGTTTGAATGAGATAACTGTCAATATAATTACCGTGTCATCATAATTTCTGGTTACAACAGCATCTAACTCTCATCTGTACCCTGAATTACAGCAGTATTATCGAGGGATGAATTTTATCTGAGGCTTTTTTTTGCTTTTTTTTTTTTTTTTTTGGAAACCAGAAAAGTAAAATAGAAATCCAACACCACCAAAACCGAGAAAAATCCTAGCCTGCAGTTGCAGGTAAGCTCTGAGGGGGCTAGTTTGCATTAGCAAAGTTAAATAAATAAACAGAGGAACTTCTGGCAGGATTCAATGAGCCATACTTAGACTCTCACAAAGCCACTGTTGAAGGCCTGTTTTTGCAGAACTGCCCCACTCTGCAGGTCACAAAGACAAACAACCTCCTTAAGGAAAAGTATTTTAGGTTTAAAAAACAGGGGGGATAAAAAAAATGGTGCTGATTTGGGCATTGATGATCTCCGTGGCACTGCAAGCTCCGAATGCAGTGGCTCAGGCAGGTGGGCTCTGTCAGATGCTGCCCTGCTGCTCTGGAGATGATGGAGCTGTGTGGAAGGAGCTCCTCACGGCCGAGGCTCTCCCTCCTTGTGGCCTGCCCTGCACAGTGTCCCCTGGAGGCTGAGTGGATGGACTGGCAGAGCCAGAGGTGGCACTGGCGAGGAGAGCTGGAGCTGCCCTGCCCTGCCCTGCCCTGCCCTGCCCTGCCCTGCCAGCTGCTGGCTCTCAGTAGAAGTTGCCCAAATTTCTCATCCGTTGTAAATTCTGTGTCCTTAGTTAGTGACACCCAGAGCATCGGGAGATGGGCTCAGCCCAGGCCTTGGTCTCAGCTGCAGCAGTGATTTGGGAGAGATAAGAGAGCATTCCTTCCTCTCAGAGCTGCACTCTAAGAGGATGACAAAGTACAATTCTGCTGTCCCCTTCAAAAGGGAGAGAGAGAAAGATATTTTCTCATTGTGCAAATTTGTGTTCCCCCTTCCTGAGTGTAATTAACCTTGGCTTCTTTTTCCATCTGTAATTTCTGGAGAAGCTCTGGTGGTGGAATTTTAACCCTTCCATCCTTCTACAGCCTTAACGCTGACCTTAACGTTTCCCATGAGAAATAAGGGGATTTGCTTAATCTCTTTGTATGGGGCTAGCCATGGGTTATTGAAAATGACCTACAGTTATTTTGCCAATGAATAAAATGTCACGAGTAATTTTGGCAAACCTAAAGAGCAAACAAATGGAAGGACTTGTCAGTGAAAGTTAGACAAAAAAAAAATCATCTGTTTTTAATATCTACTAGGGCTCAAATTCAGCTTTTATTTCACATATAAAGATGTCAACTCTGAAGCACACAACACCCCCTTTCTAGGACTACTTATGGTACAGTTTTTCAGAAAATTGCATTAAGCAATCTGATCAATAAAGTGATCCAGATTAAAACTTGAAGACCAATTGCTTTGCTAGTTACTGCTTTAAAAGGGATTTAAAAAAAAACCAAACAAAACTTTTGAAAGGAACAGGCTTTTCTTTAAAAGATGATTTTTAGGGGATACCTAGGAAAGGAAGATTAGCAAAGCCACTGTGCAGCTGGTGATGTAGGATTTGTGAATCCCTGGGTCACAGTGCCATGGAGCTGCAGCAGTTCCATATCTTTGAAGATGCCTGGTCAGAAATCACCCAAGTGTAAATACAGAACACCTCCTGATTAAATAGTGCTGTGAGGAGCCAAGGGATCTGCTGTCTGCAACGTGCTTGTCGCTGGTTTTGTTTATGGTATCTTTTAATGGACGGGAAGAACCAAGAAGCAGCAGCTCTACATAGAAATGGACTCCTTGCAATGAGAACCATTTGCAGAGAGTGCATTTGTTTGCTGCTGAATGAGATCACTGTACCACCTACACACTCCCCAGCACCTTTTCCTTTTTAAAGTGACTTTCAAGCGGGGCCCGGCTAATGCAGAATTGCAGATTTTCATCTGACGTGAGGTTTTCTGACAGTTTATATCGTTTATTCTTTTAATGTGTGTCATGAAAATCAAGCTGTTACCCCCACCAAGATTTCCCTAAGAACAAAGTGTGAGAACAAATTCTTTCCAGCCTTGCACCAGGGCTGACTTTTCAGGGTGGTGCAAGGGGGAGCAGTTTGGCTTTTGCTGCATAGCATGTGTGTATAAATATGTGTGTGCATAGAATGGAGACAAATGTAAAAATGTCAGCAAGGGAATATTTTAGGCCAAGTGTCAGGAATTGTTTCTTTGCAGTGAGATCTTTTATGACAGAGAATAGTGTCTCCATTGGGAGGAATGGTGGGAGCTCCTTTACTCGATTAGAGCTGGACAAACCCCTCGGAGCACAGCGTGGAGCAGTTCTGTGCTGGCAGAGGCATCAGCTGAGCACCTAGGAGCTCTTTCCCAGCCCCACTTTCCGTGAAAGATTGATGGGTAGTTTGATAACCCTTGAGGCAGCTTTAGCAGCACAGTGCTAATGCAGCTCTCGTGCTTGCCAGACCGAGTTTTCGGAAGACTTTTGGACAAACCGTGGCTGAAGTGGTTCATAAATTACTCTGCATTGTATCAGCAAAACTCTCTTTGCTTTTGGGGGGGGAATTCAGCAGCAGCAGGTCCTTACATCCCCTGGGATTGCTGTTGTCACTCCTGGGGAGCCAAGCCCGTGTGCACCAGGGAAGGGAGGGGAGCAGGAGCGTGTCAGGCTGAGCCCGCTGCCGCCTTCCCTGGCTCCGGTTTTCCCTGAACAGTGCCTGGCTCAGAGAACCCCTTCGAGTGTCAAACTGTCCCTGTGCCTCAGCCCCACCATCACTGCCACGGGAGAGAGGATGGATGGATGGATGGATTGATTGATTGATTGATTGATTGATTGATTGCCTTGGAGGGGAAACAGGGAAATAGTGGAATTCACAGAATGAGTTGGAAAGGAGATTACACCTGGGCACAGAGGTAAGGAAACTTAGAAACTAAATAAGAGCATACAGATGGAAACATTTCCTGTTGCTCTTATGGACACTTTTATAGAGAATTTAAGCCACATAATACTTGCTTTCTTGGTGGGTTTGCCTTTCACAAATCCTCTAGAAGCAGTTCACAGTAGTGATGAGAGCCAGGGGATGGTGTTGGAGATGGCCATGAAGGGAAACAGGGGAGGGCAGTTGTTCTCTACAGTGATTCCTCCTTATCAGAAGATGTCTAGGTTTTCTGTCTTCTTGCTTCAGGCTTTTGCAAGTGCCAGCTCTGGGTGATGTTGAAGCAGTATGTCTCAGAGATAAATCCTGGGCAGCTGAGAGATGTTTTCAGCCAGAGACACTGTCCCAGCTTAGAAGCTCCAGCAGCAGGCAAGGAGAGAGTGGAGGGTCTGCATCCCTTTCAGGAACCATTTCTCACTGCTACAGGACAATCATTAGTGGTTTATGTCGTGGGGTGTTTTTGTGAATATTCTTATTAAGGTTTTGGAGAGATTCTTTCAAAGACAATACGGTGCCCTTGGAGTGGAGGGTTCCTTTTGGAATCTCTGAGCACACTGCAGAGCTGCTGGTAAACTCTGTCCTGGCCACTGATTCTGAGTCCAGGGGGCTTGTCTGTGCTTTATGTGTGTGGGGCATACCCTGTGCAGGGTTATGCTTGCAAGTGGAGAGGGAAAGAAAAGGGGTCCCTGCCAGGAGTTCTGTGGGGTGTTCAGAGCACATCCAAGGGGTGTGGGACACACCTGAGCAGTAATTAATTACCACCAGGAGTCCTGGGGACACACCTGAGCAGTGATTAATTACCATCAGGAGTCCTGGGGACACACCTGAGCAGTGTTTCCCTACCAGGAGTTTCAGGGACACACCTGAGCAGTAATTAATTACCACCAGGAGTTCTGGGGACACCCCTGAGCAGTGATTCCCCACCAGAGCCCCAGGAGCTGCAGGAGCACAGGTGTTTCTCGTGGAGATGGGGTTTGTTCTGCAGGATGGCTTGGCTGGTGCTGCTGTTCTTTCTCTCCTGCTCCACGGCTGCTCCGAGGTCAGAACTTCCACCCCTGCTGGAAGTGCCTAAACCCCAGGTAAAGATGAGATATGTTTTATTGTTTAAACTGGGTTTGGCCCGAGCTCTTGAGGAACTGGAACTTGGGTTATTTAGTGAAATATTATGGTGGGATTGTGCTGGGGAAGAGTTACTTGTAGCCAGAAGGCACAGGTGAAGAATGTGAGATGCAGGAGAAAACAAAATGTTTTCTGTGACATAATTTGATGGACTAATCTTAGAGGAAGATTTGTTACTTTAAAAAAAATTATTTCAGTGACACTTATAGTTAATGGTAATTATTTAAAGTGAAGTCAAGAGGAGTAAAAAAAAAGTTGCATTGAGCATAAGTGAAAAAGAGATGTGACTACTTAAAACCTTAATTAGCAATGTTCACAATGCCTCTGAGTAATGAGATTCAGTGTTCAGAGCCCTAATTCAGTTGTAGCAATGTTTCCAAGAGGAGCATTACTGCCCAGGGCTGTGACTCAGGTGTTTTCAGAGGAGCTGAGACACATCTGCTCCCAGGACTTTGTTTAACTGGGGAGTACTTTTTAGGTAAAAAGAGAAGGGCATTTGAAAGATGAAGCAAAGGCCTTAATGAATAAATATTATTACATAAATACTCAATGAGTTATCGTGCATCAGATCTGACAGGACATAAACTCTGCTGAAAAATCTTGTTAGGTAACCTGCCAAAAGCTGAATATGTCCTAATATGTATTTTGTGTCCTTACAGTCATTTAAACCCCATGAACAAATACAGGGGAAGGGGAAAAAAAAAATAAATCTTCGTTTAAATTATTTTTAGCTGCCAGTGTGTGGCAAGGAGCTTTTTTCAGTGCGCTGGGCTAAAGAAATGGACGGGGAGGAGGGAAGCTTGGTATAACTCCAAGAACTCTCTTTATTTATACATATTTTTGAATGGCACAAGCCATGGTCTGCATGGAAGCAGTTGGGAGCAGGAGTCCCTGTGCCTGGAATGGGGTGGGGCAGGGATGCTGGGAGGGATTGGCACAGGCACTCCCAGCCCTGCCCCAGGAAAGCAGAAGTGGGTGCCTCCGAGGGGCTGCTCTGTGCAGAGCCCTCCTCGGGGCTCTTTCGGGGGGCAGAAGTGCTCTGAGTAAAGGAGCTGGCTGGGGCAGCCCGTGGAGCCTGTTTGGCGAGCCATCCCTCTCTCCTCTGGCTCTCCCCACACATTTCTGTGTGTACCCTGCTCCAGGTGCTCAGAGCGGGGGCTCTGCCCCCCGGCCGGGTCAGGATGCTGCCTGGGCCCTTTGCAAAGGGGGATGCCAGCCAGCGTGCTTTGCAGCAGGGCTCAGGTGTCATTTGGGGGTTTTGAATGGCATTTTGGAGCAGTGCAGGGGTGCCCTTTGGGCGCAGCCCTGCCCTCAGCAGCTGGCTGGCTCTGTCTGGAGCAATATCAAATACTGTAGAATAATTGGGGCTATAATTGGGGATTGTCACTCACTCCTCCTCAGGAGGTGTTTGCTGGGAATGGTGAGAGCAGGAGCAGAGCTGGATGGGTTGCAAGTGGCGTGAGAGGGAGCAGAGCTGGCGGGTCTGATTCCACTCCAGAGGGGTCCCCAGTGAAAATGGGGAGGTGTTCCAGCAGGGGGAGGAGAGGTGCCAACCAACTGGCTGGAGAGATTGAGAACCATCTAAATCAGGGGCTTGAAAAGAATCTAAAATAAATTGGGAATGCTTGGAGAGTCTTTAGGCTGTTGGGCAGGGAAAGGAAGCTTGCAAACAGCTCTTAGTGCTGGGCCCAAATGACTGATTGCAGCACTCGCTGATCCTAGCAGCTATTTATTTATTTTTAAAATCGGGATATGTTCTGCCTGCATTTGGAGAGGATTTGCAGAGCGAAGAACGAGTGGATGTTGATGACCGGAATGAATGAAGGCATTTCCATCCCTGGTGTTTGGATGGTAGCTGTCTGAGCAGCTGGGGCTGTTTGCCCTGCACGGGCAGGGGAGTGCAAGCAGCAGAGATGCGTTCTCAGCTGGAGAGCCAGGCTGGGGCTGGCCCTGCAGGGATGGCACTGATGGCACCACGGCACCCTTAAATTATTAACCAAACAGAAAGATCAAACTGATAAAGAGGGGTTTTAAATTTTTTTTTTTTTAACAGCTGCTTCAAAGTGGAAATGTAGAGTTTAGAGCACAGGGGTTCCTGGAATATTTCCATTGCTATCTTCTGACAGCTCTTTTCATTGCTGCTGATCTAGTATTCCTTCCTCTTTACTGCTGCTGAAAAGATTATTCTTAGGAAATAAAGACATACTTTGGGATTTCTGCTGGCAAAAATAAACACACAGTGTCCTCGTGAAGTAATAAGTGAATAGGATCCTATTGTAAATATTTTGTAAGAGGGAGATGGGGTAGGGATGGAGGCACAAGGAGCAAAACGTGTTTCCTGAGGTCAGCCTCATTTAGCACAATGAAAAGCTACCAAATAATGATAGATTTCTTCCATGCCGTAATGTATTTATAAAGATACTCCTGACACTTAGGAGTTTAATGTAAAATAAGAAAAAAATTATTTAAAAAAAAATTCCTACTATAGAAGATTGTATTTTTAAGTCAGCTTTAGACTGTCTTGATCTAATTCTTAATTGCATCACTCTACATTAATGCTTATCACCACAAAGAAAGCTTCTAGTGTTTTATAAAGTGGTTGCTTTGTGAAAAAAAAAAAAAAAAAAAAGGTTTTTTTGTTTATTTGTTTTTTTTTTTTCCTAAAATAACCGTTCAGCTTCTTGCAGTGTAGCTTTCTAAATTTTGGAGTTTGTAAATACTTTTTTTGTCTCATGAATTTTTGCCCTGAAAAATGATGTTGTCACTCCAGTCTAATGGCAGTATTTTACCCCTGAAGATTCCTCATGGGCCAACCTGGACTTGGCCTGACAGTAGGAAGGAGATAATTGTAATTTTAAAAGGAATCTTTTCCTAGACTTCCCGCCGGTGGCCCCTGGTTTGCTCAGCTGTGTCTCGTGGGCTCTCGGTAGCGGGCTGATTTGAAATGCTCTTTGCAGCTGGCCGAGTGTCCCCGGCTGGCAGGGAGCTCTGGGGTGAGGCTCTGGGGTCCCAGCAGGGACAGGTGAGCTCTGCCCAGCCTGCAGAGGCCGCTCAGAGGGGACGAGGCGGGGTGACAAACCCACCTGGGGCGCTGGGTGGGCGAGCAGAAAGCTCAGCCAGACTGGCCGGTCATGGCTGCACCTCAGCAGGCACTGTCTCTGCAGCAGGGACGCCCTAGGGAGCCCTCCCTAGCCTGGCTCCATCCTCCTCCTCCTCTGCTGGGCGCTCGTTTGAGGAAGGCTCTGCGGGAAGGCAGGATGAGGGTGACCCCCAGCACAGGAGAGAGCACTGCCAGCTTCTGAGCAAAGCCCCGGGGATCCCCACTCTTCACTGCAATGGCTGTGTGTCAGGGGTTTGGTTTGCGGGTTTCAGCTCTCCCTGCCTCAGCAGAGACACCGAGGCAGGAAGGTCAAGGAGCCTTGTTCCATCACCTGGAATACAGGGGAATCTACCAAGGGAGAGAAAGAATTCCACACATCCACCCATGCTTTTCTCATTCCCCAAGCTCTTCTTTTCCTTCTCTTCATTTTCAGAATAATTTCTCTTTTTACTACATTCTTGAATGGCTCTCACCTAACATGTTTTGCCTGGTTAATAAATTTGTTTTCCAGTAGTTTTAATGTTAAGTGTTTTTGTGACACTACCTGGGTCTTAAAATGGGTAATAAATGACCACGGTTCATAAAACTTCATCTTAGAAAATGAAACATTGATTCCCCTCTTGTTTGAGTGCTCAGACCCCATGGTGTGTAAAATAGATAATAATTGGGATTCCTAGTCCTGCGCTCCTTCCTCCCAGGGACAGGCTCTTTAACTTTGTAATGAGTAAAACTAGAAACCTTCCACTGGATCCACTTCCAATTGTGAGAATCAGGCAAGACCTCTACAGAGCTGAGGGATTTTGGTGGGAGCTGGAAATAGCAGAGGGATGGTGGTTTCAAAACCTCTCCAGTGAGTGAAGCATAAAGAGAAAACATTGCCACTTCTCACTGTGAAGAGCAACTATATCAGAATTTATCAGAAATTTTCACTTTTATTCTGGAAAGTTTTGTAAGAACAGTCAAATATTTCCATTTCTCGCTGAAACTGGGTATGTTTATGCCCCCCCATTACCATGGAAAGCTTTTGCTCTGGCAGGAAGAAACCAGCTAAATGTAATCAGTCTTCACATCCCTGTGGGAGCTTTGATTCATTTTGTTCCTGGGGGAGAGGAGCAGCTCGGAGCAGTTTAACCAGGGCAGGTCACTTAGGCAGGATCCTGATATTCACCTGTGGTAACAATCAAGATTCTGTGTAAGGAGGAGGGGAGCAGCAGCTCCCTGGTCAATCCAGAAGGATTTTCAGGTTTTTGCAAGCATGTTTGTGAAACAAGTTTTGAGGTGAAAGAGATTGCATTTTTTTTCCTCTGGATGTCCAGTACCGTGGTGGCTTAGTGAAGGATGCTCTTTGTTTTGTTTTGGTGGGGTTTTTTAAGCTCCAGAGCTCATTTTCCTGACAGCATGTTGTGATGGCTCCGAGGTTTCAGTTCCTGACTGGCAATCACCTCTTCAGAGTCCATTCTTTGTGAACAATTAAGGTGGAATGACATTAATATGTATAAATGTAGAATAAGGCACCCAGAGAAAAACCTGTCGCCTCCTTCCCTGCTCGCTTTGGCTCACGGTGGAGCTGAAGCTCATCTTGGTTGTCTTGGATAGGAGGCTGGGATCATCATAGCATTTGCCTTGATAAGCTAAAAATGTGCTTGGGAACAGAAAGAGCTGTTTGCTCTGGAATGGGAATTTGAGTCTGCCTTCACCCAGCTGCAACTTATCCTCGTGGCAAACACAGCCAGATCAGGGGAAGCAGGGGTGTCCCCCAGTCTAGCACCTCTGCTTGGTGTCAAAGTGCCAGTATCCCAAAGTGCCAGAATTCCAAATAAATACTGGTGAGGGGACAAAAGTGGGGAAAAAAAAAAAAATCATCAATCCAGAGGTTCTGAGTTTGTCCAACACCCACGTTGGAAGGTCAGAGCAACAAGTGAAGTCGAGCAATGGGGATTTCTATGCTGATGGGGAGGGCAGGAGGGGAGCTGGGTGCAGTTGAGCTGCAGCACAGCTAAACCCTGCTTTGTCAGGAGACACAAGCAAGCCTCTTATTTTATGCCGAAGCACGGGGTGAGAACTTGTAAAAAATGTGCATTATTTCTTGTTTAGCTAAAGGCTTCCAAGAGTAATGAACAAAGGTGGACAGCCATTAGAGGGCTTTGTGTGTTTTAATGTTACAAGTGGGAATGTAGGATTAAAACAAGGACATCCAAACGCCATATGCTGCTTTTTGTCTGTTACAGAATCAGTTCAGCTGCTTGTGACTCCAGGTTCTTACTACTGCAGAGGTGAAAAACGCAGCCTTTGTGGGCCTTGCAATCAGTTCCAAAACCTGGTGTCCTGAGCATTTAAATGCTCCGGGGTCTGGCTCTCTGTCCTCCTGGCAGTCCAGGTCAGCGCAGGCAGGGAGTGCAGCAGCTGTGCCTGTGTTTGGCCCTGCTCCTTCCCCTCTGCTCACGGGGGCTCCTCCGTGCCGCTCTGCTCGGGGCTGTCCCGTGGATGATGCACATCCATTCAGGGCCCTGGAAATTTTATTATTTCTTTTTTCCCCATCCATTTCGATCCTCTATCATCAATCTGTTAACAGTCGCTGCATGTTTCGTTTCATCTCAGGAAACATCTGGAATAGCCATACATATTTGGTGTTTTTTTGTTGAAAGGATCTTTTTTTATTTGGTTTCATATGTCAGTTTTCTTCTTTCATATACCTTGCTTAGCTACCTATTTTCACTTACGTATATGTTGGGTCGTGAATTTGGAAAGTGCATCCTTGTCCTGCCATCAAAAAATGAGTAATTGCTTATTTATCCAGCTTTTTAAGAGTAAGTTTTCTCTAACGTTTTAAGATTTGTTTGACATAATTTTTCAAAACCAATAAATAAACAAAAAGTTCATAATGTTTTAGAAATGACCAACTAATGTGACTAGGTACAGGCTTAACCGTGCAAATGGTAAAAAATAAAACACAAAACCCTCTGCTAGATAAAAAGGTAGAAATGCAGACCTTATCTAGGCACATCATAGTCATACTAATTTTAATTTTAAAATAATCATAGTGCAAATATTTTCTTTAACAGCCTGTTGTGGAGAAAAAAAAATAAAGTTAAAAAACAAGAAGTAGATTCGGGTTCACTTCTGGTCTCAAAACCTGGCCTCAAACCCTGTCCTGGAGGAGAGTGCTTTGAGACCTGAGCTAAAATGCAGCAGCAAAATGCTGGTAACTGGGTGAGAGGGGGAAAGCTGCTGGGGCAGCAGGGCGAGGTGGAGCCCCTGCCAGCTGGAGCACCTTGTCTGCTCTCTGTCCCTGCCCGCGCTGCTGGCACGATGGCTGGTGGGGTACACACCGAGTTTAAACCCTCCAGAGCTGCTCTTGCGGGTGCCTTCCCCTGGTGGGAGTGCAGGGGGTGCTCCCCGTGGAGGAGAGGTGATTCTGCCATTTGAGCCGCAGGCACATCGGCTCCTGGCCGCTGCATTTGTGGGCTTTGCTTCCCTGGTTTTAACCTTCTCACCCGCCTCTCTGGCCCCAGTGTTTTAGGGGATCTACTGTCCCCAGAACCATTAAGATTTGGCCGTGCTCTGTCCCAGCTCCTCGGAGCTGCAGGAGCTTGGATTTCTGTCGCAGCCCTGCAGGGAGAGCCAGGCGTGTTGCTGTCCCTCTGCAGCCCCGTTCCCCCCAGCCTCGGGGCTCTCTGCACCCTGCAGGAGGAACAGGCTGCTCCTGGGGCTGCCTCTGCCCTCAGCTGCCTGCCCAGCCCCTCTTCAGGGGCTCCCTGTGCTGCTGAGCCCCCGGATTTCCCTCTGGGCTGCGGGGCAGGCTGTGCTGCGGCCGGGCTCCCGCGGAACAGCTGCTAAGGGAGAGCAAGATGCAGGCAGGGAATCCAGCCTCTCTGAACGCTTGCACGTCAGGCTTCATTTCAGAATATTGCCTGTATTGAGAAAGGGCCGTATTTTCCAGGAGCTTGGGTATCCTAGTAATTTTTTTCTGTTTAACAGTTAAAGCAGGTTAATAATTAAAGGCAGGATTAATTTCCAGGTGGGGTTTCTACCCTGCTCAGACCAGCAGTGAAACAGGGAGGTTGAGAACTGCTGCTCTCTGGGATGGTGGAGACTGTTGGTGTGTGATGGGATCCTGAAAGGACCTTTGGAAACACTTGTGAACCTTCAGTAAGACTGGAAATGAGAGCTGCACCTGAACCGAGGACGGAGAGCAGGAGGAAAACCTCGCCCGAGCACAGCCCGGGTTTGTAGTGGAGGGCTAAAGAAAAGATTTCTAGAACCAGGGCCCCAAGTTCTAGCACCTAGTGAGGAAATGAACAGTCCCTTTTAGCTGCTTCTCGGAGGATTTATGAGTAAAGATAATTATTGACTTTAGCACAGGAGCATTTTAACAGGTAACTTCATGGATCCTTTCTCCTTGAATTCGGTGAATAAAATATTTTCTGAAAGGACTACTAAAGTATAAGCCAAGTTTTACTTTCTGCAGAATTCTAACACTTAAATAGTGAAGGAAAAAAAAGATAATTTAAGGCACAGAAAGAGCTTATTTTTAGGAATGTGAAGCACCTGTCAAATGGAAATTGCACAGAACCTCAAAAAAGCAAATGCAAACTACCCTAAAGTAGCCAATAAAAGTCGAAGGAATTATTAAAATGTTGAGCCTAACACGTAGAGAGTAACCCCCCTTTTCTGCCCTGCTTGCTCTTGGCTATTTTGAGTGCTCTCAGCACACGCTTTCCTCTCCAGGCCTCCACTCCCAGGGGACAGGACACCCTCAGCTCCTTCCCACCCCCAGCCCTGCTCCTGACGCCTCTGTTTTCACTGGACTCGGCTCAGGCTGCCTCAAGCCAAAGTGCACAGTGCGTTGGACAGGTGAAAACTGGCAATTTGAAAGGATGATGCCTTTTCCAGAGGCTGGATCTCTCCTTATCCGAGGCAGTTATTTTGGCAGCGCCGTTTCCGTTTTCCAAGCGGCGATGCTGCCAAAGAGTTTGATCAGTCGGGGCAAAAAAATTCTGCTAAAGAGAAAAGTTAAGGCTAAATCAGCAGCATGTTGAAATCAATAGGTGGGGGTGGAACAGTAAAGAGAGAGAAGCAGAAATACATCTGCTGCATCTTCCCTGATGTAGCTGTTTTGGTGGAAATCTCTGCTGTGCCGCGCAGATTCAGCGTTGAGGGTTTGAAAGGACAGTAAGCTGTCGGTGCAATAGCTACCTGCAGGCTGATGCTCATCTTGTGCAGGTCTGTGCAGCTGAGCAGCTTTTTCTGAACGAGTTAAAGGACTGTCGCGTATTTACTGAACCTTCTGGTACCAAAACTTTCCTGTCAGGGCAAAAGTTGTTCATTTGGGCAACTCCTAAACCCAAGGGAGTTTCCTTGACGTGGAAACCAGGGTGTGGGGGGAGTGGAAGAGGAGCTGGTGCCTGTTTGGCAGCCAGGGCATTGCCAGGGGGAGCGCCTGAAGCCAAGGATGCTCCTGGGTGCTGGGATAAGGTTTTAGTTACCACTGACCCTGGCGTGGGGTCATGCCCCAGCTGCTCATACCCAGCTCTTTGTTCAGGAATCCTTTTCACAGTGACTTTATGGTTGGGTCACTCTCCAAAGCAGTTATTCCAGACTCTCTGAGGAAAAAGTTATTTGTGCTTTTATATAAAGAAAATATTTGAAAACCTAGGTACGGCTTGGTCTTGCTTTTCCCCAACTGGAAGGAATATTCCTGCTTTTAAAGAGTTTTAACAGCTGCAAGAAAGGCATAGTTGTATTTGATCTGTCAGTGAAATTAGTTCATGTTGTTAATAAAACCTGATCTCTTGGACTGGGTGTTTAAGAGATTACTGTGCAGCAAATGTAACCATCAATGTGGAAACAGGGGTTGGCATTAAACTTCTGTGTTTATCAGAACAGATCCAGAACCTAAACACGCAGAGAAAAAGGTAACTTTATTGGTAGGAATGTGGAATTTTTGGATATTTCTGTGATCCATTTAGGTTCCTGTCTTGTTTTAGGCTGTATTTAACTGCATTCATGCGTCCCTCTGATGTCCCTGGAGCTATTTATTTGGGTTATTCATGCCTGTAAATATATTAAGAATAAGTCCTCAGGGAGGTGTTTCAATAACAAAATAACATACATTTGAAATAAACCTAATTAATTAAGAATTCTGGTTTTCAGTACATTGTATTGATGTAAATCAGGACAGAAGTAGAAACAAAATGATAGAGGTGGTGGCATTTCCTGTGAGATTTCTGGTATGGTGCTGGTTGTCAGATAAGGAGGATCAGAATTTTAGCATGGCTATGTAGACATTTTAATATTTGAAAGACAATTCCAGAAAAATATGGAGAGGAAAAAAATATATCAGCTCAAATAAGGAATCTTCCCAGTATTGTATCCAAAGAGAAAATACAGCAGAGAGTTATATTTGGGAAGTACAAGAACTGTTTTACTTTGCAGAGTTATGTAGTATTTAACCTGGTATTTCCAGGAGAACAAGAGTGCTTTTGTTTAGGCAGTGGGATCCCAGAGTAGCAGGATTTGGGTTGAGTCCTGACTCTTAAAGATCTGAAAATTAGGCTTAAGGATGCTCGGAGGAGGTGCCTAAAAAGTAAGAAAGGCCAAGTGTTGGTGTTTTGTGATGAAGGTGGGCCAGGAAGGAGTTCCATCCCTGTGCCCAAAGGAGAGCTGTGCTCCATCCCAGCCCCCAAAGGAGAGCTGTGCTCCATCCCTGTGCCCAAAGGAGAGCTGTGCTCCATCCCAGCCCCCAAAGGAGAGCTGTGCTCCAGCCCAGCCCCTAAAGGAGAGCTGTGCTCCATCCCAGCCCCCAAAGGAGAGCTGTGCTCCATCCCTGTGCCCAAAGGAGAGCTGTGCTCCATCCCTGTGCCCAAAGGAGAGCTGTGCTCTCTCTAGCCCCCAAAGGAGAGCTGTGCTCCATCCCAGCCCCCAGGAGTGCTCTTTGGGAGAGCAGCAGGCACAGTGAGGAGTTTGGCTGGGTCATAGCTGGGGCAGGGAACGCAGCTGAGCCTTTGGGTGTCCTGGGGGGCCGTGCCCAGGCTGGCACCCTGGTCCCTGAGTGCAGCCCCCCAGAGATGCTGGCAGGCCCTCGCTGGCCCTGGCACACTGAGATGGATCTCCCATGAGTCACCCCCTGGAAGGTGACGAGGGGAAATACTGCACGTGGGAAGTGCCTGCTCCTGGAGTGGTGAGCACAAGGAACTGGGCGAGCTGAATGTGGAGTTTTTGTGGGGAGCAGAACTGGAATCACTGCTTCCAGTGGCATTCTGGGCGTTCCCAGCGCTGCCATCCTCTCAGTGCAATGGCAGTGCAGGCCATCTCGGTGCTCTTTGGTAAACGTGTCAGTGTTGGAAAGCTCTGCAGTGGTGAGGGCATGGCCGTGCTCATCCTCTGCCCGCGCTGAAATGCAGCTCTTTGCCCTGTGCCATGCACTCTAGGCTTGCAGTGGATTCTTGGGTTGTTCATGCTTGTTTTTGAAAGGAACCCCGACAGTGGCTGCTCACCCCCCTCACATTTTTAGTTGCTTGCAGTGTGAGCTGAATATGCTTTTATTTGTTGGACATGCCTCGTCTATTTTCCAATTCTATTTTTTTTCTAAAAACCCCAACACTCATTTACTTCAACCCCACTATTTAAAGGCAAAGAAAATTACAAAAAAGCCACCCCACAAACTGCAAAAGGCTGATCAAAAGCTGGTTCACTCTGCTTGGACAAGTGATCTTATCAGCCTGGCCTTCTCCTTTCCAGATGTCACAGTTTTATGTGGTGTAAATGATACTCTCATTACCCAGATGGTCTGAGAAGGCAACAGCTTCTGGGAGGTAAATGCTATTTAATTGTCTACACCCAGGGTCTATAAAAAGGGAAACTGGTCAGTAAAGTGTGAATATTGCAATATTCACTTGGGAACCAAAGCCTTGAACCTACTGACTGCACACTTGACCACACGTGGCCCCATCTTCAGACGGCAACCAGACTGCCAATAAAATTATTCCAAATAAGACCCAAGAGTGGCAGCCCCCGGACTGCTATTCTCATCACAGTGAGTTCAACTGTGCACAAACAGTGAGCCTTTCCTTCTCATTCGCACTGAAATATAACGGGGTTGAAGGGAGGAGGCTTTTCCTCCCTTTTTCTTTTTCTTTGTTTTGGGGTGTTATTATTTTTTTGTGGGGGAGGGGTGTGTTGGGATTCATTTGGTAGGTATTTTTGTTTGTTTCTTTTGTTCCTGTGTTTGTTTGCTTTTCCCAGAGAAGGATCTGACAGTGAATTTGGTCCTAATTTTCTGTACAGATATTTTTGGGAAGAAGAGAGGTAATACAGCACAGCTTAAGAGAACCAATAATTGGGCACAAAGGGCTCAATTAATTTTGTGCTTGGATGATGGTGTGTAGCATAGGAACCTCACTGAAATTAAAATCACATATCTGAGGGCAGAGCTGACCCATATAAAGCAAGCGTGGCCTCCCTCCGAAATGCCAGAAGCTATTGGACAGCTTTCAGAATGTCTCCTTGGAAATTACTTTCAGCCAGCAAATAACCAGACAGAGAAGTATTTCAAATTACCTTGTTTTTGTCAATGCCATGTTGGCTTTTCTGGAGACAGATCTGCGAGCAGCAAAGTTTGCAATGCAGCTGAGTTAAGTAAAGAGCAGGCTTGGCCAAGGTAAGCAGGTGCCATCCCAGTGGTACTCTTGAAAGAGCACCAAAGTCCTCTAATTATGGCTTTGACTGCCCCAGGTCCTTTGGTATAAAGCTCTGCCAGAGCTTGCTGCCTCAAAGATACTGATAAATTAATAAATATTAATTATACATAATATAATCTATACATCAAATGTAACAAATTAATATGAGTAACTATATCCATCATTATAATTAATAATATTAATAGTATAATAATGTATTATGATGTTATTATTAATAGTTAATAAAATTTTTAAATAACTATTATACTTATAACTACTATACTAAATAATACTATTCAGTATTATCAATTATTTAGCCTCTAAAAGCAAAGCACAATGCTTTTATTAGCACATTTTGTAATTGTATAGGCTTTGGAACGGGACAGACATGATATGGGTTAAAAATTCTAAAATGGAGGGTTTTGTGCATTGCTCTCACTTGTTTTCATGCTGCAAAGCTAATGTGCCTCTTTCCAGCATGATGTTCCATAGCTGCCTTTTTCTTTTTTCTTTTTTTTTTCCTCTCCTGATCAACCTACTAAATGTAGTGGCCTTTTTTGCTTTATAGCTTATAGTACTTTAAGACACTCATTCTTTAAAATACTCGTTTACTTTTCCAACCATGAATGCACCACAGGACTAGAAAGTGCTAAGCCATAATAAAAGCAGCTGGAACTGATACTTGGTGCATTGATTAGGTCCTTCCCCTGCTCTTAGGACAAGGTAACTGAACCAGAAAAGCAAGAGCACTGCATTAGCTCAACAAAATGTGCATCAGCTACTCGGCAAGGGGGGCGTTCAAAACTCCTGATTTCAGTTCTACAATTAAAAGTGCATGCAGTGGAGATAGTGCTGCTGTTTGTTGCAGGCAGGGCACTGAGCAAGCCTTTGAAATATCCGCCCGAGCAGCAGTGGAGCCCCTGCTGTCCCCAGACAAGTTTTTAGCAAAGCTGCCTGAGTAAGAGATGAGGGAGAGAGAGAGGAGGAATCATCTCCAAACGTGGAGAGAACGAGGAACAAAAACCACTCTGCTGACTGAGAAATTGGAGGGAATGCAATGGGAGATAAAAATAAGTAAAACCAATTGCAGCCAGTGAATAAAAATGGCAGAAGAGAGGTGTTGGGGCAGAGGAAAAGCGTTTGGGGAGCGCAGAGCTTGGTTGGAGCTGCTGGTGAAAGCCAGCTGTGCATCGAAGGTTTGCTCCTGGTCAGCACTAATGCTGGCGAGTGGATGTGGCAGAGAGCAGCTGCTGGCTCTGCAGGGAAGGGCAGGACTGGGACTGGAACCTGGGAAGGGCAGGACTGGGACTGGAGCCTGGGAAAGGCAGGAACTGGGACTGGAACCTGGGAAGGGCAGGAACTGGGACTGGAACCTGGGAAAGGCAGGAACTGGGACTGGAACCTGGCTCCTGGCAAACGCCTGCTTGCCCAGCACCTGGTTCAGGAGAGCTGCTTTGATTGGAATAATCCACTTGAGAAATAAATATTTTCACACTTTGCTTTTTGGCCCAATGAGAGAAAGCTTTGCTCACTTTGGTTTGGGTTTTTGTTTTTAATTGTTTTGGTTACTTACTGCCTGTTTGTAGGTCTCCCACAAAAACAAATATGTAAGAATGCTCTCCCTCCTAGGCTTTTAAACCAATTATCCACCCTTGGCAGAGAATTAGGGATCTAGAGATATTATTATACAAAACAAAAGATAGCTGGGACAGATACAGCAGAGATATTGTACTAATGCCCCCCTGGAGGGGAAACATCAGGAGCAGCTCATCCAGGCATCCCAGAAGGAGTGGGAAGGAACGAGCACAGAGAGAAAGCCTGTGCACAGAAAAACCCCTCGGGAGCTCTGGCCCAGCAGAGAATCAATCCCTCCTGGGCTCCCTCGTGTCGGAGCAGCAAACTCAGCTTTCCTGCAGCCCTGGCACGGCGGGAGCGGGGACTGCAGAGCAATTCCCAGAGAGCTGCGCCCCCCTGGCTGCCCCCCGAGCCAGTGCTCACCTCTGAGCCTGCAGCCCAGCTCCCAGCAGGGCTTTTAGAGCACCTCAGGTGCCTTTTCCCCTGGACTAGTTAGTTGTGTAAGGTTCTGCCTGGGTTTCACCCCTCGGGCTTGCAGTCTCCACCTGAAGGTAGGAGAATTGAAGGAGTGAACTCTCCTCCCGTCCAGCCGTGGGGTAAGGTGCCTCCTCAGCTCAGGCAATAAAAATTAATCCCTTGGCTTTGAACAGAACAACAAACAATGAAATAGATCATTGACTTTTTATTTGTGATTTGTCCTAAAAAGCTATAACTCCGTAGATTTCTGCAAAGGCAGCCAAGAGCTGGGGCACCTGAGAAATGCTGCTACTTTAGAACTGAGGAGCTCACCTTCACCTTCCTTTGGGTGAATGCAAACTACCTATAAAAGAAGAGTGTGGTTGACACAAAAATTATTCAATCCATATTCCTTTTATCTAGCTCTTTCCATTTGGGATTAGAGCTCAAAGAGCTGTGGAAATGCTTTCTAATGAGATTTTGAAATTCTTGTAGCAGGGAAATCCTTGTTGCTCCACAGGGAGCTCTTCCCTGGGAATTTGCTGGGGTATAACTCTTTTCTTGATTTCAAATAATTCCTTAGAAACATTGAAGATCCTAATATCAGTTCAAGAAGTGGCATTCTCCAATCTGACAGTAAAACTGAGCACTCATTTTATCTGTTTCACGTGGCTCCAAAGTAAAAATGTTTTTGCAGTTATCAGAGCTTCTTATGATGCCATTAGGAATTCCATCAGACTAAACTGTGTTATCAGCTTTAAGTTTTGTGCCCAGAGATTTAAAATGCTGATAACAAATTAAACAGCACTGCTGCCACTGAAGTTAGTGCTGACAGCTGTGTGTCAAATCCTGTATTTGTAATGGCCTGGAAGATATTTGCAAACATGACCACCTGAAATACCAGCAGTTCAAGGAATTTTCAATTTGGGTGCAATTATTTGCTGAGTTGAACTCGTGTGGATTTTAGGCCTCCCGCAGTACTTCCAGAACTGCTGTGATTTCTTAAAGCTTGGCCCCTCTGGCATCAATTCAAGGAGGGGAGGAGGAGCAGGAGGAGCTGCCTCAGGTTCCTGGGCAGAGTCTCCTCCAGCCCCAGGCTTCCGGGAACTTTTACTCTTAGAAATTCCATTAGGGAATAAATTATAAGGGTCATTACACAGAGGAGAATTGGTAATCATCTCCACAGAGCTCATGGGAGTTGATATTTGCAGGTCTGAAATGGGCACACCGCGCTGGTCCCTGCCCAGGCTGAGGAAAGTGGGGGTCTCTACAGGGAAGGGAAGAGCTGCACGTTGATCCTCAGCACTGGGGGTTTGGGATTGACAAGGAGTGGGGACGTGGGCTCTATTTTTACTGCTTTTACAGAAGCTGCCTGGCGTTGGGATGGCATAACCTCAGCAGATTACACAGCTCCCTCCCAGCCTTCAGCCATGCCCGCTCTCTTGCTGGCTGGTGGAGTTTGTGGTTTATGGAGAGAGGAAAAGCAAAGCTCACTCCCACGGGACACACAAGAGGAAGGAAACCTCTCCTCTGTGGCTGCACCAATACTCTGTGACTCCATCAGCCCCGGGGAAGCCACGCTGTCCTTCCCCAGCCCCTGTGGGCTGGGAGAGCTGCGTGTCCTGAGCATGGTCCGTCCCACGGCTGCCTTCCTAAGGTCTCCTAGCTCGGAAAAAGGAAGCAGCGCTTGAGGATTTCCCCCTTGAGGATTTGCTCTTGTCAGTTCTGTTTGCCACAGGCACACAGGTACTATGGGCTGCTCCTTGGCTTGCCTCTCAAAGTCTTCTAAGTAGTGCAATCGAGGGCAATTACTGCATCATTTGCTTGTGTTTATAACATATTAAAGCTTTCTGGGCTTAAGCACTGCAATCCCTCCTGATTGCTACCAAGTAATCCTTTGCAGACTTATAAATCAAAACTGTGGCTGATTTTCAGCAGAACGATTGCCATGTTTTGAAACTTTGCTAATTAAAACTTTATGAGCATGCAATTAAAGAGCAGAGAGTGTTTCCCCTGCCTTACAACTGAAAACAAGCCCTAGTAGTCTCAGCAAAAATTAACATCCTTTCTATTTGCTTTTGTTTAAACCCTGACATTTGGTGGTTTCAGGCTTTCCAAACCATTGGCCGCATTTCTCGTTGCATCTTTCTCTCCCAGCTGATTTAACAACCTGGGCTGGACAGGTCAGCCTGCTTAGCTGGACCTTCTGGCCGTGCTCAGCTTCAGCTGCAGCCTTCGTCGGTCACTTGGCGTGCTTAGTGGAAATGAGGCTTTCAAAAGGAAAACTTCATGTTCTGGAGTTCAAAGTACTGCTTAGGAAAGGGTTCTGGGATCAGAACACAGGCACGCTCCGACTTGTGAAGGCTTCTCGAGGTCTGCAATGAAACCCAGGATAAGAGCAATTACAGTGGATGGAATTAATGGGGTTTGCTAACTCCTAGAATATGTCCCCTTGGGGAGTTTCTTTAAACCATACGAAAAGGAAAAAAGCAGAGGGTTCCTTGAGAAGAAGCTGTTAGGCTGAGCTTGCATTTTGAGTCACTGATAAGCCCTGCAAATAACCCTCTTGATTAACTTTCAAATCAGGCCATTTGTAAAATGACAACAGTTGCTAATTTTAAATGGTGACAAACAATTACTTTCACTTTAATTTCACACAGATCTCCAAAGCAAAAATTAACTCACTTTGAAGTGCTCCATTCGATCTCAGTAAAGATATCAACATAATGCATAGAAATATTAGGCAGTACAGTTCCCCTTTTGGTGCAATTTTCATTTAAGCAATTATATTTCTGAAAATAGGATCTGGAATGAGAAGAAAACAAAAGGGCTTATTGAAGAGGTGTGGTTCTCTGGAATGTGCAGGGTGTATAAAATCTTGTGTGTGATGTGATCAGTGTTTAATTCCTACTGTAATGGGAATCCCTGTGCATAGTGGAATACCTATTCCTCTAATACATCCAAATTGAGTCAAATTAATTATTATTTTTCATGACTTTTCCAGATGAATACTTTGGTTGGTGTCATGGAGGAGATACGTATATGGTAAAATATGAATTAGATCACAAAAAAAGTAGAAATCAGATCAGAGCAGAAGGCATGCTTTGACATTTATTAACATGCAAATTAAAGGTACCATTGCACAGAAGGGATAGTGCCAGAATGCCAAGTGGCAATTTCCCAATGTATGTCATGGGATTGCAGCAATAATTATCTGCTCCTTCAGTGGGAACCAGCCAGTCTGGGAGCCCACGGGTTGGGAGCTCTCTGGGCAATGTGTGTGCATTCATAAAAAGTGCTTTACCCCGGCTATGCCCTTTGGTAGGCGTGGAAAGCCAGGCTTCCTTTCCTGCCTTCTCTTCTTTGATTCTGCACATTGAATGCCTAGGTGATTTTTTCCTGGTAGTTTCCAAGGTTGTTGGGAGGTTATGAAGTGAGGAAGGACGGAAGGGTAGAGCCAGCAGAGTGCCAGCCCTGCAGAAGTCTCTGGCAGGTTTCAAAGCTTAGGTGACCGTGTCACCTGGAGCCCCACAGGAGAGAAGCGCTGCTGGGTGGGTTTTGAAGTGCACCTGCCACTAGAGGGGAATGGAAGCATGTGTTTTGTCCCGAGAAAAGGGATGTCCTGGTTGCTGCCGTGGAAGTGCCTGGTCTCTCAGTTCTGCCTGCTCCTTCTCTTCCCAGCCCATTTATTCTCCCCAGTGTTGGTCTCCACTTCTGCCCTGAAGTCTCTCCCATTGCTCCATTGCCCCTTCCCACAAATTGTCCTCTTGCATCATCTGTGTTACCCTTCCTTTTGTGTCCATTTCTTTTTCCCTTCCATTTCTGCCTTCTGTTCTCAAAGCCTGGTTCTGCACTCTTCCCTGCCTCGTGCTCCCAAAGTCATTCTGTTCTCCACGACCCTTTCCCTTTCTCTGTATAAAAAACCCCACATCTTTTCCCAGGGTGATAGATATATTTAATTTTTTAAAATCAATGAACTGTGTCTGGTATTTCAGCAGGTGGCAGATCGATATCCAGAGCTTTCAGCCTGGTGGCTCGTGTTTGCTAAACTGATAAGCAAGGCTTGACTTTCTGCAGTTGGCTGAGTAAGAGCTAGAACTTTCACAATCGAATAGATGCTGTTCACTGTTTGTGGGAAAGAAGTTGCTGGATAATTAATGAAGACAAGTAAGTAAGGTTGAAAAGGCTTTTGTTAAAGTTTCCTTTGAGTTATGAAGTTCAACATTTGTTAAGACAGAAACGGTGTTAAAGAGAGTGACAGGATCAGCAGTTATTAATCACCTAAAGCAGGAATGGTGCCACTATTTACAAACATTGAAATGAGTTTTCAGGACACACCTGTCAGGCTGACATGACCATCTGGTCAAATCGCAGCAATTGGGGAACAGACAGGAGCTTTGTGTTGTGTGTGTGTGTTTGATGATTAACAAGTGGCTGATACTGAGCTCTGTGCTGCCCTGAGCATATGCCAGAGAACATTGTGGGGAAATCAGTATTGCAGTGCAGCCATCCATCTCCTGCCCAGCCCTGCTCACTGCTGCAGCCAGGCGTGGGGAATGAAAGGCTTTCACTGGAACCACTGTCAGGACAGAACATAAATTACCTCTAGTGTGTACCTGTATTTTTCATACATTTTCTTGACCAGAGTGATTGACCTAAACCCACTTGATCCCAATTAAGAGTGACGAGAAGGAAGTGAGTAATATTTTTTTCTGTGGCTGACATGGTCTACTGTGCTTTACTCTGAAAAAAAAATGCTATACTCCAAATAAACCTTAGACATTCTCACACCACGGCTATAAAATAGCTGGTTAAGAGTGATTAATCCCACTGATACCCTGAAATTATAAAAGAACATATTTTACAGCTGCCGAGACCTTACTCAAGTCATTTCTCCAAAGAATAAAATGATGGACTGTATAGATCCGTTGCAGTTAAGAAGAATAACTTTTGCCAAAGTCTTAAGTGAAATGAAAGAAAAGAGAATCTGAAGGCTTTTGTGCATTTGAAATGCTGCAAAGCATTTCTTAAAGATTAAAATTTTAAAAAAATATTCTAAACGTCTAAGCTGTGTAAATATCTTGAAAAGTAAAAAGGTGAGAAGGACTAAGTTAATCAGATCCATCTTTAAAAGTGGTCTCTAAAGTATGACAGACATATTTATCTTTATGTGATTGTTTTCCCCTTAACGAGTTAAAATACAAAGAAGGATGGATTCTGCCCACTACTGTGTCCATGAAAGGTTAGGTGACACTCATTAATTAGTCACTGCCCTCTGTTCTGCCCAAAATCTGCATTTGTGGGGCTGGCATCAGCAGGATTTTGTAACCTCACACTAGTGAGAGAGGCATCAGGTACAGAATGAGCTTTCAGATGTTTTGTGCTTGCCTTCATAGATGGGCCAGTTTGTTTGTCGAAACAAACTCCCTGAAGGGCACTTTCAGCACTTCCACGTGCTTTTGTCTGCAGAAAGCTCAGTCCCACCTGCTCTGAGAGGGGTGTGCAATGAGTTTGGTGCCCAGGCTTTCTCGGGAAGCCCAGCAGTGCCCGGTGCTGCTCCAGCTGCCTGTGCCCCTGCCCAGCCTGCAGAGGGTGAGCTCTGCTACCCCCTCACCTGCGGGGTCCCCCTGGCAGGCACACACAGCCCCTGCTGGGCCGGGGTTTGGCCTTTGGGGAGGGTTGTGTGGGAGAGGAGAGCTCTGCTCCAGCTGCCGGCTGAAAGGGGATGTCTGTCCCTCCAGGAGGGTGCTGACAGCATTCCAGCCTGTGTGCCTGAGGTTGCACTGATCCTGTCCCTAAAGGTGGATGTGCAGTGAGCAGCAGGGTGGGTCTGCAGTGTCCTCTGAGTGCTCTGAGGTTGCACTGATCCTGTCCCTAAAGGTGGATGTGCAGTGAGCAGCAGGGTGGATCTGCAGTGCCCTCAGTGTGCCTGAGGTTGCACTGATCCTGTCCCTAAAGGATGGATGTGCAGTGAGCAGCAGGGTGGATCTGCAGTGCCCTCAGTGTGCTCTGAGGTTGCACTGATCCTGTCCCTAAAGGGTGGATGTGCAGTGAGCAGCAGGGTGGATCTGCAGTGCCCTCAGTGTGCCTGAGGTTGCACTGATCCTGTCCCTAAAGGGTGGATGTGCAGTGAGCAGCAGGGTGGATCTGCAGCGTTCTCTGAGTGCTCTGAGGTTGCACTGATCCTGTCCCTAAAGGTGGATGTGCAGTGAGCAGCAGGGTGGATCTGCAGTGCCCTCAGTGTGCTCTGAGGTTGCACTGATCCTGTCCCTAAAGGGTGGATGTGCAGTGAGCAGCAGGGTGGATCTGCAGTGCCCTCAGTGTGCCTGAGGTTGCACTGATCCTGTCCCTAAAGGGTGGATGTGCAGTGAGCAGCAGGGTGGATCTGCAGCGTTCTCTGAGTGCTCTGGGCCAGCTCCCCACACGGGAATTAATTCAGACATCTCGTTTTCAGGAAGGTGCCTTTTCCAGAGGCTCTCACACTGCACACTGCTGCTGCAGAGCCCCTGCTGGCTCTGGTCCTGAGCTGTAATTTACTGACATATTGAACTCTGCCTCCCTGCCACTGCCCCCGGGGCGAGAGGAAAGCCAGCTAGCACTGATGAGCTTGTGACTCATCATGAGGAGTCCTTCAGGTTAGGAAAAAAAATGGTCAAGGGGCAGAAACAGCAGTTAGGAAGAAGAGAGGTAGCTGTTTGTAAAGCTGCCTTTTGGGTTGAAGTGGTCCCCCGTGGTTCAAGCAGAGCATTTTGACTTTGCACAGAAAAAGACGGAGAGACATTTCCCAAAGACAGACCTGAGCAGTGGGGATCAAGTGTGTGAGCTCTTCTACCCTCTTCCATTGCAGGGTCAAGTAGGTTAATCTGAGCAAACATAATGTTTGAGTCCTGTGGAGTGGCTTTGTTTTTCCCTGAGTGAAACTGGCAAAGTCAACATTTTACCATGATATAGCAAATACGTCAATTTCAATAGAAAAAGAATAAAATCTTATCTGATCATATTGTACAAAATCTAAAGCTTGGTTGTTTTGCAAGTCATTAATTTATGGATGTAGCTCTAAAAGCCGTCTGTTAAGCATCCAGCCTTCTAATATGTTTTGACTTTAAAGACTTATATGCTACTGTGATAAATTAGAATGTCATAATTATGCCTAATGATTGTGCCTTCAATGAAGCTGCTTAGTGTTTTAGCATATTTTAGAACAGGTAGGTACCAGTCTACACTCTCGCTCAGGTGTAATCAATAACCTTAATCAGTATCCTGAAATTGTAATGAAGATATAGAGCATAATTATATCCCGGTGTGCAGTTTTGGGACCATTACCATGTAGCAGTTTTTAATTTTGCTCACCTGCTCTCCAGCCAGCCACAGTTTTACAGTCTCTTGCCTCTCCTCTCTTTCTTTTCTCATGCACTCATATTTTTCTTGTATACCCGAAGGAGAATGAAAGCGCAGTGTCCCACCAGTCTCAGTGGGAGCCCAGCACGATTCAAGGAATGAGCAGTGAAGGCTGCCACGATTAATGCAGGAGCTGTGAGCAGCTCCCTGTTTTGCTGAGCGCCGTGGGGCCACCACGGCGTGGCAGAAACCCCTGCTGAGCTCTGCTGCTGTTCCACAAGGTCTAAAACCTGTGTCAGTCTCATGGTTCATGACTGGGGGCATGTGGGCTGCTTTTCTCACCTGGTTTGAGTGTTTTCCCTTGGAGGGGAGGGGTAACTGTGGAGGAGTCTCCTCGGTAGAGCCAACGTTGCGGTCACTGGTGCGGCCACAGCTCGAGGGCAGTGCTCGGTTTCGCACCCCTCCCTTCAAAAAGGACCCTGAGGTGCTGGAGCCTGTCCCAGGAAGGGCAGTGAAGGATCTAGGAAGGTCCAAGGAGTGGCTGAGGGAGCTGTGGGTGCTGATCTAGAGAAAAGGAACCCTGGGGAAAGCTTGCTGCTTCCCTCCTCCAAGGTAGACGCAGCCAGGTGAGGCTTGGTCCTGATTGCCACATCTGGAGTTGAGGGGACAAGCGCCCAGAGAGGCTCCAGGAAGGATCTCCTGGGGTTTGGCAGAGGGCACAGACACCAGGGAGAGTTTATTTGTGAAGGGAGTTTCCTGAGCAGTTGTCCAAATGTGCTCAAACTGGACTGAAGGATTTGGACGTGTCCCAGTCTGGGTTAGAGAGGACGGGAAAGGAGCCCTTTATTTGTGTGATCTCATAGTCTGTGGCAAACACAGGGTTAAGCAAGAGCCGTGGCCTTCTGTTCACATTCAACTATTCCAGTGCCCTTGTGATCCTTTCTTCTATTGTCAGAATGGATGTGGGAAGTGATGATGTAGGAAAGGGCAGCAAATGCTCGGGTTAAAATGCCTCTAGACTGCAGTACGGGCTCTGGAACAGACCATAAACGTCATGATCACATATCGAGGATTCTAAGATAGCAGATTATTTTAGGAAATAATATCAGATTGTGCATTTGGAGATCAGTGCTTGCCCAGAAGAAAAAACCCCATGGTTATGGCTGACCCTCCAAATTCTCATATGTAGCTGTCACATGAATAATGCTCCTCGTGGATCATCTCAAGAATGACTCCTCCACAGTAACTGGCTGCCACACAGTACTGCCATGCTGGATTTATTCTTCAAACTGGGACTCTTTTTGCAGTTAGGCTGAATTATTCCCCAGCTCTGCATGGCCCCAGCTGGCTCTGGGTAGGATCTGTGCCCTGACACCCCCAGAGCTGGGGATCCCAGGGAGCCTGGGGAGGAGGCTGTGCCCAGCAGGGTCCTCTGCCCCACACCAGCTCCTGGAACTCTGAAAGGGGCTCCTGGAACTCTGAAAGGGGCTCCTGGAACTCTGAAAGGGGCTCCTGGAACAGTGAAAGGGGCTCCTGGAAATGGGCTCCTGGAACTGTGAAACAGGCTCCTGAAGCTCCGAGCAGTGTTGCCAGCAAAGGCAAAGGGAGGGAGAGGAGGATTTCCCCCGCAGCTGTGGAAGAGGAGAGTTAGGGCTCATTAATTTAGCCCTGTGGGAAGCCGCAGGGGTGAGTACAACGCGTTAATATTAGGGTGTTTTAATGTTAGGGTGTTTTATTCTATCGCTCTCTCATGCTGCGCTCATTTGCAGGGACAACGTGACTTCCATAACATTTATTTTAGGGTCATTTTATTACTTTAATAATGCAGATTTAGATTGTAATTAAAGCCGCTATGATTTGTTTTAATAGCTTGCAGCTTTGTTCAGCATATGTTTAGATATTATAAAACTGCTTCAATAGACAATGAATTCATTTGTCCCTTTCACTTACTGAGATGCTTGTGCACTTCATCAGGTTTATTCTTTGTGAATTTTGAGCGTGGAATTTAATCATAAAGTCGCACAGGAACGCATGCCAGATCTGGGACTTGTTGGATTATAACTGCTCTTGTGAAAGAAAGAACTAACAAAACAAGAAATCATAATTGTATTTAATATAAAAAAAAAAAACAAACCAAAAACTATTTAACCACATCTTAACAATTATCCCACTACTCGCTCACATGGCATTGTTAAATATGTTTCTGACTAGAATAAATTTATATGCTATTATGGATTTCATGCTTTTTTTCTTACTAGTCTAATAGATTAAATTCTTTCCTTTAAAACTGTACCTTTCAATTAAATTTGATTATTCCTTTTTATTTTCATTTGGCAGCCTTCTTTGTCTTCTGACATGGTCTTTAGCTCACTTTATACAAAGGAGCAGTTCTGCTTCCCTTTTGTTAATTTCCAGTATTTTCTGACAATGAGCTTATGTTGTTCCCATCATCTGCTACAAAGATGATTTTCACTTCCAGTTCCTTTGAGCTGTTTCTCTTGTAACAGGAGCCAGGCCCAAGAGGTGCTGAACATTTCTGATGAGGAATCAGGTACCCTCAACATGGTGTGACTGCAGAGTGCACTCTGCAGCAGCTGAAACAATATTTGGGGAGCATTTCATAGACAGCTAAATGTCATGCACCAACCCAAAGCCCCCTTCATTAGTTTCGTTTTCCATCTGTATCTTACAGGGAGGAGAACTGGAAAAGCATTGAACCAAAGGGGTTTTCTTTTCCTCTTCTTCTCGAGTCCTACTTCCCATCTTTTGGGTTGTTTTTAGTTGGTTTGGTTGGGGGTTTTTGTTTGTTTGTTGGTTTGGATTGATTTTCCTTTTCCTGCATCAGAGAAAGAACGAGGGAATTATATCTCACTCCTGTTTTGTTTCAGTAATAATCATTCCAGCACAGTCTTTTAAATTCCAATGTGAGCAGCATGAAAACCATGAACAGCCACCATGGCTTTTCTTGCTCTGGAACATCTCACGATTCCAAATGTCTCATGAGATAACAGGTAATTATAATTACCATGGCCTTCAAAACTGAGAGTTTTGGAAGGGATATCTGCTTAGTGGTTGAAAATCCTAGATCAAATTATCTGGAATTTTGGGATTGGTAAAATCAGAATCCTAATTTGAATCTTATACAATCAGTATTTTTATCTCTTCCTTATGCTTCCCTGTAAATTTCTTCTTATAGTAAGAAACTAATAAACTTTCTATGGCATTTTGTTTTCATGTCATGGCAGAGAAATTTAAAAATTTTAAAATGTGCTTGTACTGAGTATATATATATATATATATAAAAAAGCAGCATAATTAACAGGTTCACCTTCAAATGTGTCCCTGCAGTCTTCTGAAAATAATCATCTACAAACACATTTATTCTTCAAGTTATTCTCAAAATTATCTTTAATATACTCTCCTTGTTTACCAATCCATGCATGAGCTGTTCTAACAACAAGTACCAGGTCTGAAGGACCTGAGAGGAAAGGGCCTATGCCCAAACCAGTCTTGTCCAAAATCGGAGTTATAACTGGGGCTTCTGAGCTGGGCACATTTCAGCTCTAACTGTGTCACTTGTAGATGTTTCACTACCCAGAGGTGTCATATTGATAGAAAATAAATCTGTCTGGTTGGACTTTAGTTACTTTTCCTCTCTCTTTATTTTACTTTTTTCTTTTTTTCCAGAAGGAAGAGTGAGAAAACAGTTTGAGCCACTGGATGTCAGGCAGCATGGTTGCTGTGCTAATGAAAATTTGGAACACGGCTGCAAACTGGAGTGTTTGGCAGAAGCAGGAATTTCTCTGTGCTGTTTATGAGGTATATAAAAAGGTCAGTGTTATTTTATAGATTTTTAGCCTTAGCAATAGGGGTTTTTTTAATGATTTACTTTTTTTTGTTTTGTTTTGTAAGAGCCACAGTTTTTTGTTCTGGATATGGAATGTAACTTTTTTTTGATTGCCTGGCGTGTTCTGGGAAAATAAATTGTATTTCAAAATTCCAGACACACTTTGACTGTATTATTAAGAAAACATTGCTCCTGGAATAATAAATGGTGGGGTTATTTTAAGCAGTTGTGTTACATTTCCTAAATCTGCAAAAGAATCAGAACAATAAAGGAATGATCCAGGCTGGGTTTCTTTTGTTTTAACAGGCAGGTCATCATCAGTTGGCCTGTTGGCAAAACTCCATTGATTGTAATGGACCTCCAGGAATTTCCACAAGTTGCAGATTTGGGCATTGGCTTCTTGAGTGTTTTGGAATCGATATCTTTCATCTGGCACTGCCAGCAGTACCAGCTACAGGTGGCTTTTGTGATGCTGATCTTCCCTCCATAGATAAAGGACAATAAGAGCCCCTTCAGATGACATTGGCCAGCAGAAGAGAGTGAGGTGAGGCTCTGAATGTGCTAAAATGCACCCAGCCCTATATCCAGCACGGGTAGTTTGGCTTTCCACTGAAATCCAGACGTTTTGAGCACAACAACCAATCGTGAAGGGGACAGTGTCTTCCATCTGGAAAAAATTGAAGTCTCAGAGTTTGGGCTCCTCTCTTTCTTCTTCACCTTCTTAGTGATCACCTTCACCTTCAGTAGGGAAAAAGCCCCAGTTCCTGAGGTTCTGTTTTGCCCTAGCAGGTGCTGAGATTTTGGAGCAGCATTGTGAGATGCAGTGCCATGGACGCACTGCCAGCTACAGGCACAGAGCTGCAGAGTGCTGGCGGTGCTTTCATGAGATTCATTCTTTCCTGCTCTGAGCCCCCTAAGAAACCCAAACCTTCTCCTTTGGCTAGCAACCCTTTTTGTTCGTTTTTTTTTGCTGTCTAGGTAGAGAACTGAGTGTAAAGCCGCACAATCCAAGGCTGTTGCTGTGAGCAGCATCCCAGCGAGTGTGCTCCCCCTGTGTGGCCCGCAGTACAGGGGGCCAGGCCAGCTGTGAAAACATCTGCCTTCCCCGTGTTTCCACACCTAGCTGTGCGGGGAGCACGTGGGGAGCTCAGCGCTCCCGGGGCATGGCGAGGGCAGGGGCTGTACGGTCAGCATTTCCCCCGGATCCTGCCAAGCGCAGAGAGACTTTGAAGAGCTGTCCTCCTGTCCTGCCGAGGTTACCAGTCTGAACTTTCTCAAACGTTGTGTGCTTAGCTTCATTCTTCTGCAGACAGGCCCCTCCAGTGCCGTGAGACTGTGGCTCAGGGCTTCAATCTCCTTCCCACAGAGGCTGGAGTCATTTAGCCCGTGTGGAGGCACAGGTCGCAGGGTTAAATACAAGGAACACTGGTGGGTCCTCACGAAATAGATGGAGTTCTAATATCTGGTTTTGAGTTCGCTTGAAATGCGCACTGGGTGCTGAAAAGAGTTTTCAGACTTTAATTAGGAGTTAGGCTAAAAGTTACCCACCGGATTCAGTAGGTGTTAGGGAGTTTCATAAAGCAGGTGATCGAGCTAATCGAGATTTGAGAAAGATGAAATGTGAATTTTCTTTACCATGATAACATGTACTTCCTAGAAAAAATGTTTCTGGGAAAATGCTTTCCTTTCATTTTCCCCTCAATGGTATATTTTTGAAAAAAGTGATCTGTCTGGGAAAACTGCAGAACTGAGCACGACTTTGGGAACTGAATGTAGAGCTGCATTCCAAAGGGCATCCCCGCTTTCTTCTCCATTCTTGCTGCCTTTTGTAAATGGGGTATTGGAGAAATGCCTCAACATCGTTCCCTGGTCTCCAGGCTCAGAAGCGTGTGGCACAGGAGTCCTGGGGGGTTTCAGCCATCCGATGTGGATGTCAGCACAGTCTGCAGCCTCCCCCTTGGAGGGGAGCCGCTGTCAGTACCTGCCTGGAGATGCATGAGCACATCACCCGGGGGCTTTGGCATCTGCCAAGCCCTGGGGCTGCTCCAGCACCCTGCATTTGCCATTCTAGCCTTCGAGAGCAGCTACTGCTCTTCTGTAACTCACAGCCTATTCATTGCTAGGGGACGTTTTTATTTTCATTTATTTGAATTTGTTTTCTTTACATCATTAAAAGCAGTAGCAGGGTCTATAAAACAAGCAAAAGCTTAGATAAACACCTTAGCAGGCTGGTGAACTCTTTTAGAGACCCAGCTTTCATCCATAAATTATAAGTAGCTACTCAAACTGCAGGATTTTGGTATGATCTATATTATTTTCTCTCTCCAGCTGCAGATGCCTTCAAATCACTTTCACCTTTGCAGCAGCTGATCACTGTAGGTCCCTTCCTACTGAGCTATTCTATTCCATCTTCTCTCCCCCTGGAGGAGGAATTCCTTCTCTTGACTCTGACTTTTCTACTCTCAAGTCATGGATTTGATTGCCAGCCACTTTAGTCTCTTTTAGTGTCCGCTTACCAAATAGCTTTTAACATAATTCCAAATTCTCGTTGCAGCTTTGTATTTCATAATTATTATTTCACAGATTTTCCAGGCTCTGCAGGCTTTGTTTAAAAGCAAACATGGCAAAACACACAAAAATAACCCAAGCCCACTGGCTGCAACAAGGAGACCTGTTGAAGATAGTATTTTATGCCTATGTCAGCCAGAGAATGAATAGCCAGAAACTTTTCTGTGTTATGTTACTGATGAGTTAATTAAATCACTTTCTAACTGTAGGGATTGGATTCTTCCTGTGCTTGAATTATACTTGAGTACTTTGATGGTTGTTCACTGACCTTTAGAGTTTAGGTACTACTTTTCCATATCTATATATTTCTCCTGTCCTTATCACCATAAGGGGATGTGGATGTACTTTAAATTGGCCATCTAGTATCTTCAGGACACGGTGAGATGGAAAATGGGGAGATATTTGCTTTGTGCAGTAAAATTCACAGCCATACAGCGTCTTGGAGAACAGAAGCTAAGTACCTGCAGGATGAGCAGCTGGTATTTGGAGGGGCAGCACAACCCAGAAAGGCTCACCTTGCCTGAAAGCGGGGCAGAGTTTTCCCATTCAGGAGAAGATGCCGAGGGCCGAGCCGGTTGTTTTGTCACGGGCTGTTAAAATCGTGGCTGTGAGGGGTGTGGGCTGGCCCGAGCTGTTGCTGGCACCAGCTGTGGAGTTGTTTGTCGGCCCAGCAGGAGGGGCTGCTGAACGAGGGGCTCTGGGGGGATCCCCACCCCGCTCTCTGCCCCTCGGTGCCCGCCTTGCTCTGGGCCGAGCGGCCGACCCTAACCCTGCCCTGCAGCTCTGCCCGCCCGCGCCGCGCTCCCTCCTCCTCCTGCCCCAGCCAGAGTTCCCTCACCCGCCTGGAATTCTTGTTTTGAAAACACAGGAGCTGATTTTAGAAACTCCAAAGCCAGTGAGAACTGCTGCACCTCTGGGAATCCAGCCCACATCGCTTTTGTTTTGAGTGAAGGATCGATCCTGAACGAGAAACCTTTTGTATTTTGGAAACTAAGAAGGAGCTGAAGCGAACTTCTTCATACTTGGCAAAAACAGGATTGCTCTTGATGGAGACCAAGCATGGAAAATTCTGGTCTGAGAGGATTGTGTTTGTCAAAGTTATGACAAGTCTGAACAGAGAGTTTTACATAGAAATCCCTCTCATTTTACTGTCTGCAGTGACAGTAGAATATATTTATGCAAAAAAATAAAATATGAGAAGTTGGATTTATACTCACCAAACAATTACTAGTAAGCAAAAACCAAAACCAGATCAGCATAATGATGTTTTTGTCAAGCGTAACAATTTTGGTTTGGCCCAAACACACAGATGCAGATTTGGACTTTCTGTCACAAGCTGCCAAACATTTGTTTTCATTTATATCTCCGTATTGGTGCGTGTGCATATTGACAAAGGGGATTTGACTCCAAGAAGAACTGAGTTACTATCCAAATCCCAACACAAATCCCTCTATTGACTTCACTGGGAGTTGGATCAGCACCTTGATGAGCACGTTCAAAAGAGAGTGTCCAGAGTTAAACTATCAGTTCTTCATCCAACTCTCGTTGAAAACAATTAAACCTTTCCATTAACTGCAATTACTCTTGGATGTAGGTTTAAAACACCAGTTTTGTCTAACAGGACATATGGAGGCCATCCAATTAAATGTGTTTCAGTCACGTGAGGGCACAAGAACTTAAGGACAGAGGGCTGAGAGCCAATGTTAGCTGAATATTGGAGGTTAGAAAATGCAAAATTAGTAACTTTTAAAAGGGCACGGTTGCTGCAATAAATCAGAGGGCTTAAGTCTCTTTTAAACCATTTTTAGTGTTTAAAGATGACTGAACTGTGGCTGCCTCTTTGTTGTTTCTGGTTCAGAAAAGCATTCAGACAGCAGCGAAGCAATGCAACTTAAGTGTGAGCATAACTCCTCTCTTAAGGAGGGGAGGAATTAAACACATGCTTTAGTGATTTCCTGACCTGAGGCTTTTATTTTCCTTCTGTGGATATTAGTGAAAGTACCTTTTTGTTCAGAAGAACAGTCGTGAAAAGCACATTTTGAGCCCCTGGCTCAGATTTGTTTAATCTAATCAAGGAAGAGATGGTCATGTGATATATATTAGGTAACCAGTTGCACAATTTGTGGGTGACCATTGAATCATTTCAGACAGTAAAAATTGTAATGGCTTGCAGCGGGCTCTCAGATAATTCATAAACACAATACAGAGCTGTTCTCTAGTTCAGGATGTTCTCTCAGGGAGGAATATTGGAAGACAAACACAAACTCCTGAAAGGAACTTTAGAGAGACTGTTTTCTCCTAGGGGGAAAACCTCCATAATTCCCTCCAAATATGGAAGGAGGATACAATTACCTCCAGGCTACACAGACCTGCAAACTGTTGTGCTTAAACTACACCTGTAGAAACTACAGAGGAACCAACAACCCTCACAGACACCTTCAGGTGCCTGTCAAACAATATTACCAATTTTATTTACATGAGCGCAGAGGAATAGGGCATTTGTGTGGAAAAAAGTGCACATTTGTGAAGCTCCTTTGAGAAGACACGGGAAAGGGGTTTTATTTTTAATGTCTCATATGTTTATGTGCGCATTCCATATGTTCCACTTAGGCAAACGTTTAAGCAAGGATTTCTGTGTCAAATGACCTCATTTATTGTTTGTAAACGAAGCTATCTAATCTGGCTCGGCGTCTTCTCGTCATGTGGTGCAGTCAAATGAGCTCCTCTGTGCTCAGCTCCCCGGCTGGGCCTTTCCAGCTCCGCGGTGCAGCGCGGGCTCCGCTCGGCCAGAGAGGAGCAGGACCCTGCGGGAGAGTGCTTTGGGCCCCCAGCTCAGAGCCACGAGATTACTCACTGCTCCTGCTGCTAAGGAAATGCTGCGCTCGGTTTACTTCAGCTGGCTGGAGCTGATGCCAACCTGCCATCCAGAATCCATAAACACCCCCCAAATGGGGTAACTCCAGGAGCTGCTCGCTGGCCCGAGCATCTGTGTGCGTGTGCCACAGAAAGTTCTCTTTATCAGTGCAGAAAAGCGTCTGTGGGGTGCTTGTGTTGTTGTGGCAGTAGCTGGAACAGGCTGAGGACACAGAGGAGCATAAATATACTGATTTCCTTTTTCCTTTTGCTTCTACCTAGGAACACCCAAACTGCCTCAGCCTTCTTCTTCTGCCCGCACGTGAAAAGAGAAAAATGCATTCTTATTTTCTGTTCAGCAGAAGGCAGAACGTCCAGTGTTTTGGGAAAAGGATTTTGTAGGTCACTTGAATCGACAGGCAAGGTACATCCTTTAATGGTCAGGCGGTGTCAAGTGCACGTGACAAATTTTGCTTTCTTCACCAGCGGGATGGCAGCTCTGGGAACTGGATCAGACGGGGTTACAGAAAGAATCAAGTAAGTTTATTGAAGAGCCTGGCTAGATGTAAACTCCATCATACACAGGATCTAGTAAAGAGCATTCTGTAGTTTTTCTTCTACTCAGCTGAGCTGGTTTTTTCCAGGGTCTGCAGTTTCACGTTAGTCTGTTACAGCTACAGGGGATATTAGTCAGTATTTCTCTGAAGTTCTGTTTCAGGTCAGAAAGACTAATCTCCAATTAATCCCTGTCAAGTGTGAGGTGTTTTTGAGGACTTACAGCCAGCCAGTGGAAAATAGCAGACTTTGGGACGTAGTGAACTTCAGGTTTCTGATCCTGCCTGGGCTTTTCCTTTCAGCTGCTGAGAAACCAGACATTTACATCCTTGCCTGATAGGGAACGGAGTGGCATTGTGGAGGCCCCCACATTTTTCTCTGGGCTTTTTAACGTGTCCCCTCTTAAACAGCGTCGATGGGTTTGGTGCCATGGTCCCTGCGGAGCCTGGGCGAGGCACAGCTCGCCTTGGCCCTTTGCCACGGGGCTCTGGTGCTGCACAGAGCCATGAGAACATCCTGTGTGCCCCTGGGCTGCCCCGGGGAGAGGGAGAGGGCAAACCCCGGCAGCTGCGGGCGCTGGGAGCGTTTCCTCAGCCCTCTGGGCGAGGGAGGGTGAGAGGACCTGCCCCGGACAGCGCGGGCACCTTCCTCTCAATAGCCAGAAAACCCTCCCGAGGGGAGCCCAGTGGGGGGAAATGCCATCCACGTTAATGCTTGAAGGCTAAAGATAGGAGCTTTGAAGAGCCAGAGAGGCAGGTGCTGATTTGAGACCGGAGGAAATGTGTTATGTTGTGGTGTCCCTTCACTGGAGCGCTTAATCCATCCCTAAAAGTGCACAATGGTCTTATCCAGCAGGTAGGATAAGGACCAGGCTGACTAACTGCTTCTGAGCTTGAAAAATGAAACGGATTTCAGCCGAAAATACTCATCTGGGGCAGAAACCAAAGTTATTCCTGGGAAAGACAGTTTTATGGCAAGAATTGTGTTCTTTTTTAGCTGAAGACACAGTGTTTCACTATGACAGTGAGTTAGTTACTGAAGGTCATCCACAGTAGAGTGCATCATCATCCTCCTAATTACAGAGGATGACTAATCGTGTGTCCTCCTTTTTCTCTCTGCAAGCTCTCTTTTGAGCCAGCGTGGGTCTGATGCCAGATTCTCCCGGTGTCTCGGAGTTCGGTGAACCAGCCTTTAGCTCATTTCCTTGTACATCTCACCGTGTAACTTCAGTACAATCTGGCAGCAATATCATAAGATTGTCTGAAAGAAACTGAAATATGGGGCACCTTGTGTGCTTGGTGTAGCAGGCCATGGTAGATCTGGCATTGGCATTCTCTATTTTATATTATTCACAATTATATGTAGTTGTCTTTATTAAGATAATGAGTTTTTTGCTAGATTCAGTATGCTAAGTGTGCAGTGCTCTGTGCAGAGGAAAATTCTTTTCCTTGAAGCATGAAGTGAGCACTAGAGATTACCTCTGTTCATCTACATGCTTATGAAATAACACAAAGGAAAAACAAATTTTCCCTTCATTTGGAAGAGGAAGCTGCAGTTTTGACTCCATCCAGTCTTCTGGAGAATTTGTCTTTTTGGGGAATGCACTGTTGTTTGTGATTTATACTTCCAAATGTCATTCGTATGCATGACTGTTGCCTTTTCTTTAGTAAAATACAGGGGGATTTGTATAATTGTTTTATTTCAATCACACTTTTGGCCTTGGATTTAAGGAAAACTGAAGCAAAAGGGAAAAACTTGGAAAAATTCTTCAGTTCCAGCTCTGTTTCTATTGTTCTGTCTATCAACATATTGCAAACAGGAAAAAGTGAACCATCAGGAGGTGGAGCTAGGCGAAGAGGAGAGGCCAAGGGCAGGGACAGGTAAAGCTCGTGGGTTTGGTTGGAGCCTGGCCTATCCCCATTTAAACAAGAAAGCTGAAGGCATGGATGGCAATTATGCAATTCATTTGGCATTCTCTTGGGTTGCTTTTTTCCGTTCTCTGTGTTCCATGGAGTCTAAGTAGGGCTGGTGTTTTCAGTGGAACTGTGGCAATTGCCTCCACGCATATTTAAAATTTGCTTTAATTATTTTGAGTGTAGCTACCGTAAATACACGGATTTTCTTCCCCTGCTGATTGTATGTGATGACACTAATTTGAAACCTAAGACTCCACCAGCTCCCTAAGTTCTGAATGCTGTTAAGGGAAAACACTCCCTTACAGGAGGTCAACAATTATGAGAGAGTAATGAAGGTGTTAATAATCAGCAACAGGAAAAAAAAAAAAAAAGAAAAAGAAAAAGAAAAAAATCTTTGCTTTGCTTTAAGAAGCAAACAGTGTAAAGCAGAGTTAAAGAAACAGAAGGCAGAATGAAATGAGCAAGATTCACAGGTTTTCCCTGCAAGCCTTCATGTAGCCACGCAGACAGACATGCGTGTGACTCGTTATTGAGATTGACATAAATAGCTGATGTGAATGTGGTGATGAAAGCCACGGAGATCAATAACGAGTCACAATCCCATTATGGAAGTAATGCATTCTGCATAATGTTCCAGCACATCTGTCACCCCAAAGAATGAGAGCTGATTTAAATCATTAGGCAGAAGCCAGCATCTTGATAATGGCAGCCCTACTTCGCTTCCAGGCAGATTATTAGAGTGACCAAAGCGTTCTGTGGATTTGATGGTCTGCTGAAGATGTAAACATACAGGGGTTTCTGCAAATCATCAGTGAGGAGTTCTCCAGCTTCTGCAGCACTCAGCCCCCAGCGCTGCCAGGAGCGCTCATATCCAATTAATTAGGACTGGGAGAGCACCACCAGCAGGGACCACAGGAGTGGCTCTCCCTGCTGGATCTGGGATCTGCTGCACGGGATCTGGGGCGCTGCTGCCCCAAGGCTGAACTCGCTGCAGCCCTGTCGGCAGCACCAGCCACTCTTTCTGAGTGGGGGTTCCTCTTCTTGCTTCTCGTAAGAACGGGTGCACTGATCAGTGCCAGCTCTCCATACGTTTCCCGAGAAGAACTTTTGTCCTGAGAGCTACAATTAGCTTTGAACTTTTCAAATGGTTCAGATGTGCTCGTTGTCCCTCTCTTCGAGGCCTCTCGGAGGCAGCTGGTCGTTCCTGGAGGCACTGCCCACCACTGCTGTGTGCTGCTGTGTCAGACACGTCTGCCAGGCAGGGAAAGCCCCCATCCCACAGTGTGCATGTGCCCTGAGGCAGGAACAGCGCTGCGGAGCGTGTGGAGGACACCCAGGCAAAGAGCAGGGCTGCTCTGCCATCGAGAAGCGGGCTGTGAACGCCCCCCTTGCTTCCTCGGGTTGCCCTGCAAGGTGAGACCGCTGGCAGTGAAGAGCTGGGAGGAAATCGCTGGTTATGGTGTTACCAGAGCAGCTTTTGCAGATGGATTTTTCTGAGGGCAGGAGAACAAAGAAGGGGGG
>VWZN01007651.1:93796-104661 GCA_013396955.1 Regulus satrapa
TGATTGATTGATTGATTGATTGATGGGTGAGGGCAGCAGAAGGACATGGCTCCTGCAGGTGATGGACGAGGAGCTGTGAGCCCTCCCAGTCTCTCTGTTTTTCCTCCCGGGGGCCCCTGGAGCAGGGGAATGTTTTCACCCTGCGGCCTGCCTGGCTCCCAGAGATGTGGCAAGCAGTGCCAGATCCCCAGCCCGGTGAGAGGGCAGCTCCAGCACAGCACAGCAGCCTTGGCACTGCCCCTCCAGACTGGCATTGTCCCCTTGGCAGGCAGAGGATCCCAGAATCATTCCGGCTGGAAAACAGATCCAGGCCAGCTCTCTCAGTCTGAAGTAATGATGACTCCTGAGGCCTCACCTCAACTTGTTGTTTCTTCTTTCCTGGCCCAGCTTGTCGTTCTGTATGTCTGCGAGTCCCTGGTTCCTCTAATCTCAGCTCCTGACGTTGAAACCATTCCTTTTCTTGCTTTTCAGTTGAATGTCAGTAGGTGGTGACCAAGGCTTCCTCCGTGCCTCCTTACACTGGGTCATGCTGAAAGCATGGACTGTGATCTGTGGCATTTTCAACAGGCTCATTCTGACAGAGTTGTGATGGTGTGGAGTAGAAGCTGCTGGTCTGAACCCATTCTTTGCTGCGGAATGCTTGAAATCATGCTCAGTCATCTGAAGCCCATGCCATCCGATTCACAGCCCTTAGGAAGAGCTGGTTTTACACAGAGGTGCCCGGGGTGGCTGAAGCATTTTCAATCAGCCCGGTTAAACTGGAATTACAGACTAGAGCTGGTGCCCACGGTCAGCCAGTGCCAGCTTTGCTGCTCTGACCAAACTGCTCCTGCTCCCTGAATGGGATCTGGTTTGTGCTGCTGGCACAGGAAAGGAGCCCTGGCAGTTTCTCTGCTCTTGCTGCTCGCTGGAGACCACACTGAAGGTTGCTAGCCCTCCCTTCGATCCCTGAACGACCCATGGGATTGTCTCGGATGTTTCCCAAGCAGAACAGCTTTCCTGAACGAGGGGGCAAACGAGCAACTTACTCTTTGCCAGCCTTTTCCCTGTGAAGTTGCTCGCTGTGAGAAAACAAAGGAAGCGTCAATGGAAATGTGTTTAATTATGATTTTGAATATTCAGACATGGTTTTGGTTTGCCTGAGTTACTCGTGGTTGTTGTATCCAGTCTCAGTTAAATACTGTATGAACCAGAAATATGTGAATGGGTGAAGTCTATTTCATATTTGCCACCTAACACAAAGGTGGTGTTCACCACATAAATGCACTTTTGGACAAATATTTCAGGAGCAAGCCATATAATCGAGGCTGGTTTTTGTTTTGTGTTGGTTTTTTATTTAATGTGGGTGAAAATTGAAGGTGGCATGGCCCATGAAGAGGCACTATTAGCTTTTAATTTTAGGGAACTGAATTGCATTTCCACTCCGATTCACCACAGTTTTGTTTTTTTGACAAACCTATGCTGTGCAGAAAGTTGGATGCCTGGGTCATTAGGTGTGAATTAATTTTTTCCCCCAATTTTCCTTAATATTTATATTTATATAATTATATATATATGCTTCTTGGACAGCCACTGCCTCTGGAACATCCTGAATGCTCCAGAACAGCTCAGGGAAACAGCTTTAGAACCATTTTTTGTTGCTTGCCGTGGCCTGTGCCACAGAGGGGGGAGTGGAGCCTCCTGCCCTGCCTTCCACGCTCCTTTCCCCAAAGCCCCTTCCCGCCTGGGTTTAGGATGCACTCCTGTGATAAGGCTCCTGACCTTCCTCTTGCATATGGCAGCTTCCCAAACGCCTGAGCGTGTTCTAGAAATTTCTTCTGAATTGTAGAGAGCAAGGTCAGGGATTTGGGGGGCCGGAAGGAAAGGGTATATTCTACCAACGCTGAGACTTGCAGAGAGGAGTGGCTTTTGCAATCCAAACAGTGTGACAGAGAAAGATACTTCTCAGTTGACAGATCCCATAATTAAATTAATGCTTTAAAATCTGTCTTGCTGTTAGCCTTTAATATGCGGGCATTCAAAATAGGGGGTGATTTTCTAGAAAAGTGAAAAGGAATCATCCTTGCTGATGAGAGGTACTCGTGAGACAGCCTGAAACATTTGGAAACATCTGATAGTGAATTCAGGCTGAGGGATTAGGGGCGTCCATATGGGGGCACAGTGTGCTGTTTTGGGGATGGGAAGGGCTGAAATTTTATATAAGCCACTGAGGAAGCCTGATTGCCCAGCTTGTAGATAAGGGATAATGCAAGTGAAGAGTAAATTTATGAGATGAGATGATGGGTGAGACCTTAAAAATCAGTTGCATAAAATTATCTCTGTGTTTTGGCTTTCTTTTTCTCAATGAGCAACACGAGAAGTTACTGTGAATGTCATGGAATACTTTGGGGTCAGGCTTTGGTACTAAGCACACATTAATTTTGGTGTGCTACCCCTTCCAGGTGCATGCAGGGGGAGTTCATAAACGTCACTGACCCTTTTGCTCATCTTTGATGCTTCTGTGTTTTACTTTTCAGCTATCTTGGAAAAGCAGGACTCCATACTAAGAAAATGCTCTGCCAAAAGCTTCAGTGTTGTTTTGGGGTTTTTGTTTTGTTCTTGTTTTCTTTTCTCACAGAGATTTGCACTTTGTGTTCTTCCCTTCTGTGACCTTCAGTGTCTGTGAGGCATCTATGAGAAGTACAGAAGAAAAAAGGGTTGACAGCAACTCTTTATAAATCCCATTCTCTGAATTGCAAAGGTTATTTATGCCATCTTATGGGTTTCTCAAAGCTTCACTAAAGTGAGCATCTCAGTGGAAAGATGCTGGAAAAAAAGAAGCTGAACCCCATTTGAGACTGGATTAATGCTGACCTAGATTAATGCTCTTTGGAAATCCCTTCGGAATATCTCTTTTCTAATTACAGCCTTTTGTCTGAAAAAAATTGTTTTTGCAGATATGGCCAAGCCTCAAAAGCGTTTCCTGATTCCAGCCAGTCACAAAATGACTGTTCTACTGCTCCTGGCCAAGCACAGCCCTGCGTGCACTCGACCCGAGTGGGAGAGTGCTGCAGCCCGGTGTGAGCAGAGACAGGGCTGGATGTGTCCTGGGAGCATCTTGACACAGTCAAAACACCAACAGTTTTGGTAAGCTGCTGCAAAGAGCACTCTTTTTGAGGCACCATTGTAAAATCGCTCCTAAAGTCGGTGCTGACTGCTGGGGAGACTGCCTCCCAGTAATCTCCTTTTCCATTTATTCTTTGTAGAAGCAGGGCAGGGAAAATTTTATCCTTGTGTTAGAAGTGTTGGTAAAAACGTTGTGAAATTTGGACTATGGCAAATGTTGGCATGTTTAGCGTTACACAGGTCAGAGACCTCTAATAGTTTAAACTGCACAAGTAGGTACAGGAAAATTCTGCCTCTTCGGGGTGTACTAGCCCAAGGGTTTTGTTTTTTTTTTAAGGCTAATATTAAATATTTATTATTTAATAATTAAATTAATAAACTTATTAAATTTATTGATTATTTAGTCTGATGTTTTGGCCTAGATGAGACAAAGGACTCCATACATTTTACATATGTAAAAACTGAATATGAAGATATTTATTGTCACTCTTTTTACCCACCAGTCCAGCAAGAGCCTGCTCAGGCTGGGGCTGTCTTAGAACTGGAATTCTGTTCTGGCTGAAGACATGGTCTCAAAGGACATTGCTTTGACTCAGAGCAAAACAGGTTCACTCATTTCCCAGAGATCAATGTGGACGTTCTTCCTTTCCTCTCTGGTGCCAGCAACGTTTCTGTCTGTTTACTCCGGGTAGAAATAGAGTTTGCATTTGTTTCAAGCAATGCAAAGGGACAGGAGACCTGTCAGTGTGAGGATTTGCTGTTCTTCACACAGCATGGACAGAGAAGTCTCCACACGTTTCATAACTGAGCGTCAGCCTGGAGCTTGGAGGAGGTTTCCAGCTTCAGAGGTGCATTACCGTGTTCTTCAACACGGAGAGCTAGTGGAGAGAAACGAACAGCTTTTATCTGAGTTTGTTTTCCATCAGTGGCTCCCGGATGAGTGCATGGGAGCTGTGTTGTTTGGGTCACGCGTGGTGTATGAACTCTGCATTTTGATTTTTCTGAAAGCTGAGAGTTCTGAAGCGGTACTGATTTCAAATCTACAACGTACCATTATGTCTTCTTTAATTTTCCTTTCCTCTTGCCAGCACTAGCCCGCTTTACAATGTATGCCAAAGCTGCTCCCTTGTGAGTATGGTGACATTAGCTGTAGCGTGGCAAAGCTGTTGTTGGAGCTGCAGAGCGTGAGGTAGAGGACTGAGCACAGTGTCACAGGCTGGAGACTCCCAGCAGAGCAGAACTGCTCGCACGGGTCTGTAAATCCCCATCTGGATGGGGATTACAAGCTGGATTTCAATGCCAGCTTTCTCAGATGTGCAAGGACTGAGACAGCCCTTCCTCAGTAAGCCCTCATATGATTTTTAAAATATTTTTTTTTTAATTTTCGGATGTTCTCAGCACCTCTCCGACCCCTAGGGGCCATATGTGCCTCATATTTCCTGCAGGATGCAGGAGCAAGAACTTCAGAGAAGTTCCTCAGCCTTGCTGGCCTTGAAATTCTGGTATTTGGGGATTTTGCTTTTGTAAAGTACCCACATTGAGTAGTGTTTTGTGGGAATACTGAGCTTCATTTGGCAGCAAGTGCCAGAGGGCGACACAGTAACAGGTTCTACCACAGCTGAAGAAGAATTAGAGAAAGGAGCTGTGGCAAGAGGAGAAAATAAATAGAAGTATGTTCTCTACACGAGTAAAACGTAACTTTTGACCTTTTTTGGGGGGTTCAGACAGAGGTTTTAGCGTAGGTAGGTTCCTAAGTCCTTGTAGGAGCAGATTTGCCTAGCTCTGGAGATGCTGACTGCAGGGCTTCCACTCCAAACTGTTTCTAGCCAGATTCCATTTATTATCAGCACATTTTGACATTCCCAGTAATACTGTGCAGGTTCTGTTTCTCACTTTCTATTGGTGATTTCTGTGGAGTTAGGAGCTTTTTCATCTTTGGTTTTCCAACACGTCCAACAGATGTCTTGCCAGCAGTTAAGATGATTAAAGGGTTTTGAAGAAGTAGACTGCTGCAGGAAATCTGAAATGGATCCCACTGCAGTGCCAAAAATCTCTGGAAAATATATGTATATATCCCCTTCTTGAAGAAACCTTCCACACTATTACTATTTCATTGCACTTCTGTGTGTGTTTTTTGAGTTTTGTGTTTTTTTTGTTTTTTCTGAACTAGATAGAATAGGTAAGTGAAATTCCTATAGGTAGGATGAAAAGAAGGTGAGGAGGAGTGAATGACCTTTAGGAGTCAGCATATAAAAAAGTTTCCTGCCTTCATGCCTGTGACTGTCTAACCAAATAATTCTCAAAGTGTCTTGAAAAGATAAGGAGAGATGGTTCTTCTGTTTGTCAGGGTTTCACTGACCATCAGTAAGGGTGTTTTTATCCAAATTATTCAATTGGCTTACAGGACTGTGCTGAAATAGTTACAAGATGATGAAGGGGAGCTGAAAAATACTGTGCTGTAAGCCAGGTACGCAGCTAAATGCTCCTTTTTCTTTCTTTGCCAGATAAGCCCGAGTTCAAGGCTGTTCTACATTACCCCTTGGGAATGGTGTGTTTAAAGCAGCCCCCGGCAATCCACGAGTCACTGTGGAACAATTCACAATAGCTCCTCTGCCAGGGTGCATTCATATATCCACCTATATATCCATATCCAGAGCGCAGGATGGGACCCCTGGGACTGGAATTAGAGGATCACTGAGGACCAGCCTGGGATGATGGCAGCCCACGGTATTTGTTTGTTTCAAACTGCTGTTGAGCATTCCTAATGACACAGTCACAGATTAAAATCTTCAGCTGGATCACTCAGGTAGTGAACAACCATTTTAGGCTCTCTAAGGGAAAAAAAGATTCTGTCATGAACCTCGGCTGGAAGAAACAGGATAGAGCACCCAAACCCTGCAATTTTCGCTATAATGCTATTTAAATGGAGCCAGTGGCTGTGGAACTCGCTGCTGTTGGGACCTTTTGCAAGGAGAACTATAGCTTTTTGATTGCATGTTGAATCTAGTCTGCCCAGATATTTTCAGCGCTTTACTTTTTCCAGAATGCAGACTGTACATTACAGTACTTAGTGATGTTTCTGTTGGAATTGAATTTGAAGATCTCCGACCGCCACCCATTAATTTTATGTAATTGGGAACAAGTTTACTTTTCCCTGGGCTGGACTGGAACAAGAAAGTTTTGGCCCTTGGTATTTGCTACCAAAACCTCTTGCAGGTAGTTTAATGGCAGCATTGTGATAGAGCCAAGCTTGTCTTTAACACTCCTTCCTGCAATTTTTTAAAGTTTGGGCCAGACTTCCAATTGCAGAATTCTAGCAATTGAAGGAAATAGCAGCAGCTGAAGATCTGGCCTGTCAAAAATAAATCCTAGGATTTATGCCACAGTTTTAGACTACTTTGCCTACCTTGGGGGAGACCCTCAGTATTGTTGTTGTGCTGATTTCTTATTGTTATATGAGTTGCATACTAAGGGAAAAGTGTGCTTTTGTATTCAAGCTTTTATTTTTTGGGGCCGTCCTTTTGGCTTTATTAATTTTAAACTGTGTTCCTTCCACTTATGATCCTGTGCATTGTTATCTGTCAGCTCGAGAGGCCGGAGCCATATCCATACAGGAAGAGTGGCCTGGGCACACGTGTAAGTGCCTTGCCCTGTGTTTGGTCCAAGTCCCGCTGAAAGAATTAAAACTTTCATTCATTTACTCCCTCAGGGCGGGGCCCCACCTATACATCAATTCAGCTGCACTTTCCGAGGTGGCAAACCCTCCCTGCCTGTGGCAAACGGTGCCTCGGAGTCGTGTCCATGGTGGGATGTAAAATGTTTCAACAAGCAGAGGGTCTGTGTGGTGCTGAGCCCCGAGGCAGCGCCCAGAAGGATGACGAGATACCGATCTGGGGACGGTCCTCACGCTGCTCTGACAATGGTCCCTCCACATGCTGTTTCCATCACTGCTGCACTCACACCACCAGTGCTCTGCCAGCTCACATTCTTGAGAATTTTTTGTCACGAGAATAGATTTTTCCACACTCTTCAGTTACTGATTTCTTCATAAGTTCATAACCCACTTAGGGACACATTTGGAAAATTTAGCCCAAGTGCTCTGGTTTGTTTTCTCATTGCTGTTTACTGGTTCATACAAGTGGAAGATGCCAAGGGAGTTGGTGAAGAGGATAGTCTAAAGCTGTTAATGTACAACAGCAATTTTGCTTTGTGTTCCCCTTTGCCTTCAGGAAAGTCATCTTCCCCACTCCTTCTCATCTCCTCTTGCCTCGGAAGGTGAGAGCAGTGATGCTTTTGTATTTATTTCCCTAACCAAGGTGCTTCTGGGCCCTCACTGAACTGGACACTCCCACCGAGGGGCGCGTCCATGCCCGGATGCAGGTGAGGTTGCTGCTTTGAGCTGGGTTCCAAATCCCCTGCCGACTCATCTCTGGCTTCTGATGGGCGCTGAGGTGAGCACTTACCAGAGGAAGGAAGAGAATTCAGGCCGTGTAACTCTTCCCGATATCAGTGGAAACGAGTAGCTAAACCCTCACACTTTAGTGTTTGGAGTGCTTTACATTTTGACAGCTTGACAGCTTTCTGACATTATCATGTCCAAATCCCCGTGACCTCTGCTCAGTCTTTACCCCGGCCAATCTCTTCAGCACTTTATTAATGGCTTCTTCAGTAAGGTCTGGAAAACTACAGAAAAAAGAAAAGAAAGGACTGATTGGTAATTTACTGAATTAAAGGTGATACCAAGCACGGCAGAGTACGCAGCTGAGTTTTAGCACAGGCAAATCAATGTTTTTTGCTATGAACTGTTTAACCATAAACAAGAAACCTTTGCTCCCTTATGGTGAGAATCTGTTGCTGTGTAATTGTTTTTGACAGGTACTCAAATTAAAGAACAGGACTATGGGGGCTAGGAGGTGGGTGATGTTCTGGAACTGCCAGATGACAGGCAGTCTACAGGCATGTCTTCTGTTATTTGTTTATGGATAGATCATTTGCTGTGAAATTTACTGAAGAGACAGGTTGCATTCTTCAGTTCAGCAATTTCACATTGTAAGTATCAGAAGAGCCTTCAAAGTAATCTGGATCTGTAATTCTCTGCTATTATTTTTTTTTTCCCTGTACGTTTACAAATAATCTGTTGTTCGCCTCATGTCAATAATTCTACATGCAGCAAACAGCATTTGATAATTTCTTTCAATTCTGTATTTAGTTACTGTGATAGTACATTCCATGCTGGAGAATTTGTATACTTTATTTGATGCTACTCATTCTTTACTAGTATTATTTAATTTATTTGTTAAGGGCTGGCAGTGCACTCGATAGGACCAGATTGTCCAATTTTTTCTTCTGTTGTCTTCTGAAAATAATGAATGTTTTTCTAGATGTGTTTCTGTGGTTGAGGTAGCTGAGGAATAGCTTTTGGAGTTAGGCCTCCTAACTCTAGAGCTGGATAATGAATAAATGCATAAGTTAGCAGGCACTTGGTGTGAGGGGTGGGGAGGGGATTCAGAAACCTCAAGGCGTGATTATATTTGAAGGCAGCTTCATCCCTGCCTGGTCACTGAGTTTTGTCTGTTGGTGTGGTGTACCTGGAGGAGAGGCGGTGTGTTCAGCCAGCTCTGCTGCAGCCCCTCTCTCCCTCTCTCTCAGATGTGTGCTGTCTCTGTTAAAGCCCTGGGAGTGCTGAGCTTTCTGCAGCCTTGCAGGCGTTCCTCTGCAAAACAAAACGGCAGGACGTCCATTTTTATGTGTATTCCACGCTCCTTTGGAGCAAATTGTGCGGGCAAATTCCACCATTAATGGTGTGTAACACCGTCAGTGCCTGAGGCCAGAAGCGTCTTAAATTGAGCTGGGTTAGCCAGGATAATTTAAAGCACTCGTACGAGTTGTTGCTATTAGAACTTGTCCCTAAAATGTATGATAAATGCATTAGCAGATTTTGGTCCCCAAGGCTTCACATAAAAGGCGGATGGAGAAGGGTCACGGGGCGAAAACAACAACTCCTAAACCATGAAGTGATAATGAAAAGTAGACTGGCCAAGGTACTGATATTTCCTCTAGGAGACTCAGGAAGCTCGTTTTTGGCTCTTGTATTTTATAAAGCTCTACCTCTCATCTCCTAGCTGGTTTTATTGCTGAAATGTAATATTGCAGTTCTGTTTCTCCCCACTGCTCTGGGGACCTTTATTCCTACTAGTATATGTCATCTAAAGGAAAGACTGGTCTCTTGTTCTACGGTCTGAACTGGCAGAAGAAATGGGTTGGTTCTTTCTTCCATGGAAGGAGACAACCTCTGGAAGACAATCTTTAAGTAGCATTAATTACATCCCTTGATTTTCCCTTTCCTAGGAGGAAATGTGAAAATTATGTGAGGCTATATTTATTGTCACTAGAACTAACAGTGATGCGGGGAGCTTCTAGTTTATATCACTTTCTTTCTGGCACTTATATCCCAAATTGTTGTTCATAATTTCCAAGCATTTCTTTCCTCTACAAAAGCTTAAATGTCTTTTTCTTTGTTCATATTTGAACTACATGTGTTGAGGTAGAATAAGCAGCAGAGGAGTAACAGAATCATTCTGCCACCGATCTCATCCTTGAGCTACATTGATTAGGATAAGTAATGGAATAAATCCCAAATTATGCACTAGTGAAAAATGCAAGGGGATTCTGGATGAACCTAGTGATGTTGTGCCAGCATAGCAGGGATGAACAGCATCTTTAGGAAGTGCTCAAAAGCAAATTGGTTCCAGCCCCTAAGACCCAGCCTAGGAGAAAATTCTGGTTTGACTTGCACTTTTCACAGTTCTATTAAAATTATTTTTTTTTTTTAAAGTAGATTATTGAGGTCTGAAAGCCTCCTCAGCCTGACACATTACCATGAAAATTCTTTCACTGAAAATACATTTATTCTCAGAAAAGGTGTCAGAAATGTTTTTAAAACTCACAAACCCCCCTTTCTTTCAGAAATAAGGCTTCAGGCCTCCAAGACACGTGAGCACTTCCATTTCTGTCGGCGCAGGGGAGTTCTACCCCAAATATAAAAGTGCATAAGCACATGCTTAACTTTTAGCAGGTATTAAGCCCCATTCATTACATTAGGCTTAAGCATACACTCACATCTCTGAGGAGCGGGTCCTGCCTCGTGTGAGCTTCCAGGCTGGATTTTCATCAGGTGTTGAAGGTGGTCCAGCACTCAGTGACCAGCAGATCCAAACGCTGCCAGTGCAGCAAGCCAGGGAGAGCCTTGGTCTAACCGGATTCTGAGTTACAATAAATAAATTATCACAACCTCGACAGAAGCCCCTGGGCTGGGTCCAGCCCTGAGGCCAGACTGAAATTTCTCATGTAGCAGGTAATCAGTAAGATGAGAAACCAGCTGCAGGAGAAGGGCCTCTCTGTGAAACAAGGAGGTTCTCCGAGAGCCAAGGCTTGTCCCAGCAATCTGTCCAGTAACACTGCAGTGATACATGGTCCTCATTATCTGCTCTTCAAAGGAGTGGAATTAATTGGGAAAGGAAACTGATGGGGCAGGCCACCCAAGTTGGTTGGTGGTATGAATGAAGAATGGGCCATTAGGTTTGTCCCTTACTTTTCTAAACATCTCAGTATAAGCAAAACTCGTAGGTAATGTCAGAGGAAGGTTATTTGGTTAGGGGGGAAAGGAGTGCCAGACTGGCATTATCCCCTTCAGAGCATTTAAACTGAGCAATGTGATGACATTTCAAAACCATCTGGGACTACTCTTTTTTTTTTTTTTT
>VWZN01007651.1:127461-141562 GCA_013396955.1 Regulus satrapa
CCGAAACACAAAAAGAACGGGGTTCCACTTTTTTTTTTTTTTTTTTTTTTTTTTTTTTTTTTTTTGGGACAAGCTTTACAGAGAGGGCTTCAGGTGCTCTGGGGCAGGTGCAGCAGCATTTTCGGGAAGCGAAGCTTTTCTGGGAGACGCGTGGGAAAGTTCACTGCTCTGAATTTGCTCAGAACGGAGGAGAGCTGTTCTGACATATGTTTCCTGAGCCTCTAGGAGGAGTTAGCAAGAAGATAGGAACAATCCTTCTCTCTCTGCAAAGGATCTGAAGACCATGCTCACACGTGTTGCGTAATTTCTGGCTGGCTTTTCTTTGTGTGCTTACATGCAAACCTGCTGGGGCTGTGGGAGACGTCTCTGGGCTCTGAGAACCTGCTCTGTGAGTGGGATGAACGACCCACATTAATGCTGAGTGCTGGGGCCTTGCCCTTTGCACGCCCTCCAGACTTTGTGCTTCTTTGCATCTTGCGCCGCGCGTGCGCTGCGGCTTGGCCGGGTGGGAAACGGCAACTGGCAGCACTGATTGTCCTTGATGGGTCAAACACGGCTCGACAGGGTTTTATAAACGGCGTGGCGTGAGGCACCACCAGCAGGAGCGAGCTCGAGCAAAGAGGGTGTGTTCAGAAAGGAAAAAGGTGAATGGAAAGCACGTGGAGCTGCCCATCTGTGCCGTTGTCGCACGTTTTCATGTGTAGGGAGGCAAATAAACACCATGAACCTTTTGTACAGTCAACCTGGATGTCTCAAAATGAGTTTGTTGAAAGTTAAGAAGTGAACTACAGCAAGTGCTCTGTAATTCACACTGTGAATCCACTGGTGGTGGTAGGGGAAGGATTTGTCATGCGAAATTTACCTTGCCCTTTTTCCTTTCATATCTCTAAGAACTGTCTCATACACATCCTTGGCCTTTGCTGGTTTGGTTTTTTATGTCAGCACATGTGAGTTACAGCATGAAAAAGGAAGTTTTACAAACTCAGGGGATCAGGCGGTGAGCTAGATGTCACATTGGAAATGTTTTTATTTGCAAAATGGATACCCACCCCATCCTTAATAAGTATTTATTCCCATCCTTAGAAAGAAAAAATTTAAATCATCAGAATCAGACAGTTTAAGGATTCAAGAAAGCCTATTTTAGCAAAGTTAGGGTTGCAATGTTCCAGGCCTCTGAAAGGGAAATAAGGAAAAGAAACCAGGGGAAAACACAAACACTCTGGCAAGCAAACCTGAGTCTCAAAAGTGACAAGAAGAGGAAGTGTCTGTAATAAATCAGGGTCCTGAAAATGCAAAAGGAGGCATTTGGATTGGGTTATTGGGATATTTGGGTTTTCCGGATTGGCCTTGGTGCTGCCCACCTTGAGTTTCTGTGTTTGGAGTTCACAGATTGCAGCCCCAGCTCCTTTGCCATGCCCATGGCAGCACGAGGGGCCCTGGCAATCCCCCCATCAGTTTGATGGCCTTTGTTTGTGCCTGCAAGTGCGAGGCAAAAACAGACACATCAAAACAAAACAGCGCAGGAAGAAAAAAAAAAAACAAAAAAAAAGCTCTGCTGAAATTCATGTGAACTTTGGGGAGAAACATGATTTCAAGCTAAACCAAATGTTTCAGTTTGCTCTGCTTCAAATAAATAAAATAACCCAGTGGGACTACATCCCTGTAGTGAGACACAAGCTTTACCTGCCAGTGATTTGAGGCAGATGTAGGCTCAGCTGGCTTGGCTGCAGTACGATGTGAAAGAAACACAAGCTTTTCAGGGTTTTATAGCTGGAGTTTTGCTGAGTGCAGCTGCTCCCTCAGCATATTATTAACTCAAAAACATGTTCATTTAAAAAGAAAAAATATAGAAGAAGAAGAAGAAAAGGATTCCTGGCACTTCTTTATCATGCAGGGGATCTCTTGGGCTATTCTGAGGGGATGTATTTGAAAATTGCTGTGGAGGATGTGAAGCACTAAGATTAGTATAAACAAAATGGAATCTAAATAATCGTAGTGAGGGTAAAATAGAAGACAAAATGGGAAATATTAGACTTGCATCCATCTGGAGGTTTCCTTAACAGGCACCCAGGAGCCTATCAGGGACTCACATCCACCACAAGAAACTTATTAAAAAAGCTCATCACCCCCTCTTCTCCCTTTATTTTATTTCAGTAGTGGCTGCAGAGTTTCTGAAGAGATGAATGATACCATGAAGGCAGTGGCTTTGTAGAATCACGGGATAAGGGAATGTGAGGCTGGAAGGTGCTCTCCTGCCCCCGTGGGAGAACCAAGTACGTCTGTCTCTTAACCCATTTGTTTTCAGGCTTCCAGTGCTTCCCCTGGCCTGAGAGCTTTATTAGCCTCCCCCCAGTGCATAACTCATCTTTGCTGGCCAAGTTTAATTCCCAGACTTTGTTCACTCCTGGAAGTGCAAGCGCTTTGAGAGCTGTTCTCATTTCTGCTGTCTGAACACCGCTCTCACCTCGCCCTGTTTTCTCTTCATCAAGGAGCTTCAGCCTTGCCTTTCTCCTTTCTCTTCCTGCGCAGCCCTTTGCAGGCTCTCGGGGTGAGCTGTGCTCCCAGTGAGGTGTTTCCAGGGCGGGGCTCCCTCTCCATCCCTGTGAAACAGGGGATGCCTGCCCCTCTCTCCTCAGAGCACTGCTTTGGTTTATGTTCACCTGCCCATCCGTGCTGCTCCCTGAAACCCCCCAGCAGCTGCTCCTTCATCATTCTTCCTTCTGCCCTCGTGCATACAATTGTCCTGGTTTAAGCTAAGCATTTTGCACCCATCTTTATTTGATGCTAAGCAGCTTCTGTCATTGTCTAGGTCGGTGCTGGATTTTTATCCCATCCCAACAGACTAACAGCTCCTTCCAATTCAATATTTTCTGAATGCTTGGAAAGATTTACTGGAAGTGCAGGTTTCCTTCTACTGAGGTTATGCTGAATGTTTTACTAGACACTGCCTGTTATGGACTGGAAAACATTTGGAAAGTGCTATTTCAGGATGGTTATTGGATTTAGCTCAAAAATGTACTGTCTGGGGCAAATTTGTGTGGAGGAAGGTGCTGTAGTGATAATATCAGCAGGTATTGGTTTGGAACTGGCTTTACCACCGGGACATTCTCCAGACTGCTGTTACAAAGTTTTCCAGGGGCAAGGGGATATTTATAGGTACTCTGTCTTAAGAGATGTGTGATGGGAAAAATAAGTTTGTATGCTACCTACTTGTTCTGTGTTTGTTTATTTAACGCAGCACAGAATGAGGCTCTGGCTCTATTCCACTGTAATACGTGAGCATGTAATGAGCAGAGTTGGAAAAAGTGTGACTTTACTGAGGAAATCTTTCTGCTGAGTGAAGGCTCTGAGCCTTGTGGTGCACTACAGCACATTGCAACATGCAGTGCCTTTCAAACCTACGTAAACAAAAGTATTATACATTGTCAGAGAGCAAGCCTGTTCTCTCTGCTGTAAGGAAAACCTCAGCCTGGCCTATTTTAATAATTAAAAACCCCCAAACCGACAAAACCCTCTTAAAATTAAAGTTCTCTACATCTGCTGGTAAGCTGAATATCACTTGGAAAGAGCAGTTGTCTGGAGTTCCTTTATGCCACGCCATGGGCAGGACAGGAAAGATCGGGTTTAGGGCTCCACTTGCTTTAATTCTCCTAAGCAAGCTGGTCCTCTTTATGCCCTGTCCATCATTTTTCTTTGAAGGCTGTTCAGTGATAAATATTATTCTGCCTTAAATGAGAAAATACCCTAAATGTGAGCACTGAGGAGCGCTGGATGTTCCCTGGCAGCCCTTGCCTGGTGTGCCTTGATAACACCCATGCATTTATCTGTCTCTGGTGCCCTGCATTAAAACCCACCCAGCACTGCCTGCACCTTGTGCTGACACACACGTCCAGGGGTGTTTCACTGTGCTCTGACGAGGAGGGACGGTAAAGTGAGAAGGAACTGGGGATTTTCGGGAGGCAGCTCAGCTGATTTCACTCACACAGCCCACCCTGCTCTCTCCCGTGGAGCACCTATTTGCTGCTAGAATCCACACACCTGCTCTCCAAGCCGGCTTCATTCGCTGCTTGATTTATTGATCCATTAAGTGGCTTTTCAGCCCTAACAAATAGCCCCAGATAATCATTTCACTCCCTCTTTTCCTCCGGGACAGCAAAGGTCAGTTTCTGTTGTAAGCTCTTAACTCCTATCTGGAATTAGCTGGCGATCGTTAGCGCTCGATATAAATTCAGCAGAAAGCTTGAAACGAGCTGGGGAGTCCAGCTGGGCTGGGACAGGACTTCCACCCTCAAAGCCGAGGTAGCTGCCCCGCGGGTTTTTTGTCTCTCACAATTATCTAACCCCGTTGTTGCCGCGGTAACTTTGAGATATCCGCATAAAGTCAGCACTCCTGGATGCTTTTGGGGCTAAAAGCATCTCCCTTTCTTCTGTGGCTGTACAGACACCAGCTGTACCTGTGCCTTGGAGGTGGCTGCTCTCAAACGAGAGCCTCATCCTCCTGAGGTTTGTCAGCTGGAGAAAGCACGAAATCAATGATCAGAGTGGCAGCTCCTCAGAAATCTGCAATTCGTCTCGGTGCCTCTGAACAGGTCCTCGGTGTTCCCTGCCCAACCAGCTGAGTTTTTCAGGTAGCAGCATTCCCTTCTGCTTGTTTTTTTTTTTTTTTTTCCCCTGCTAACAAGTGATAGACATTAATCTAATGTTGCTTTCTGGCTATATAGTCCTGTTTTCCTGGGGAATACCCTCTTCTTACTGATCATCGGTGCTTTAAAACGCATTATTAAAATATAGTAAAGATTAGTTAAAAGTAAGAAAGAAAATAAGAAAAACAAGCTCTCTAGCTGAAATGAAGTTTCCCGAAAACCAAAGTGAATTGGTGGGGCAATGAGACAAAGTTCCCAAAAAACAAAGTGAATTGGTGGGGCAATGCAATGTTAGGGCCCTCAAGGGAAGGGGAGAGTCGTGAAGGTGTTCAGGGTGCCAGGCAGTGCCCCGGGACGCAGGGAGGGCTCACTGGGGGCAGGAGCAGCTCTGCCAGTTTGGTGTTCTGGTGGTTTTCCCATGGGAAAAGGGCAGCAGGGCTGGGAGCTGCTGGAGCCTGTGCCCTGCTCCCTCCCTCGCTGCCCCTGCAGGGTGAGGGGCTGCTGCATCAGCCAGGGCTGCTGCCAAGGAAAATCCCACTCCAGGCTGACCTGTCCTGTTGAAAGGTGAAACCTTGCATTTTGGCAGGGCTCTCACTTTGGTGACCCAAAGAGAAATGGCTCAGAGAATAGCTGAAGCTTTTCTGATTGTAGAAAGGGGAATAGCCTGTACTTTGAGACAAAAACTCACCTTTTCCTTCAGAACTTCCACAGAATTACAGGATTATCTATGTATCATTTGTACTGCCCGATGGTATCTTTTTTCTTTTAAATTCCAGTTTTTTAAAATGCAAGTCAGCTTTTTCAGAATCTGAAATGCCATCTGAAATGAGCTGTAGCACTAGTATGTAATTATTTGTTTTTCTCCATCATAACATTATTATCTTTTGAGGATTTAAAAAATTTCTTCTGGAACTTGAAAATGGCTTGGAAAAAATGGAATGGATAGGACTGAAATTTGAACTCAGAGGTGGTCTTGGGCTGCAGTTTGTGTCAAAATAATTCCAGGACTTACCTGCAGATGGTATCTGCAGACTATTCCTCGAGTGCAATGAGACAAGAATCAATAAGATTAATCTCATATTTGATTGCTCGCTCTTTCCCTGTTGGTCAGTACAGAAGGCTCATTAATAAGAGTATTTTACTTTATGAAAGGGCTAATCTGTGCAATAGGAAAATGGAAGCTTTTCAAAACCGAGTGTTTTCTCCCAGCATAAGGAAAGTTTCCTCTGTATTGCCTGTTGATTTAGAGGCAATCCAAATACTGAAAGGTTTGGCTGAAGTCCCTTTTTTGGCTGCAGCTTTTTGTCTGTGCTGCATGTGCTGGCATAAATGTCCAGCCTTTTCCAGCTGCCATTTTCTGGCTTTCAGAGAAGAACAGTGCCCCCCTCCCCCTGAATTTTTTTGGTCCCCAGCAATTTGTGTTTTGCAGTCTAGCTGAGAAGTTAATCCTTGGGAGTACAAACCAACCAACTTAACTAACACAGGACACCTGGAGAGGTTCTCTGGAAGGAAAATGATGTTGGGATGGTAATGGGTGTTGTTTTTTGAGAAAGCCAACATTTTATGTGGAAAGAAAGCACTAACATTCTTTTTATGGGAAACTCCTGTTTTTATTAATAAATAACAGGAACTATGCATGCTCTGCAGCGTTGTTCCTCAGAAGGAGCTCTGTGAAACTCATACCCTGTTTCAGAGGATGAAGTTTCGCTGTGAATTTAGAGAGAGGTGACGGCAGGAGTGGGAATGTGATGCCCAAAGAAATGCCTTTAATGGTGCATTTTTTCTGTCCTGGGTGCTAAACAGGTCCGGCTGAGCAGCACTGTGAGCTGTGTCTTCAGAAGAGAGTCTGGGCTCCTCCAAAGGCGCCTTCCCAGACCCCACATCCCAGCTCAGAAGCGGTGACACCTTTCCAGGTGAGAGCACACATCTAGAGACCTAAGCCAGCGATGTCTGTGTGTGCCTGTGGCAGCCAGGGGTTAATTGGGGAGCGTGCTCACACGTAAAAAGATGTTGGATTCCTTCAGCAAATAGGATGGACTTTCCATCTCGGTGTTTCAGTAAGAAGAAATATGAGAGGGAAATTGTTTAGCTGGCTGAGATCCTAAATATGGACAATTTCTCTGTAAGCCTCCTGGAGAAACAACGTGGGCCCAAACTATTTATTTCATTAGAGATGACTCTGAAAGAAGAGCACTCCAAAGAGGCACAGTCCTCTAAGGTCTGTTCTCTCACGGCTTGAATGAGTGCACTGAGCTTTCATGAGTCCTGACAAGCGTAACCGGGATTAGGATAAAGTAAAATATAATGGAAGTTCTTTGTGTATGGGAAAGATTCCACAACAGAGAACATAATTTGAAAGATATCCTTATAAAAATGAATGTAATTTATGTATGGTTTGCAATATTCTCTGCAAAATAGTCAATTGGGAAAAAGCCTGAGACGCTGCCTGTAAGTCTTTCTGATTGAAGATAGATTTTAAATCGTTTTACCTTGGTTAACTTAACTTTAATTTGTCCCTGCCATGGTCAGGAACACATTCTAGTTGAGCAAACCTGATCTAGAGGAAAATGTCCCTGCCCATGGCAGGGAGCCTAGACCTGGCTGGTCTTTAAGGTGCCTTCCAACCCAAACCATTCTGTGCTTCAATCTGGGATTCAACATGAATTATAGTAAAATCATTTTCTGATATTATGACTCGTTAAGAAAACTGATGTTGAAACTTAATCACTGTGAAACTTGGAAGAAGAAAATAGAGGGAGACTGCAGGATTGCAACTCTGAAAATGTATTTTATGTTTCATGTACATAAAAATATTTCATAGGGTCTCAAATATGTCCTGGGAATGTTCAAGACACGGAGATAAGTGTAATTTTAGGAAAGTGACATGAGAGGGGTCCTTCAGCATTAATTAACACAACTTGTCATAATTATATGAATAAACACTTCCGAAACACTTTTTGAGAGTGTCAAAAGCCTTCCCCTTTGTCACTGCTTATTGAAGATGCCAAAATATTATCGTGACACTTGAGCAGTCCTGCAGTCTGCTTGGCCACACTGCTGATATATGAGAAATAACCTGAGGGGGATTTAGCGAGAGCAAACGGACTGACTGGTGCTCCCATGCGTTTATTTGATTTACTTTTAATAACTTAGCACATAAATCATTCAGACCCAGCGACTCAGAGTCAATAGTGAGCCACAGTAGCAGCTCTAAAGATTTTTTTTTTTTCACTAAGCAAGTGTTACTGAACACATATTCTGAGTTTACATTTTTTCTTCACTCAGGGATTGCTCACTTCAGAAATACTTTAAATTATAAACAGAAATTAGACTACCTAGTACTATTTACTCTGCATAGTCATGATTTAAAATGTGATTGTATTCCAAAGGGCAGCCTGGTATAAATATGGAAGATCCATATTTTTGGGCTTGTGATTAATTTTGGTTTAGTTTATATAAGTAAAAGGATTGATTAAAGTAATTTTTTGCCGCCACTCAAGAAGGTCCATCTCCTTTTCCCTTTCTCCCTTTTCCCTTCTCCCCATGCTTAACCCTGTAATTAGCCCTGTAATTTTGGTTGCTTGCTCTGTGTGGTGGCTGACCCTGGGCTGGACACTGGTGCCCACCGAGTCTGCTGGGTCACCCCCTCCTCAGCAGGTCAGGGGGGAGAAAATACAGGAAAAGCTCAGGCTGAGCTGAAAGGGGGAGCATCCCCTTGTTTAGGTAGAAACATCAGGAGTAGCTGATTAGGAGAACCCCCAAATCTGGTATACCCCACTTCTTTCAGGAAGAGCAGATCTATGCTTTAAATAGAAGTTCTGTTATTTTTACACTGTTATTTTTACAAACAGTACCCACAGTCAAAGCTGGAATTTTGTGGAACGTCCTTGATTTCCTGACATAGCTGTCAAAGAGAGGGGCAGTATAGAGAAGTAATGCTGGGACTTGGTCACATCTGAATAGATATGAATTAAACCCGGGTTTTCTAACAGCTCGTAAGGGCACAGGGCAAGGCTGTTTCCTAAAGGCCTTCCTTGCCTCTTGAAAGCATTCCCATACCTTGGAAAAATCCATTCCATTGTGCTTGTCTGTCTCAAGCACAAACCAAGGCAGAGCTTCTAGATCCAGCCAGGTCCCTCCCTGAATGCAGAGTGCTTCCCTAAAATTCCCCATCCCACATTCGCCTTGAAGAGAGCTGGCTGGAAGGCCCCAGAGCAGAGCCAGGGAATGAACTGAAAACTCTGTGGACAAGCAGGAGGTTCAGGACTCAGCTGAGACTCCCCTTTTCCTGAGCAGTCGAGGTAAAGGTAACGATTTGTTGAGCAGCAAAGGTATGCTTTAGATTCCTGCCCCGAGCTGCCAAGGAAAGTGAGGATCCTTCTAAATATACACCTGACACTCCCTGCAAAGGGAGACTCAAGTTTGGCTTTCCCCACTAAGAAGAACTTCTCTTAAAAAAAAAAAAAAAAGAAAGAAGTGCTCTTTTCTCTTTTATAGTGAGCATACATTCATCCAGCCCATTTTTTCTGATTTTAAACTGAAACTAATTACATACCTTTTCCATATATAAAAGAAACATATGCATTTTATTATATTTTCATAAGGTTGAGGCAGTCTTTCTTCACAATATTCTACGGGATGAAAAGAGAGAGCAGTGGATGCTCTTTACAGCTGCAGCCATCTTCGTGAACCCCTATTCATTAATTTCCTTTCCTCCTTTTCTCCAGGGAGCTCTGAAGGTGGCCAGGGTCATCACAGGAGACTGAAAACTGATTTGAAGCCTCAGAGGAGGCAGTAATAGTTTCTGGTCGCTCCCCTGATGAATCCTGACAAACTATCTGGAGCTCTCTGCAGATCAGGAAGGTGCAGTATGGCATGGCAGGACAGACCAGGCTTCAGCGTGTCCTTCAGCTTCATTAAGGATCTTCCATTCCCATCTGATTAGAAGGATTTGGATCTGAGCTGCAGTGAAATCTGGGTCACTGGGTTAATGGACAATGAGAAACAATTAATTTCTCAGTCTCTCAAGTGGCGATGATGATGTGGAACGGGGATTTAAGTCTGTGAGGATTTCCAGGGTGTTGTTTTTCCTTTCTGTCTCTTGCTAAGGTAGAACACACTTTGCTCGTTCCAGTTTTGGGGACATTTTAACTCCCTAAATAACCAGCCGTGCTTTCACTTGCGCACATTTGTATTTTCTGGGCTGACTGTGTAAATCCTTTGGCTGCTTGGTGAGCATTTGTGAGCGTAGGCAGTAAGCCTCCCTCCAAAAGTGAGCGGCTGATTTTATGAGTGTTGAATGGGTAACCCAAACAATAATGCTTCTCTTCCACTTCACAAGCAGGAACAGAGGGTTTCCATCCGAGCCCTTTTAATCATATCACTATCATACTGTGCCCTTTATCTAGAACCAAATATCAGCCAAAGTTTACTTGAAAACGAGCCTGGGTTTTGCTCAAATAAGCTAATGAACCTTTGTGAACTTCCAAGACTGGGCTGAATTTCAACTTTGGAACAATACTTGAAGCCAGGTGAGTTTTACTATAAATATTTCCACTGTGGTTCCAGCAACAATCTGAACTTGTTTAACTACTTTAACAAAATGCTTTTGTAACAGTGAGGACTAGATGACAGACTTTTTTGTTATGAAAAAAACCTGAAAAGTAAAAGCAGTGATAATATGCTACTGGTGAAAGTATTTGCTACGTTTCTAAAAGTGCAGATTGAAATGTTAAATGTAAATGCTCTCTTTCTTCATGTCTACATATTCATATATTGGTACCAAAAGGAAGAAAATGTCCCCAAAGTTAGTTGCATACCTACAAAAATACTGAACGTGCTCTCTGTAGGTATATAGATTTATGAAATCTAAGACAAGATGAATGTTACTAGTTCTACCACTTCTAATCTGTATAAACCCCTTTTTAAGGGGTTTGAACTTAAATGTAACTCCTTACAGAAAGGAAAGAGAATAAATGGGGGGGATCCAGTGCAGGAACTAAATGTCACCTCGGAAGCAGCAGCAAATTTTGCATCATTCTAGCAAACAGCCAAGAGCACGGCAATCTGTGTCCATCCATAAATGCCCCTCTGTCTCTGCCCTCCTACCCCAAGACATTTCTTGCTTTCGTAAGCAGCTGGAGCTAGCATGGAGATGTCACACAGCAATGCAATTGCTTCAAGATGGACCACAGTGCTTGATGGAAATAAATAATGAATAAATACCAGTATGCTCTGGGCTCTTGACTAGCCTGGAACATAGGGATTTATAGAGTGATCCCCCACCATTTCTCTGAAAAGCGTTTGAAGTTTGTTCCAAATAGTCAAAACGCAGTGAATACGCGTAAACAATTCCCGAATTTAAGGTCTGTGAGCGTGGAGGCAGAAGACTGGAGCAGCACTGGGGTAAGTGCCCTCACCCTGGTCCGGAGCTGCTGTGGCTGGATGGAGAGAAGGGGAATTATCAGAGCAGTGCCCACTTGGAGCTCTTACGTGGTGTTGTAGTACCCCGAGGGTTAACGCTCTGTAAGCGTCTTTTAATTGTTGAGCGAAGGTTGTGTAAGAGTTTTCTTTTTATGGCATTAATCTGTCGAGTAAGGTTTCCTGCGTTTCAGTGGCGTGTTCCCCAGCCGCAGATGAGTGGTATGAAAAATGTTTAATTAGAGTCAGTCATAGCCTGCTGGCAAGCAGTGACCTTACCTTCAACCCAGCTGCTGGATAAGGAACTTGCAGGACCTCTTTTGCTCTCCAGAGCAAGTTTTAAGCCTAAAAGGCATAAAGTGTATATTTTGTTTTGTTTTGTTTTGTTTTTTCATATTCTGCTGAATGTTGACCATAATAACAGAATTGCCTGTGTTTTGCAGGCAATTTTTTTGTTATTTCCTGGTCGGAATTTACTGAGAGAGTTGTGTGTTTGTGGGAAGGGAGACAGAGGAGCAGAGGGCTGAAAGTTCAGCAGATTTTTTTCTGAATTTTGACTGCAGCTTCTGTTTTGTTGCCCGTACCTAAAAGGAAAACATTAGCTAGTCTAGCCTGATTTTAATGTAACCACTGCACTTAAGGCTTCCACTCACCACTAACTATTCCCTGAGGCGTTTATTAGTTCAGGCTTGTAGTCCATAAATTACACAGGGGGCACGATACTGCGTTTCAGTTTATCATCCAGATATGTCTGCGCTTTTGATCTCTGTTGGACAGCACAAGCAAGGGGTTCGCTTCCCTCACCATCCACTCTCCTGCCTCCTGGTCAAAACCAAGCTTTCCTGGGAAAGCCTCTGGTGCTGCAGCACAGAAAGGAGGAAAATCTGTCTGCCATTATGTGCTGATACAATTAAATACATGAGCTGGCTCGCATTGACACGGCTTGGCTGCGAGTCAGGAAGGTGCCCGTAAAACCCCTGAAATCTGTGTGTGCGCGCACTCATGAGTGCCTGTGTGTATGAAACAACCGGGACATGCCAATTACTTTTCTCCTGGTTTTTAAAACGGGCTCCATGCTCTTATCACTGCCAAAAGAAAAGAAAACAAACCGAGTGTTTCTTTCGGCCCGTCTTGCAGTCTGTATCAGCTCGGTAAACATACGCTGGGAAACCAAAAAGAAACTATTGGTGTTCTTTAGCAGGAAGAGGGAAACAAAACCAGACTTTCTGGGAGTTTATGAGAGCATGTAAAAAGATCATTTCCTGCCAAAGTCCCTAGCTATAACTGGAAGATCAAAATGTCCTGATTGGGAGATTGTGTTAGTCACAAAATGTGATATACACGTTGCGTTTTGGAGCTATCATCTACTTAACACTTACTGTTGCTGGAGAGGGAAAAAACAGCTCCTGTGCTGCTACCTCACTCAGTGGAAAGGGCAGAGGAGTGGAGGGGGAAGGAAAGAGAGGAAAGCTGCTGCTGGGGGCAGCCAGCCGTGTGCTGCGAGGACCTTTGGGCCGGGAGTGGGATTCCCTGCAGCTCCTCCAGCCCCGGTGAGCGCTGGCAGGAGAAGCAGAGGATGGAGCCAGCCTGCCAGCACACACAGCTCTGCCCTGGCTGAGCTCGGGAGCAGGGCTGGAGCAGCTCGGGGTTGCCTGCCAGCCCGTCAGAGCTCTCCTGAAGGTGCCCTGGGGTGTTTCGGGGCAGGTGTGACTAACCCAGGTGTAGCAGCATCCCCCCAGCACACAAGGGCACGCTGAATGCGTAGGGCAGGTTGGAAGTTACTTATCAAAGCTGCTTTTTACTGTACTGCTCCTTTCGTGTTTCGGTTGGGAATTTAATTATCTATGGAAGGAAGCCCCAAAGGTGTCCCGATGAAAAGTCTGTCTGGGAGTGTGTGATGACCAGTGAAAAGTACCTTGGATGTTTTTATGCACCCCTGTTCCCCTGTGGGCTAGGGCTCAGTCACCTCTTGTGGAGCACCAGATTCAACAAGAGAAGGGATTGTAAAGCATCAAAGAAGCTGCTGGATCAAGGACCCTAATCAGGAGAGGATGACAATGTGATAAAAGGCTTTTTTACCATGATCGTGCTAATATTTTCTCAATCCACTTTTTAAAATTTTTTAAAACAAATGTAATACTTTTATTTTTTAATGCTGTCAATTTTTAATGAAATCAAAAGTCTGCCTAAGAAACATGGATTAAAACATCTGACTTGTATGAAAAAAAAAAAAATTCTCAGGAAGAAAAAAGTATTTCCCAACTTCATAGTAACCAACAAAGCAGAGCTTTGTTAGTTTTTAAAATTTGTGTTAGAATTTTAACTGGAAATACTGTAATTTCTGCTCTGGTGCATGTAAGTGTGGTGGATTCCTACTGTGAGGAAGACAGAAATGAGGGGGTAAGGGAGCTGCTACATGAGATCAGCTCCATCCCTGTCCTCGCAGCTGCTGGTGTTCGGTGGGAGTCCACAGAGGAGTGTGTAATCTGAAGGAAGCAAAAGAGTCAGGAGCTGCATTGAGTGGGATGCTGAAAAAAGCCAAGAATTTTTAGCATTACTTTCAAATTTATATTTTTTTATGTTCATGTATCCTGCAATAACTTTTTATTATCAGGTTTTGTCTCCACATCTTCCTGTGGCACTAATGTCTACAGCTGTATCTTGATGGTAGAAACAGATTTTAGATTGTTTTGGGGTTTTTTTCCCTTATTTCAGTTCCTGTCTTGAATTGATCCTACATTACTGCTGCTGATCTCACCCATCTGTGGGGGTGTTCCTCCCGGGGGTGCTGCCCACCCCAGGTGCCTTTCCCTTGGATTTCTCTGCACCTAGGGGGGTGGCATCCCCTCCCTCCAGAGGGACACAGGGACAGCTGGCATGCACGGGGCATTTCCAGGCCTGGCTGCTGGCCAGGCTGGGGCAGCCTTCCTCAGCAAGCCCCCCTTGCTCTGCTCGGGGTGCGCAGCCATCCTGCTTGGACAGCAGGGGGGTGCTGAGCTGCAGGATCCTGTCAGGGATCGGGGCAGGAGGGTGCTGAG
>VWZN01007651.1:164451-193651 GCA_013396955.1 Regulus satrapa
TAGGGAAAACTCCAAGCTGACTCTCTGACCTACACGTGAGATCATCCAAAGATGTTTCTTTGGGGAAATCTCTTTCTGGGGTGAATGAAGCTGAAATCCTGCGGAGTGTGTGGACTGGCCACAAACATTTATTGAGCAGGACAACCCGGGGATATTGTCTGTTTACAGATGTTGCAGAGTGCAGAGACACACTGTAAGGTCCCAGGCAGGAGGAATGGGGATGTTTTGTGCTGGGACGTTTGGCTAGGGCTCGTAATTGGGAATTTGGCAACACCGTGTTGCACCTATGTGAGTAAACCACAGTCTGGGTGCTGGAGTGAATCAGTTGTGACATGAAATAAAGACTCATTTTAGCTCCCAACAAAATGGGCCTTTTGATAACCTTAATGGTATATTAAACTTTTTTTTTTTTTTTTTCCGGGGGTCTGTTACTTCTGTTTCTAAAAAAAAACCAGATCAGAAATCTAAGTGCTACTGTAGCATCAGCAAGGAAAAATTTTGGACGCGCTTCTAAGGCATAGGCACAGAGATAAAGGACAGGGTGGAAAGCTTACAAGGAATGTCACTCCTGAGATTCAGCCCAGTTCTTCATTCTCAGGGTGATTACGTACTCTGGACAAGGTTAACATAAACATCCACTCGCTGGAGCTGTTATTCAAACCAAAACTCTGAGCGTTTGTGGTTTTTTCATCAGCAGGTCTGTTCTTCTTGAAGTTTCCAACCCCATTAATTACAGCCAGACATGTTTTTTGCCTAGCACTTGATATAATGAGATATAATCCCCATCTGGGCACTTGCAAAGAGTAATTGCACCATTTGCAAGATACTGCAAGATTTATGGAGCATCTCCTAATATCTCGCAACAGGAATAACTCTATCCTACTGTGAGAGGTAAATTGGCACAATCACACAATGCAGCAAAGTTTTGCAAAATATCATCTGTTATCTCACATGAAAACTATGAAATTATTGCCTGTCACGTTTGCATGTTTATTACTGATTATTCTGCGGGGCTGTATTTCAAATCTATTGCTTGTGAACACGAACAAATCCAGACTTAACAGAGTGCAGTTAGGAATGAAATATGGTGTTTGCTGAGATATCAGCAGAGAGACCTCAGCAATTTTTTAAATGGGGAAATTGAATTATAGGTGCCAAGGGCTGAGAAACCAGAAGTAAATGTAGTAATATAACCTACATCTTAAGAGGAAAAACGGTCTCGCTGATGGTAATGATGCCTGAGGATCTGAAAACTATGCAACTTTCAGCAAATATGAGAAGAGTTTTCCTGTCCGTTCTCATTTATGTCTTTGCCAGATGCTGAAGGCTTCGTGTAGCTTCCAGGAATCCAATATGACCATAAATGTCTTTCAGTTGGCCACAGAAGACTGCTGCCATCTGTGCCCAGTGAGAGAACCCCCTGCCTCGACCCTTCAGCCCCGCGGGGCTCCTGGTGAGCCCAGAAAGCCGAAGCAGGAGCGTCTGGCTCCAGTGCCAGGGGTCAGCCAGCAGCCCCAGCGAGGCCGAGCTGTGCTGCACACCCTGCTCCGCTCTGCAGGGGCAGGAGAACCTCTCTGGGTCTCCCTAGCTCTCCACAGCCAGGGATCCCAGCCCTAGCCCACGCAGGAGAGGGCCACAGGACTTTATCTCCAGGAGCCTCCATGGGTTTCTTGCCCCACCTTTGTGCTCAGTAATTTGCTCTCCTGTCTTTACGTAGGGCTGCGTTTGTCCCGTTTTCTGCACGAAGCTCAGTGCAGGAAGGAAAGGCTGCTCTGGTTGCACATCCCATCCCCTCCCGTGTGCGGGCCACAGCTCTTGCAGCAGCTCTTGCCTCCTGGCTGGCTGCTCGAGGGCGCAGACGTGGCTCTGGAGGATCTGCTGCCCCTGCCCCACCAGCTCCCCCAGAGATGCCACTCTGCTGCAGAAGGAGTCTGAACTATCCCAGCCTGCTTCTCAGGGAAAATAACTCATCTGGCAGAACGAGAAAACTCAGTGATATGACTCTAAATAGCCACACTTCAAATGAAATCAAAGGCTGTATCTTGGGACAAGTATGCCAGCTTCCAGGAGAAGATGGAATTGTTTTCATGGCAGACTTATCACTGGCTTCCTAAATGAACCAAGATAAACAGAATAAACCCTTTCATGTGGTTGCTGTGATTAAAGCAAGGTCCTCAAGTTGGCAGCCTATCACGGGTGGGTTCAAAGTGGAAATGGGAGCTGGCTTTTTTCTTCCTTTCAGAGGATCCCGCTGCTGTTTGTACATAGTCCATCTTGGTGACTGGCATAGGCTGGAGCACATGCCTCTGCGGGCCTGGAAATCTCATGGCAGTAATCAGGAGCGCTCTGCTCCTTATGGCAGGCATCACATGGGCTACTGCCAGCTCTTTGAACTACAAAAATAAATAGAGAATAGAAGTGCATTGTTTTGGCGAGGCCCGGTCGTCTGTCTTGGAGCATGCTCTGGTGAGAGTGTTTAACTTGGACTTTGTCCATCACATGTGGTAGCTGCAAGAGTGGAAGAGCAGAACAATGTTAGACGGTGCATTTAATGGTGTGCAGCCTTTGAGGTCCTCAGGAAACTGCTGTTCCCATTTCTCTCCTTGGTCTGGGAGCTCTTCCCTCTCTGCTGAGCTTCTACGTGGATGGGTGAAGCAACACTGCTACTTTTATGTATGGCTATCTTATTTCTCCAGGAAAAGTTTGGGGAGGGTTTTGTTTTGTTTTTCTTGGTAATTCTTTTATTTGTGTGTTTGTTGGGTTATTTGTGTATTAGTTATTTGATATACAGATGTAAGAAAGGATGAATTCCCTGGTACAACCCATTCGTTTTCTGCCACGTTGGGAATGTAAAGCAGCCATGAACTCAGTTCCTGATTATTCCAAGTTATCAGAATGGCACAAATCACTGGAAAGGCTGCTTTGCATTCTGAATCTTTGGAAAGCAATTCAAAGTAACTGTATTCAAATTTGAGACACATTTCCTGCCCTTTTTTTTTTTTTTTTAATGATCAGGCCATGTTCTGAAATGGAAAGATTGGTGTGAAGGCTGAGTTCCCGAGCAAACCCTTGACCATATTAATGGTACCTTAGGTTTCATTTAGGTTGAAAGCAGTGGCATTTCATTCACCATGGAGGTTCCTTTGCTGAGACCTTGCTGGCCCTGCTGCTGCCCAGAAGCAGAGCAGGAAATGCCCGGTGTGGGGGCCAGGGCTCTGCTCTGTGCCCGGGCTGCAGAGCTGGCCGAGCCCGTGGCCAGCCGTGGGATAAAGGCTGAGACAGGGGCTGCAGCTGCTGCTGCTGCTGCCAGGCTCTGCCCCAGCCCCTCCCGAGGCAGGGCACAGCAGCGTGCACGTCCTTTCAGACTGCTCCTTGCAAAACAAAACGGGAGGATGCTGCAGGCTTTGCTGGAACAAGCTAGGACGGACAGGGGGAGCTCATGATGTTGCCTGCTTGGCATAGTGTCTGACTGCTCTGAACAGGAAGAGATCCACGTTTGGGTGGAAAACCAGTTAATTAACTTGGCAAAATGCAGGTGAATGCCATAGACTGTGCCATTGAGTTATTTATATAGGAGGGCTTTAAGCAGGAGTTGTAACTCTGTCTTTACTCATGGCACTACAAAGAGCTTCTGACAGAGCTGATGCTATTTCCAATTGCAATAACAGTCCACTGGGCTGGGTTTTTGAATTTAGCATTAAGAAAAAAGCATGTTGATCACATCTGATTAAAGTTACATTTACATAAATACTCACTGAAATGGAAGAAGTAACTCACCCTTGTTTATGGTCCAGATGCTTATTACACTGCTGTGCTCTGTTCCTCGGCTATGGTTTGCTTCTGAGGTACAATGGCAAGAGAAGTACGTGGGAAAACAGATCTTAAAAGCTATGTTTGTGTGATTTCTCTCCTAACTGAAACCAGGAAATACTAAAAATATCACGGGTATGAGGTGGTGTTGGAAAGCCTGATTCCTAGAAGAAATCACTGCAGATGTAGAGAGTAACTTCTGGGATTTCATCTTCAATTAATCACCCTTTATCCATAATCCAAAATTATGGGTGTATAGTGAAACTCCACGGGCTGGGAGGCAGAATGCTCATCCTCTGAACTGCTCTTGCTTTATTTATCTATTATTTATTTTTAAATTTTTTTTTTTTGTATGTAATAGTTACAAAACCCATCTCCCTGTCTGAGCACGTGAGGTGAAGGAGCAGAATACTTGCCATGAGCATCCAGGCTCATACATGATCATAAACGATCCTGAGTGGCCAAACCCTTCAAGTCCTTCCTTAAGGAGGTAGATTTATGTGGCTGGTATGGTGCACGGCTCTGTTTCTGGCAGCTTGCTGTGATCCTGAGATGATAAAAAGCAGTCTGCTGGTATCAGGCTGGGGCCTTGCTGATGAAATGCTCTGGCACGCTTCTTTCTTTTTCTTCTCAAACTCCCTCAAATAAGTTGGCTTCTCCTAAAATCCAGAACATGACTTCTGAACTGATGTTTTTTACCTCCTTCTAGAGTTTATAGTGTGTCGATGCAATATCCATCTCCATTGTTCTGAATTTTTGCACATTATCTTCTCTTAAAAGCAATTTACCCTCAAAGCCTGGTGCATTTTGATAGTATCCATGCCCAAAGAGTCTTTTTATGTATCTGAGTGTTTTGTTATGGCTTGTAGCTATTTCAGTATACAGGATGATTTTTAAATATTTTTTTTTTTACCCCCTGTATATATATTCCTTCTTCTGGTGATTCCACTGTGTCAGCCTGTCCAGAGATTTCCTCAGACCTTTCCGTTTCCAAGTTACCACTTGGTTAATTCATTCATTAGTATTCCTCAGCTGCACAGAAGGAGCAGTTCTGGAGTAATCCCTTTGCCTAGCTAGAGGAAAATTGTGTGGCACAAGATTCACCTTTGCTTTGATTTACCTCTGTGAGAGCACACTGTGCAGCATCTTCGGCCAACACAAACGAGCTGCGTAAGTTTAACAGTCTTTATTCCATGGAAGAAAGGCTGAGGTGCTGTGATTTCATTTTAAACAGTAGGCTACTCTGTGTTATCAGAAGATGATCTGAGTTGCTTCGTATTTTATGTTTAATTCCCCTCAATGCAAAGGATTGTAGTGGAGAAGGAGACTGGACTGGAATGACAGTATCCACCCTGCTCTTGCTTCAGGTAAAAATCATCTTTAGAGTAAATTTGAGGGGAAAATGTAATCAAAATCTTCAAGAACTTACCTTTTTTCCCCCCCTTTTTCCCTAAAATCTCAAATACAGACATAAATGTTTTCAACAAATCCTAAATCCACCCTTCATAGACTCTGCCCATATTTTCCTAAGAGCCCATATTAATAAATAACCCAAAATATTCTTCTTGGAACTCATAGGAGGTTTGTTAATTCAAATTCCACTACAGAGCCATCATGCATGCTTTGTTTCATGTTTTTCAATCTTAGGAAATCAAAATTAATCACTGAGAATAAATTAAATTACTAATAAATCTTCAAAGCATCTCTACTCTTCCAGTTTAATTATGCAATTGATAACTGTGCAGATCAGAGATTCTCCTGGTACTGATCTAGTTTCTACAAACTAGTGCTAGGATGAGATATGCATTTGTGTACAGAAGAAGTAAAGATCTGTTTAAAAATGGATGCAAAAAAGATTTACACTGCATTTTGAATCCATTTCCTAAATCACGTTATTGACAGTGCAGTGCAAATGTTTGCAATTAAACATAATTTATTCCGCCAGCTACCTGCTGGTGTTTTAATTCTTGAAGAGAGCGATTTGTCTTTTTTTTTAACACTCTGTAATTGCACAATTAGGTGAAGAAATACATTCCATTACCTCAATTTGGCATTAAGAAATGTCCCTTATGTAAGGTACATCTATGAAACTTTAGCAGGCCACTAGAACTACCTGCACAAGCAGGAGGGTGGGGATGCAGGGATGCATTGCTCCTGTTAGGGAGGTCGCAGAAAAGGGGTGTCCAGAGGTGCTGCTGCCAGGCTGTGCCACGCCCAAAGCCTGCCAGCAGCCCACGGGCCAGGTGAGCCTGGCGTCTCCGGGCTCTCTGCACTGGCTCTTCATCGCTGCTGGAAGGGTTGGATGGCTCTGCACGGCCCTGCCCGGGGGATGGCACCTAGGGACTGAGATTCATCGCTCTCACTGGCTCTGGGGTGCTCTCAGGGGTCTGGGGACCCCGTTTAAAAAGTGCCCGTCAGAGCGCAAAGCCTTGCAGCCAAAATAAATTTTAAAAAACTTTTTAAAAAAAGGCTTGGAAACAGGGAGCAGAAATTATGTAACGCTGAGCACTTAAACCCCTGATGATCAGTTTAGTTAGGATTGTTAATGGGCTAGCTCAAGGGAGGGGAAGGAAAATTTAAGAGATAGGAAGGAGAATGATGTGAATTGCTCGAGCACAAACCAGACTTGGAACATGAAAGAGCGAAATTCTGTGCCAAAGTAATTAGATGATATAAGCATAAGGCAGGAAAGTCAGCCAGCGCTTATCTTCATTTATAAATAAAGCTTCTGGACACTTCTTGCCATCCCTTTTGGAGATGAATATTCTGCTGTAAACCAGACCTGCTGGAAACACGGGAGTCTCACTTAGCCTGGATTAACCTGTGCTTCTCAGCAGGATGTGACCAGGCCAGGGCAGCCCAGTGTGTCCCCCTGCTTTGGATCCACCAGGTGTCAGGACTCCGGGCTTGCACTTTTTGGTGAAGTTTGAGCAGAGAACAATAGGAAGACATGAATCCTGTTTAGTCCCCTCTCCTGAAGGAAGCTAATCCTGCTGAAGTGAACGCAAAATCTGTTTTGACTCAACTCTGGCAGAAGAGCCTCTCCAAAAATGAAAAGGAATTTGAGCAAATACCCCTCATCAGCCCTGAACTTTTCAAAGCTAACGTGGGGTCTGGATGCCTTAAAGCCCAGTAATGGGGAGGGGTTATCTGTGGTCCTTGTGAGGCTTTGGAAATGTCTCCTGCAGTGTTTAACTTGACAGAAATCACTTGTGTTTGATGCAACATTTCAGCGTGGCTCAATACTTCACTTTGCAGACAAAGTAGCCTTTTTATTTATTTAATTTTTTTTTTTTTCCCTAAAGAATTAATACACAGACACGATTCTTTATTTTGCAGACAAAATAGGTTGTGGTAGTTTGTTTTTTTAATTTATTTATTTTTTCCCCCAAGAATGAATGGCACAGAGATGGTTTGGGTCAGGGGTTCCCACACTCTGTGGAGATGAGTGCTTGCTGGGCGCTGAGCCTGCTGACCTGTGGAGGAGCTGTCTGGAGCTGCAGGATTTTCTGGAATTCCCTGTGGAGCTGTTGAAGTGACTCTACCTGCTCTTTATCACCTGCCCCAGCTGGCATCTTCCCCTTGCATTTACCTTTGAGTGGCATTTCCATGGCAGACATGAATGATCCTCTGTTTGAAGTAATATTTAGTGTTATACACCTTTCATTTACTTTAATTACTTTAATATGCCTTCATATTACTTTAAAACCGGCAATAGGAAGGAGCCCCATGATCAAGAAAAAAATTCTAATGGGATGTAGCTATGGAAGCGTGAGGTCTCCTCAGTTTTTATTTAATAAAGAAGGTAATGGCTAAATCAGAAAAACTAGTCTTTCAATTGGACATCCATTTCGTAAAATCAATATGCACATAATATTATTTTATTTGACCTGTAATAATATTTATATCTTCCTTCCGAGCTGTAAACATTCAAATGCAATATTTTTAAAGTTTTCCACTGTCCCCAAGTTGTATATATATGCTTTATGTTCCTTATGATGTTAGAAAACACACTTCTGTGTCTAGGCATTTTGATTTTTGGTTTATTATTTTGTTTAAATCTAGGAAGATTTCTTTACTCAGAGTATACACAAAGTCCTGTAGCAGGGCATTTAATTTCTTACAATGAAATAAGAAATTCACAGAAATTCATTGCTACTTGGATCTTGGTTTTAATCTTTAAAATCACTCCAAATCATGTGAAGAGCTCAAATTGAAACAGGACGTTTCCCCCAGTGAGCTGAATTTGACAGAAAATGCAAGCTGATGACTGGTAATATATTCCTGCCTAAATGCTTGTTTACTGAAAAATACCATTTTAAACCACTAAAGAAATGATCCCAATAATTCTGCTAGCTAGAGAAGAATATTCATCTCAGTTCAGAAGGGGGATGAGAAAGAGATAGAATTGTAATATTAGGTTCCTTTGCAAAAAAACGGAAGCTATTTTATTTATTTTATTTTATTTTATTTTATTTTATTTTATTTTATTTTATTTTATTTGTCAGCCCTTTGGGCTGTTTAATTCCATCTGATTTCAGCCAGACCATTCACCTGGGAAGTGTCGGCTCGAAGGTGAGTTTGAAAGGAGCAGGAGTTTCTGGAAGGCCTTGGAACACCAGCTTGTCTGAGGCACCCTGAGGAGGTGCTTGGAGTGTTTGTGCTGCAGTGCAGGCGCCCAGCCCGAGGAGGAGGAGGAGGAAGGAGGAGGAGGAAGGAGGGTGGAGGGTGGAGGCTGTGCAAACCCTGGGTGAGCTGACACAGGAGTGCTGCCCTCAGGGGAGTGACTGATTGCCCTGGGCTTGCCAAGGTGAGTGTCATCCTCAGGTGCAGGACAAGAAACGACCACTGAGCAGTAGATGACAAAATATCAGCTCCTTGCAGTCGTCCTGGGCAGCCTTCAGTGCCTTCACTCAGCAGTGAAGGACTGTGCTGAGAATCTGACAGAATTCTAATTTAATTTAAACCAACATTGATCTTGATGAACTCGGCTCATAACCAGATCATCAGAAGAGAAAGCTGGCAATAATTAGATTAGATTTCATTAAGAAAGGCCTAATGCAAAGAACTGGGCTTTTAGAATGGCTGTGACAAAACCATATTATATGTTTAAATACTTGGCTTGATTTCAGTGGTGGAAAGAAGCCAACAGTGCTTCACAATAACAGCATTAATTTAGAATGTGACTTCTTAGGCAGTTTCTACAAAAAGTCTTAGTTGCAAATATCCTCCTTTTTATTTTCTGGAGAAGACAACCTGGAAGTTGTTGTTTTCATTTTGACTTGTAGGTGTTAACATTAATTGTCATAATTTCAGGTGTTATTTGAAAGGAAGAGTAATTTCTAATGGTAAAGAACTTTGATTTGTCCTCTATCTCTTTTTAAAGGAAACATACAACTTGAATTGTGTACCTCAGCCTTTTTTTTCCCCTTACTTTTCTTCTCTACCAGTGTCCTTTTTGATTGCTCAGATGCCATGTGGTATTACAGCCCTTTGATCTTTTATATGACTAGCACCTGCAGGCAGTTGCATCTGAGCTCCTGATCCCTGACTACAGCTTCTCCTAAACCTCTGTGAAGCATCAAAAAGATTTTTAAAAAGGCAAGAGAAATGAGTGATTTTCTTTTTTTTTCTTTTTTTTCTTTTTTTTTTTTGCTGCTGTTAAAGGATCTTATTTGACTCTCCAGGTTATCACTGTGCTCATAAATGAAAAATGCACTTATTGAGTTTTGTCTGGTCTCTTGGGCTCCTGCTCCTGATACAGCAATAAATGTCCTCTGGATCAGACCACCGTGGTAGGCTTTCAGTTGGATATCCAACTGTTGATTCCAGCCACTCTCCCAGGTTTGATAATCCCAGTTTAGCTGCAGTCATCTCGGTTTTGTTCTCTCCAGCAGCCTGCACTGCCCCGTGGCGCTTTGCGAGCTGAGCTTGGGGCGAACTCAGGGGTGATCTCCTGCCTCTTCCCGGTGGGATCCTATTTGAAAGAGTGGCATTCTAGTAAATGTGAGTCATTAGCGATGTTGGGACTTCCAAAGCTAATTAATGCTCAGTAGTTCTCCTGTGCTCTTGAGGCACTAATGAAAGAGGGTGCAAGGGCTCTCCGGGGAAATGCTCGTTATGACTCTGTAACCTTGCCCATTTTTGTGGGAGCACCTGACACCTCTGTGCCACTGAGCAAGTCTGGGCTGAAGTGGCATCTCAACAACGCTTGTTTTAACAAAAATATCTAAAACCAGTGTAACAACCATGGTGGTCAACTGCCTCATGCCTGGGAAGTGTTGGACTAATGAATATTGGCAATTTGGGATGACTGATGAAGGTGTTAGTTAGACCTGCCTGTCCTATTCCTGAGCCAGCGCTGTTTGAGCTGCTTGTCCATCCCAGTCATAAGGGGCAGTCTGTAACTTCATTCTGTTTGTTTTGCCTCCAAATGTTTGTCCTCAAGCGCACTGCAAACTGCAGCAGTTTTGGAATCTGCATGGCTGGCAGCTTAGACCAGTGTGATGGGGCCAGGAATTAATTCTTCTTAGCTGGGTCCCCACCTGGATGCTTGCTCTCAGCATTGCTGGTTTGCATCCACCTAAGGCTACTTTGAGAATTATCATTTTAAGTGATAGATTTAAATGCAAGACCGGAGATGGTTGCACTGAATGGAAAATTTTATGTTAATGAAAAATGCTCTTCTAAAATACTTTCCCATTGTATTTAATGTTGGAACGTTCAGCACTGGGGAAAAATGAAAATATAGGTAATTATTCTTACCCTAAACCTTCTATATATATTGCAAGGAATCTGTTGCTTCTTCCACTTGTTCTTGGACTGCATTTATTAAACCATGATAGCAAGGTACCACAACAAAACACTCTCCAGCTGACAACAGTATCTTTCTCAGTGTTATTGGAGATTTTCTCTGATATGCTGAACTTTGGCACTACTATAACTGAATAATACTGGTGACATTTCATTCTTCGTCTACTAAAGGAACAGAAGAGAAAGGAGGCCCAGTAATTATTTTATCTTGTGTATTGGAACAATACATGTTTTTATACGAGAGGCTCTCTCGTGTGACTTTCTGCTTTGTATTATCAGAAGCATTGAATCATTTCCCTGGCTTTTCCTCTGCAGAGCATTCTTGTTTTCTTGTTTAGACCATTCTCAGAACAGTCTCTCAGGCTGGAGGTTCCTCTTGGCTGGCATTGGTCCAGTTTTAATGCTGTGTGCCAAGGCGAGTGTCCTGGCTTGTATGACATAAACCCTTCAGCATGTCCTTGGCAAAGCAGGTATTTCAAGAAACCAAAACCCTTCCACGTTGCAAAGTTCTGTTTAGTTAATGACAATCCTCTCTTTGCTTCCTCTCCTGAACCTCCACCAGACACCAAACATAAATAAAGCTCTTAACTGAAGTTTATAGTGTGGTGGTGGCCAAAGATAAGAGAGGCAGCGTTGAGTCCGTCCCGCGTGTGCCTGGTTATCTGAATCCAATGTGGAATGCATGCAGGAATGGAAGAGACTTCACAAAACTCATGTTCCTCATCCCACAGAAGGGTGGGAGAAAAACCCTGAGTGTTATCTTCATCTGATTTAATGGGATAGTTCCATGATTATTTATCTGGCATTTCTAATACTGCACTTTCCCCTGAGAAACACATGCCTGGACATTTCCACTGGTGTTCTCTGTTTCAAATCACCCCTACTCCAGTGGATAAAAACCTGCTCCATGTTGAAGTTACCATCATAACTTTAAGTAATTTGATTCCAAACATTATGGGGAAGAAACTATTTCCAACCTAAAATTTGACTTTCTAAAATGGCTGAAGTCTTCATTTTCATCTCTGTAATAAACAATCTCCACATACTTCAGGCTACAGTAATTCCCCTGGAAAACAAAAGTAAACGCACAACGAGACATACTACACTGTAATTGTCTACAATCATTAAAGAAAATAAAATCAAAATTGAACTTCACCTTTTGAAGGAGGCTCGCTGAACTAAAGCTAATGCTGGAAAGTAATCACGGAGACAGGACAGTGTTAATGTGTCTGTGAAGGCAATACTGTACATCTATCTGTCTGGATATATGATCATGAGCTGGAGATTGTTTATTGTCAGAGGCTGAGTGGCTAATAAATGCTGGCAATGGCTTGGATTCACTGGAATGCTGCACAGCTGCAGCATTAGTCAGACTTTCCCTTTTCTGAATTCTGTAATCCCTTCAATATTGCATTAAATATGTTTTCAATATTTATCTGGATAAAAATGTGCTGAATATTGCAACTGTTTAATTCTGATGTTTGTCACGTAGAAAATCTATGTAAGGCAGAAGGTAACAACGTTTTTATTGCTAAAACCTAATACAGCTGCTTCTTGTGTCGTTTTCTCACTCAGAGCTTTGTGCTTGGGGTATTTATGGTGCTTGGTAAACCTTTGCAATCCCTTGGAGATGGAGGCATGTCAGAATTCCCGCAGCCAAATTCAGACCTTAGTGCTTGGCTGAACTCACTGAACTGACCCGTCACCCTACACAAGAATCAAGAGTTCCTATGGATTTCAGTGTCAGTAGAATTTAGCAGATGGATTTAGGATTTGTTGTAGTTTATAGACCAAATACTTGATGAGCCAGGAGTCTGAATGGTTTATTAATATGTCACTATTATTTTATTAGTTTTCCTAAATGATTAGCCAGTCTATTGTTAGCTGATCTATTGTCTTCCAACTTTTTTTTTTTTTTTTTTTTTTCTTCCAACTTTTTTTTTTTTTTTTTTTTTTTTTGAAACAGTTTTTATCTATGAACCAGATTATTTGGATAACAGTGATTGCAAATAATGATGTGGGAGCAGGGAAATATGCTCCCCGTATGTTGTGGGTTCAGAATGAAGGCAGGGAATCCAAACGTGTGCAGTTCAAGTTAACCACATGGCCCGATGCAGTCCTGGCCCTGCTGGAGCTCACTGTGTCCCTCTGTTTCCACCAGCAATTACTTTCCCAGCTGCTGTTGGGAAAAAAAAGAAAAAAGAAAAAAGAAAAAAAACTGGAAGCTCACGGTGCGGAGTGGTTGGTAGGTACCAAAGATAACCCAAGCTGCTTGGGACGATTGCTTTAGACATTAGTCTGACCTGGAAGCAAGCGGGCTGAAGGCACTAGGAGTAGAGGAGGTCACTAAAAGATCATATCCAAATTCAAGCTGGGTTTTGTACGGTTTTTTGGCCCAGCTGTGTTAGTAATGGCTTGGTCAGGCTCAGGCAGAAAGCCTAGTGAGTCCATCAGCTGCAGGTGGGTGATGCAGGGCGGGTTCCTGGGGTCTGTCTGGCTGCTCCTGGCACTGAGAGCCAACGCCAGCCCCCCCTGGGCAGCCCAGGGGCACCACAGAGTGAGGGGTCTCGGAGAATGAGCCATCCACTCGCCCCAAAGAGCCCCGTAAGGAAAAGGGGGGAGTGTGTCGGGGAAGCCTGAAGGGCAGCGGCTCCCATTCCGTGGAAAGGTAGGAAGCTTCAGGAAAGAGAGCTGCCAGCACCCTTGGGGACATGGAAAAAGGCCACATTGGACTGATTTATTGTAAGCAGACATTGAGAACGAGTCCTAGTGTGTTCAAATTCCTACACAATAATCTGCAAACTGAACTCGCATTGCTTTGTTGCATTATCTCTTGGTGATTAAGGTTTTTCATCTAGTCCCTTGACAGTGACTCATTGGGGAAACATTTTATGGGATTCAAATGACCAGAAAAATTTAATACTAGTCTCTTTGTCCGAGAAGAAACCCACAAAAGGGACAGAAAGGACATAAACCTTGTTATCTGTGTTTGAATTTCAGCTTTCCAGTATTTTCAAGTACAAAAAGCAGCTTTTCACTGCATGTCGCTTTACAAAATATCAGTACTCAGTCTTTGTACAACGTGTCAATATCTGGTCTTTTTAGACAAACCAGTGACTTTTTTTGTTTTAACAATACCTCAAAAAGTAGCGAAGCCCTTTCCATTGCAGGCACTGCATCTTGCTGCAAAGGAAAAGACTGGCAGCTGTAGATCTGCTCTCAACAGGAAAAATGTATAGATATTTTCTTCTTGCAGAATTGATCATCACAGCACAGTCAGAATAAAGTCAGAATTTTCTTGTCTGGCAGAATAAATTGCATAGCAGTGGTTGTTGTTTCCTTTTTGGTCTTTGTTGGTGTTTGTTTGTTTGGTTGGTTTTTGTTTTGTTGGTTTTCTTGTTGTTTGTTTTGTTGTTGTTATGTGGTTTGATGGTTTGTTTGTTTGTTTCAAGACTGGTATAAAAAAAAAAAACCAAGAAGAAATCCAGGCAATGGAGACATTTATTGCTAGGTAAATGTCAGTTAAGAGTGTGGCTCGTGTGTTGTTAACTTTCCCTCACCATAGCATGAGATGGGTCTGACCAACTGGAAATTGGAGAGATTTAATGAATAATTAGAATAATTATAAAAGGCAGACACATAGACTACACATATTTCTCTCCACCCTTGGCAGGTCCCCTGTGCTGTCGTCACAGTTACAGCTCAGTGAGACAGTTCTACATCACTGTCCCCTCTGGTAACGTCACAGACCCAAATCCACATGGACCCTTTTGCTGCCATGTCACATTTACTTAATTGGATTTCTGCTGTCGCACCACAGCTGCTTTTGATATTGCCCAACCAACATTTTTCTCACTCAGCAAACATGTTTCACATTATGTTTGCTCCAGATCAACAGGCATTCATTTTTCTATCAGATGGAACTTTCAGCCCCTAGTCTAAAGTGCTCTAGGCTCCTTTCTCTCAGCTCTTGCTTTCTGGCCACATAATATTTTTCCAATCAACCCTTGCTGCCGGCCTTTATTCAGGAGCTAAGTGCAAATCACCGTGAGATACGCGAAATGAAGTTTAGGTTTCTCCTGAGCATCACAGCTCTCCTTAAGGCATCTCTTCCCTTCCCCATACGAATTCACACGTTGATATTAATTGTTATCATTTGTTTATGGCCAGGGAGACACTGACCTCCCCTGGGGCTCACAGCCCTGGTCTCAAGCAGCCCGTTTTGTTGGCAGGCTTTGCTGGTTTTATGCCTGTGCTGCTGTTGTGTGGCTCTGTTGGCCGTGGCAGGGGCTGGCAGGGGCTCCAGGCACTGTCCCACCATGGTCCATGGTCTGGGCAGGAGCAGCCTGCCCTCTCTGCCCCCAACCCAGCACAGGGGCTCCAGGCACTGTCCCACCATGGTCCATGGTCTGGGCAGGAGCAGCCTGCCCTCTCTGCCCCCCAGCCTGGCACAGGGGCTCCTCGCACTGTCCCACCATGGTCCATGGGGCTCTGGGCAGGAGCTGCCTGCCCTCTGTGCCCCCCAGCCTGGCACAGGGGCTCCTCGCACTGTCCCACCATGGTCCATGGGGCTCTGGGCAGGAGCTGCCTGCCCTGTCTGCCCCCCAGCCCAGCACAGGGTGCCCGTGGAGGCTCTGCTCAGATCCTCGTGGCCTGCGCTGGGCTGAGGGGCCGCCAGTTCCTCAGTTATGGAAATGGCTGCTCAGGAGCAGCGTGGAGGAGCTGTGTGTCGCAGAAATGCTGTTATTCCAAGATAGGTATCTGCAGTGTTTTTGTTCAGTTTGGGGCCACTTTCGCAGATACACAAAGCAGCTGGCCTGCACCTGGTTTGCATCGAGAAAACCCTTTGCTCATGAATAACTACACGACTAAAAATAACACCGCAGGTCTAATCTACTTACACTCATAAAGCCTCAGCTTTGCTATAGGTGCCCTGGAAGAAGCGATGAAGCAATCTTTTCAAGTCTTAATGCAGAATAATTTTATATTTACGTTATTAAAAGCAGAGTATGAGGCCAAGATTGTGTATAGCCAGACATTGTTTGGGGGGTTTGAAAACACGATTTGGTGTTTATTTTTCTGTCTGGAGGGTGGTTGATAATCCTGACAGCCACCACGCAGTCTGGCTGTTGGGTTTGCAGCAGTAGCTGCTCTGAGTGCCAGTCTGGATCTTCGTTAGCTAGACTCGGGTTACAATTAAGAAAAAACAGAAGATGCCTAACAGCAGAAAGTTCTGAAAAATAAAACCCTTGGAGTTAGATACCTCCTCACAGAGCTGTTTTTGCAGTGTCTTATTTCTGGGTTTGGCTGTCTTTTGCTTTTCCTGAAAGACAGAAGCAACAAGTTTACAGTCATTCTGCTCAGTGATGTAGTCCTTCAACCATTCTATTTGTTGTGACAGCAGTCAGAAATTAAATGTCTTTCTTATTGGAGTTCACCTGCTTTATTTTAAATACTGATAACAGTGTTGTTCTTTTTGGATTTTTTTTTTTGCACAATCATCAAAAACATCTCTTCCATCCTGGGTGAGAGAAGGTAATAATGGACTTAAGCAGAGGTTTTTAATAGGAAAACTGCATTTTACTTGGGAGAATAACATCTTGTGGCAAGCCCATGGCAACAATAACACCTCTACTGCCAGAAAACACTTAACCTGGGTGGCTCAGATGGCCCCAAATATTTAAGAGCATTTTTTCTTATTCTGTAAATTCCCTGGGGTACATTATTTTCTACTGAGAGCTAATAACTACCCTGTCTGTAAAGCAACTGGTCTTAAGTTTATTAGCTTGCAAGACAGAAAAATAACAGACACATATCACTGACATTTAACAAAGATATCTTTCATGGATTTCTGTATTTTTTCATACGCTCCACACGTTTCTCTTTAGTTAGAAAAACACATTTTGCACCACATTCTGAGTAACTTCTTAGGGAGCAAAGCACGTTTTCCAAAGAGTCCTTAATTCTTCACCAAACACCGAGACCCTTGTCGGAAAGTCCTGAGGGTTTTTGCAAAAGAAATAACATGTCAGCTGCCCCTGGGAAAGCTGTTTCACCCATCCTCTTCCTTGGCCTCACTGGAGGACATCACCCCCTTCCTGCACTGAAGTGGAAATGGTTTTTCTGTCTGAAAGACACCATCAACCCCCACCCACATTTCTTGAATGTATCCTCTTGTGGTGACGGTAAGGTCACGGTAAAGCGCAGGTGCCATGGAAAAAAGGGAGGAAAAAGCACGGCACGTTTGGCAAAGCTATTTCTATTTTAAACTGGCCTCTGCAATTTTTGGAATATGTATTTCAGCGTGCAGAGAATTCAAGCTCCTCCCCAGTGATTCAACTTTTGGGTCGAGCCATGTGGAACTTCAAAAGCTGAAGCTGAATATTGAGAAAGTCTTCCTTGAGGGCCTGGCACTCTACTGAAGTCATGGCAAATGCTTTGCTAGCTTGAAGGAGAATGGGAACGAGCCTGGGATTGTTCTTTTTTAAAGTCCAGGAGAAGTCCAAATGCCAGTTGCCCTGGCTAGTAATGAGAAAAATTCAAAGGAGAACCATCCTTGCTCATGCTGGAGTGTCAGGATTAACAGCACGGAGTGCACTCCCAAGCTCCCAGTCAGGTAAAAAGCAGAGGGAACACGCTAGAGGGAGGCTTTGACATCTCCAAACGTGAACTTCATTTTCCTGGATGAGTGGCTGTTGCTAATTTGTGGAGGAATTATTTGGCTGCCATACTTGTGGAAAGAAGCAGAGAACATTGAGAAATGTTTGCAAAATGTGGATGGTACAACCTTGGGTTTTATTTGGAGGGTTTCCCAGGCATTGAAGAGAGGAAAGCTTTTATATCTTGAATTTGAAATAAGATGGCTTTTAATGAGCTATTTCAAAGTGCCACATCTCAAATTCAACATTCGTGGTGCTTAGAAAAATTTGCTTGTCCCTTACAATCTGCCACTAGACCAAAGTTTCCAAACAGTGGAAAAGATTTCCTAAGACGATGTGAATATTCATGTAAGAAAGGCAAAGTAGGATTCCACATAGAATTAACCCACTGAAGGTGTTCCAGGCTGCCTTATAGGATATTTCTGCCTTTCCGCATTCTTTAATTGCTGCCAGATAACACAGTAGAGCCAGCATTTCCCTGGTTTGGGGTTATTTTATGACTACACCAGTTTCAGGCTTTAGAGTACCTTGCATCACAGATTCTGTTTTATCTTAAAGCCATCAAGGACTGTGGTGATCCAAACAATTGCAATGAATAAACACTGTTTGCTATTTACAGTATTTTATCTCTGAATATGACCCTTAAATGAAGAATTGCTGCCTGAGTGAACCCAAGGACCAACATGCACATATTTATACATTTCATGTAGGAAATTGTCCCCATCCATTTTATAGCAGTTACTTCAACCAGTGGAGGGTTTTTTTCTCCAGCACTGCTGTCTCTTTTCCATCCAGCTCCTGACTCTGGCAGACAGTGGCAGAAAGAGGAGAAAAAGGATATTTGGGTGTATAATGTAAAAAGCTTCTGCCCGCCTTTTTCTTCTCAATTTCTGAAGAATTTATCTTTTTTTTTTTTTTTTTTTTTTTTTTTTTCTTGTGGCTTTTCATGGGCTTTCAGCAGTAATTTGGAAGGCCTATTGATTTAGAGCTCTATGTAACGGGTACATTTCCCAGAGCGCTTTGGGATCACGGCGCCAGGTTTCTTCTGCTTTACCTAGCCACCAAACGAACACTGGAAATTTTACATCCTTCGGCCCTCTCAGGCAGCAGCAAGATCAACACAGCTGGGAAGGAGAAGGGAGAAGAAAAACAGCTTAAAAATCCGTGCTGCGAGCCGCTCTGCCCTGCCGTGTCCCTGCGCTGGGGACAATCCGCGGGCGGTGGGGACAAACTGGGGCTCCCCGCCAGCCCCAGGCCTGTCCGCGCGCCCTGCTCGTGGAGGGCCAGCAGGCCCGAGCGGGGCTCACCAACGGGTCCGCCTCAGCCAGCCCCATCCTGGGCCAGCAAACCAAAGAAGGGAGCAGCCAAACGGGTCTGCCTCAGCCAGCCCCATCCTGGGCCAGCAAACCAAAGAAGGGAGCAGCCAAACGGGTCTGCCTCAGCCAGCCCCATCCTGGGCCAGCAATTGGAAGAAGGGAGCAGCCAAACGCCGCCAGCGGGCACGGGGGTGCCCGGGGAAGCCGGAGGAGAACGCCCGGGGAGTCTGGAACCGACGTGCAAATGCAGACGGGTGTTTGCTGAAGGGTTCGGGATATTTCCCTGTTTGTTTTGAAAAGAGTCCTGTCGTAGTCTTACAGTCAATACTCCCCACTTAAAAAACAACAACAACAAAAAAAAGTTCAGAGTTCATAAATATATTTCTCCCTGCATTTTTTAAAAAATTGCTTCATTTTATGCCTTTTCAAATGTAAATTGAACTTCGATGAAATGCCACTTGTGGTACATTTAGTGTATAAACATAAGGAATATGGGTTTGAGTTTCAAAATTTTGAAGTTTTAAATATTTATTCAGATGAGTCTCTTTAGCAGAACATATTTTTAATTAACTTTTTGAAATGCTAACATATGGCAAAATCTACCTGTTGAAGTTCAGAAATCTACTTTTAATCCTTTTTCACTCTCTGAGAAAATGAAAAGACATTTAAAGGACATTCAAACTGTTATTTAGATATATTTATGCCAATCCTGGCCTCTGAGATGGGTGAAAATTCATGCAGTGCTGAGTGAGTAATCTATATGGAAAAAGCCTTTACATTTGAGAAAAGCAGAAAAAAGACATTAAAAAATTAGCATTTCTTGTTTTGGTGCCATTGAGCAGTAAGAATTTATGCATAAAACCTTCCTGTGAGGAATTTATTTTCAACTTTTAGCAGGACAAGGAAAAAGGGTGTGGGCTGCAGCAAAGGAATATTTACGTGACAGTCTGTACTTGATGGCATTTAAAGCACATTTGACTGGTTCCAAAGGAGCAGTCTGCATTCCCTCAATTTTATCATTAGGGGAAAATAATTGTTTCCTAAAATTGGAAAAGCTTCAATATCCAAAGACTCCTGCCTTGACTCTACTTGCAGTAAAGAGATTTATAAAAATATGTGTCATAACACGTTTTTTTTCCCCTAAAGAATTGTCCCATAAATGACATTATCCCTATGGTTGGAACTGCAATTTGCACATTAAATCAGCCCAAAACAATTTAGGACATTAATTCTCCCTCACTGTTGTAGTCTCTAATGGAGTGACACCATGAATGGGAGTCTATAAATGACTATTAATTATGTGACCAGACTGAATGGCAAGGGATGAGTTCTCATTTTACTTTAATTGATAACTTCACTTCCTACCCAACAGGACCCGATAATTCATGATGACAGCACCGATTAGTAATTGTGAAATAGACATTTTAAACTCTATTTCCACGGTCTATACATGTGATACAAATTTACAGTGTGATAAATTTTTTCTAGGGGAAGTGATTTCTTTAATTTTTTGTTCTATTTTTATTTCACAGATTTCAGGAACAGCAAAAATAAGTGCATTATAGGAAAAATGCTGCTGACAATGAGATAAATAACTTCTGAATAAACCCTTTAGTGTCTACTTAAATTGGACTGGGTTTGAATTTAATGATGCTTATAATGGAATATTCATATATATTTGAACAAAAAATAGCATAAACCCGTCATAACCTGTACCTAAGCTGAAAAGTCATCTTTAAATTTTACTCGGTACAGTTCAGTTTGTTACTGGTGTAAAAGTCAAGTTGCTAATTTGAAAAGAAGGAAAAATCATTGCACATTTTTGGGTTGAATATGGTTTCAGGAACTGGAGACTTCTTTGTGATTTGTTTCCATCTGATAAAAAACTTAAAAGTATGAAATAGGATAAAACTTTTCCTTATAAAACACTTCATTCATCCTGTGCAGGCTGTACCACGATGAACTTATAACTGAGCTTCTTCTGACGATCTAGAAAATGCAATATTTGAAAGGTTTAACAGAAAACCAGAACTGAGCACAACAAACCTAACACACCCCTCAGGTTCTTCCTTATTCCTGCTTCACCGGGTCTGCCTGTTCTCTTTTGGGTGGGCTTCATCCCACGAAGAAAGTCTGTCTCACCAGGGATTTTAAGACAGAGATGCTCATGAGTGCTATCATCAGATAGATGAACATGAAGACAGCACAAAAAAAAGGAGAGAAGAGCAATAGCTTTCAAAAACTGATAGTGATTTTTTATTCCAGTAATAAAGTCACTTATTTTTAGGAACCACTTCATACAGATACTTACAGTGTAAAGATGTTATAAATTGCAATGAAATACCGATAAAAGCTGTTTATATTTTATCTCAAGGAAAAGGTTCTCACAGTAAATAGTTATAAATATGCGTATGCAAAGACATTTCAGAGGAATTGTGAGCTGGATAAAGCCTGTACTAGAGAAATTAGACTCTTCTTCCTGTCCAGGAATAATAGAGCAAATCCCTTGAGGCTTTGTTTGAACAAATTCATCTCGTGTAACGACTCTGCAAGTGAAATCTCATGAAGTATCGGAAAAACACCACAGACACCACTGAGCTCTTCAGTCCCTTCTCTGCGAGCGCTCTCCTGATTTACTGCTGGACTCAACTCATTATCCACTGGCTCTGGAATCGTCCCCAGACCAACTTTTACAACTTCCACTTCGAGTTCCGTCCTTCAGCTCAGCGTTTGCCCCACTGTCCTTGTTAAACCCCTACTGGAGCGCTGGCCTAATTTCAGGGCAGCTCTGGGCTTTTGATCTGGGGGAGATGGGGCGAGCTCTGCTCTGCTTTACGAGCCTTACCTCATCCACAGGCACTAAAGCAAAGGCTCAGGAGCAACGGATTGTGGGTGAAACAGGAGCAATGCTCTTCTCCCGAAAATCTAATGCATCCCCAGCATTTAAACAGCCCGGGTTCCGACACTGGGCTGCTCTTATTAAAACACTCCAGCTCCAGATTCCTTGGCAATCAGCCTTCCTTTCACACACCACGCTGCCCCACCAGTGCAAAGCACCACCACGATATTCTGTGAATCACGTCTCAGAATGGCATTTGCAGCTTAGGAAATGGAAACCTCATGGGAAAATGTTTGTGGCATATTTATATGAAAATGGCCTGCAAAAGTAACTATTAGCAAAATCTCTGAATGTGGGTGACAGAATGATTTATATTCAATTTAATTTTTCTTTTTTTGGTTAATGGATACATTGATATTTCCAGCTGAAATATCCAGTAATATTTAACTGAAAAGATGTTATTTTGAGAGTTATGTGAGAGTCAGGAGCAGGTTTGCTTAACAAGTCCAAATGTAAAATGATTTGCTATTTGTATTTAAAATTTCATTGTTAGTACTGAATAACAGAACTCTGATAATGGACTTGGCTTGTAGGAAACGATTTTGACTTTTCCTACAGAAACCATGAAACAAGATCACTTTGACCTGAATGGTTGTTCAAGACCTCATCCCCACCCATTGCTAGGAAATGGACACGGTGTTTTATGCCATGAAGTCACCTACATAACAGTACTCCCAGGTAAAATCATATCTCAGAAATGTCTTCATGGATCATGAACACAAGTTTCTTTTTTACTGCTGGAAGCACTGTACACAAAGGACGGAAGTAAGGGGTAAGTAAAGCGCTGTTTTGTTTTATATATTAATATATGTCAGTGCTAGCTGCTGACAGGTAGATCTGAGGAATATAGTTGAAAAATTGCCTGAAAGAGGGAGAGTAAAAACTCAAGAAATGTAGATGGAACCTGTGTGTCTGTCTGCATGAAGAAAATTATTAACATTAAATAACACTGAAGATTTCTATTTCCATGCAGTAATGGCGCAGGCTGACTCCCAGCCCCCTGCACGTGTACAGGGACACTTTGTATTAAAAAAGCCTTTCCTGCCCTTGGGAACAGTCAGGGCCTAATCACAGTTTTATTACAGGATTGCAGGGTTGATGTCCTTTCAGTCCTAGTCCTAAGCATTTTATGCAGCTGGCACCCAGAAAACTCTTTGGCTAGGAATTTTTCCTGCTTTATGGATTTTTTTTTCCACCCACAAATGGATAAAACTGACTCCACATAATTTATTAAATATTAAATAGGTAGTAAATAAGCTGGTAATATGCAATTATATTTATACAATGCTTAATGATACATAAATCTCTTCTATTTAAGGTTTTATAGTTACTAAGAAAAAGATGAGAACACAAATAAAAACATTGTTCCTAAGTTATGAATTGTAAAATGGAACAATGAACATCGTGTACGAAAGAAGATCTTGTCCAAGGTAGAAAATTCTGTGGAGCTGGATATAGACATAATTTTTTACTCCAGTTCTATGCTGTCTCTATACTTACCACATCCCTCCTACCTATCTTTTAGTGGAATGCATTTATTTTATGTCCTAGACATGGGTGGTGGTTTAAAACCACCCCCATGATTCCTCAAGAAATTTACACTTCAAATGAAGCCACCATAGGACACGAAAATAACAAACAAATGGGAGCATAGGAAATTAAGTACAGGAGGCAAAGTAAATGAAAATATAGAGCCAGAACTCCAGCTGCTGGGAATTAGCGTAGTCCTATTGAAGCCTATGCAATTACACTAACTGAGCAATTGCTTCCTTATTTTTACTTCTTTTACCCTTTGTCCCCTCTTGGTTTGAGCTTTGAGCCAGCTGAGCTGGATCACCATCAGCTGAGAGCAGCCCTGCACTGCCCGCTGGCTCTGTGGGACAGCCCGGGTGGGCAGCTGCCCAGGAGCCCTTCCAAGAGGAGAACAGGGTGGGCAGCTCCTCAGGAGCCCTTCCAAGAGGAGAACAGGGTGGGCAGCTGCCCAGGAGCCCTTCCAAGAGGAGAACAGGGTGGGCAGCTGCCCAGGAGCCCTTCCAAGAGGAGAACAGGGTGGGCAGCTGCCCAGGAGCCCTTCCAAGAGGAGAACAGGGTGGGCAGCTCCTCAGGAGCCCTTCCAAGAGGAGAACAGGGTGGGCAGCTGCCCAGGAGCCCTTCCAAGAGGAGAACAGGGTGGGCAGCTCCTCAGGAGCCCTTCCAAGAGGAGAACAGGGTGGGCAGCTGCCCAGGAGCCCTTCCAAGAGGAGAACAGGGTGGGCAGCTCCTCAGGAGCCCTTCCAAGAGGAGAACAGGGTGGGCAGCTGCCCAGGAGCCCTTCCAAGAGGAGAACAGGGTGGGCAGCTCCTCAGGAGCCCTTCCAAGAGGAGAACAGGGTGGGCAGCTGCCCAGGAGCCCTTCCAAGAGGAGAACAGGGTGGGCAGCTCCTCAGGAGCCCTTCCAAGAGGAGAACAGGGTGGGCAGCTGCCCAGGAGCCCTTCCAAGAGGAGAACAGGGTGGGCAGCTGCCCAGGAGCCCTTCCAAGAGGAGAACAGGGTGGGCAGCTCCTCAGGAGCCCTTCCAAGAGGAGAACAGGGTGGGCAGCTGCCCAGGAGCCCTTCCAAGAGGAGAACAGGGTGGGCAGCTCCTCAGGAGCCCCTCCAGAGGGGAGAGGCAGTGCCCAGGGCTGCAGCCCTGCCTGCTCCCAGCCTTGCTCTGTGTTTGTCTCTCCTCCCCGTGCCCTCCCGAGAGGGAGACACGCTGTCGGGGTGGGTCAGAGGGTGCCCCGGGCAGCACCTTCAGGGAAGGCTCCGAGCCATCCAGAAGGTGTTAGCAGGGATGGAGGGATCACAGCTCTGTAAAAACACACCAAAGTCGAGTGGCTTTCCCTTCCCCAGGGGTTTCTCAGGCCTGGCTGCAGCGAGAGCCCACCGTGCATCGCTGTGCAGGTGGAGCAGGTCTGAGCTGTGCCACCAGGACATCTCCAGCAGAAAAGGGAGATGGACCCAGAGGGAATTCGTGGTGGGAGGCAGCTGTGTAAATGATCACAACAGTGGGGAAATGATGAGGACTGCAAAGTTACAGCTTGTAATAAATGGAGTTTTTGACTGAGTTAGTTAAAATGTGTTTAAGGTAATGGTGAGGGGTTTTTTAAAAAGATTTTTCTAACTTGGAAAGCAAAATGTATCCTTTTCATTAGAGTCCCATGAATAAATTTATGACTGTTTTGAAATTAATTTCCAGTACAAATGACATTTCTTATCCAGATTTTATTTCCTGCAGTTGTTGCACAGTAAATCTCTCCTGAGTCAGACTCGATCCACTGCTCATTCAATGCTTAAATATATATAGGTTTGTCCATCATTGCTCATAAATACATTAAAAGGACATTAATCTGTGACATTCTATGAAGCAAGGAGTGTTAACACTAAGTGGATTTGCAGTTCTAATTCATCTGCCTTTTGCATTAAGGTGCAGTCTTTAATTACACGTTCACGCCTACTCCAGACAGTTTCCTACTTTTGTCTTTGTTTTCATTATTCACTACAGAGTCCTTCCAGCCTTTAAGGCTGGAATTAAATGTGGAATTGTACATTTACTTTAAGCCTCATTTAGGACATCTGTCAATGTACTAGCAGAATATTAAGGCATTTATCTCCTCTTGACACACAGGGCTGCTATTTCCATCTTACAGAGGGAGAACTTTAAGAGAGGGAGAGAGGTGTTTAATGATATTGAGGGGGATTTAACCTGACTAGAAAAAAAAAAACAAAAAAAAACCAACCAAACCAAAAAGAGAGGGAGAGAAGAATCTTAGAGGGCAGTGTGTCTTAAATTCAGGACTGATCTTCATTTCCTGGGATGAAACAGCATCTATTTAGAGGTGTGTGTCTTTGAGAAAAAAAAGAAAAAAAAGGAATAAAGCAACTCATGCTGGACAAAATGCCATCGCCTGCAAATGTAACAGTCTCACTGCACCACACTGTGAGGGGTCAGGCTGTGAAGAGATTTCACAGAGAGTTAGCCAGCCGATCTGTAAATCTCTCCTTCTGAAGCTCCGGGGACGTGGCTGTTGCTGAAGCTGGCCCTGAGACTGAGGAGCTCGTGCCCTCCTGCTGAGGAGCACTAGGAATTGTGGATTTCCTGAGGTCACAGCCCCGTGAGCTCAGGGCTTTTGTTCAGACCCAAATTAAGCTTCACAGGAGAGGGGAAAGACACTTTTGTGACCTGTTGACCCTCTCCATGCCAAAAATTGAAAGGATTACCACAAGAAAGGAAGAAATAATTCTGTATGACATTAAGTATAGGACAAGCCAGATATTAAGGAGTATTTTAACTATTAAAATGCTTTTCCACCAAGTATGTCTTCAGCTATGTGTAGTGTAATAGCCTTCACTTGATATCAGATACCTAATTCAAAATTAATTTTGTTATCAGGACAAAACCAGCTAAATTAAATATAATAAGTAATTCTAGAAAGTAAAGCAAGATAATACGCATCACCATTTTTTCTATGTGACCTGATGGTCCTTTTTGACTCTTCAGATATTTGATTAGGTAGGTGATAAGCAGGTTTTTATTTTAGGCATCAAACATCTGAATTTGAAGGGAAATGCTGGATATGCTGTTATAGTAAAAGGCGAAGTTTCCACTCCTGTTGAAACACGAATTATGAACATCCCTCTTTAAACATTTTGTCTCGAGGTTTTCCATTCCTGATGGTCTTCTCGTGCTACTCAACTCACCATGTTTCTGTAAAGAGGTTGGTTCTGAAAGTCATATCAGTGGTAGAGGGTGCAGATTTTTCATTATTCATTCTGTTCGTTAGTATTACAGGTGGGATTGTACTCAGACACTTCTCTTGCCTGCATGGCAGTGGAGAGGTTTTTAATAAATACTCTTTTCCTGTGATGTATATCTCTTGCAGAGAAAACCACCAGCTTGATTGCACGTGTGATAATTTAATAGAATATGCAACAAATAGCAGCTATCATGCGTGATGATTATCAACACAACCTGCCAGCAGCTGAGGAAAGAAAAGAGTGCCTTAATTCAGGAAATATGTAAACAAAACATTGAGCTTTATTTTCCATATGGATCCTATTCACATTATTTTCCCATTCTGTTGAAAGCCATGATTTTATCTGATGTGTACTAATGAGAAAGAAATGCATAATCTAGCTGCAGAGCAGGTGGAGCCACGAGTTTTTCACGTGTGTGGCATAAAGCAGAGAGGAAAGTGGTGCAGTGGTAGAAATCACAGAATCACAGAACTGTCAGAAAGACCTCTGAGATCATCGACTCCAACCATAAGTACAAGGCTTGGGTGAGGAATGGAGCGAGAGAAAGAGAAAAATGGGTGAGGGAATGGGCCCAGGAGGGAATGGAGGAAGGGAAAGGGAAAGGTGATACCAGGTGGTTGTTGGCGATCGTGTCCCTTTGCTTCAGAGCCCTCCTGGGGGCTGGCAGGGCTTTTTCACTGCAGCCAGTGGCAGCCTGGGGCTCCTGCAGAGGATTTCCCTTCCTAGGAGAGGAGACCTGGGGGCAGAGGGGCTGAGAGGCACTGCCAGCCCCAGCAGTGTGGAAGGAGAGCCCGTGCTGTGTCAGGCAACTGATCTACATAGACTCCGTCAGCCAGAAGGCTAAATATGATGATTTATTCATACAAATACAGATATGAATATCTGTATCTTCATATCTTCCTGCTCTATGTGAAGAGCAGAAAGCAATACCTGCTGACAGGCAGGCAGGCAGCAGCTGCTGAAGTGCACCTACAGCGTCCCTGTCCCAAACACCCCAGGGACACTGATAAGACACTTAGCATACATTGGCTAAATTCTATAAACATCTCTATTGCTATGGAGAATCCTCCCTGATTCTCAAAAACATCCCAGAGCCAGGTCTGGCCGATGTGGCATCACAGCAGCGCTCTGCTCCCAGCCCTGGGACAGGCAGCAGGAGCTGGCGCCTCACAGGCCAAGCACAGGGCTGTGTGAGGGAAGGCTTCGGGAACCCTGGTACAGCCAGGTGAAAACTAAGGAAGGATGGAGTGAAACTGCTGAGGCCTGAAACGCTGAGGCACGTGCAAATGGATTTGTTCTCTCTGGAAAGCAGAGGCAGGTGGGGGAACACTCTGGGTCCCCCCTCTTGGTGGCTCTGTGGTTTTCCAGTCACAGTCACAGGTAAGTGGTGCTCTCGCTGATTCAGCCTGGGAACTGGGAGAGCAAAACTTTGGTTCTTGGTGCAGAGTTATTTTAAAATTCCCTGGGGAGCACGCAGAGATCCTGAAGGGCAGGATTCACGGAGCAGCTGCTTGCTGGGGCTGGAATCCCAGCACATGGAAAATACAAACCTGCTTTCACACTTGGATCAGTGCTGTGGGTCATCAGCCTGGCCAGGATCAAACCCTGCCCCTCGGCTTGGAGCGGCTGGAAGAGAAATCCTGCCTAAAATCAGCTTGGTCAAGGATTTGTGCAGTAAAGCAAAATTATGATGAATCACCCACTGATTTTTTTTTTTTTTTTAACAGATTGAGAGAAACTGCCATCAAATATACAGATCGAGATCCTGAGTCAAATGATGGTAAAGCTGATCTGGTTGGTTCTCCTGTGAGACTGAGAGCTCCTGAATTCCCTGATGTGGCACAGGCTGGATCGTGTTCTGAGACTTATGGTTCCTTTTAAAGCCCTAGCCAAATCTGTTTTTTCTTGTTCATTATGAAGGTGACTCTTGGTATCTTTTAACTCTCCAGTCTTTTCTGGAATGCTCTTAAATTCTTCGTTTTGATGCTATCTGGCTGCAAATAAAGACTGGTTGTGCACTGCTTTAAGAAGTGTTTACTTTTGTCTGTAAAGCTGCATCATATGGGCAGCCCAATAAAGTTCTGTCTCCAAAACAGAAAACAGTTTGATTTGAGGGAAAAAAAAAAAAAAAAAAGCAGATAGTTATTGGGTTTTTGGTTGGTTTTGCTCTTTTATGATCTGTAGGAAAATAGCTAAAAAAGGTTGTGGAAGCACATAGGGGAATTGTTTAGGAAATTCTATACTTTGATCGTGTTTCAATGTATCAACCTCGAAACACAGAAAAATAAAGATTTATTTGCATTTCTATCCCTAGTCTGTTTCTTTGCTTGTCTCCTCCTGGGGCTCCTGGTGGCCCAGAACCATTTGTGGACCTTGTAGCTTCCCTGGGAAGGAATTAGAAAGCCAGAGGTTTTATTGCCTTACTCCTTACTTATTGGGGAAAATTTAGTGGAAAATTTTGTATTTCAGCTCAGAGCAGTATGGAAAGAAAATCAGCTTTTTCTTGGCCCCTGCTCACCTTTACTGCCAGCATAGTGAGACACTGCTGTTACACGGGGTTAACACAGCAGTTATGTAGGAAAGGGACACGGCCTTTGTACACAAAATAAAAGTTCAGATTATTGGAATCATGCTTCTTCTTGGAAAAAAAAATAGTGAATGTATTGTAGAATAGCTCTCATAGAACCTAAAGAATGAAGCCTCTCATAATTGTCCTCAGAAACATTAAGCTGGGGCATTATTTTTATAATTAAGTGGCAAAACCCAATTTAAATATAATTTTTATTAACTTTTTAAACTTAAACCTTTGATAGTCCTACGGGTACTTGCCTAGATCACAGTTAGGTTAATGCAAATGGTAAATGTACTTTAATTTTAAATAATTAAATACAATTATTTAAATATTAAATTAGTATCATTATTAAAATT
>VWZN01007651.1:193678-210877 GCA_013396955.1 Regulus satrapa
TCATTATTAAAATTATTGTTTAAAATATTAATATCTTAGTTTCATTTAATAATTAAAATAATAATGAAATTAAATATTTTATTAAATAAATTATTATATTAATAATTTAATTTAATGATTTTATTTTAAAACACATAAAACATAACTCTTTTTCATTTAATAATGAAGAATGGTATGGCGTTGTCCAGCAGACACTGCTGGAGAGAGGAATTACTGAGAAGAGAAGAAAGAAGAGCACACTTGTGGGCATCTCCCCGTATTGTGCTCTAAATGCCCTTGAGAGCTCAGTTGCCAGAGATGCCCTTGTGGGGCGGGCAGCTCTGATGTTCACTGCAGCCATCATCCCCTCGATGAGCTGAGGGAAGCTCTGTGTGTGTGACAGATTTTGGAGCGCTCTCACGGCTCTTGCTTGGGCATGAACATACAGCGTGTCTCTCCAGAAAGGTTTCTGCTCGTGTGGCTGGTCCTGTGAAAGGGCAAAACGCTTGGACAGCTTCAGAGCTGCACTTCTTGTGTTAGGGACGCTTGAAAACGGTCCATGCTCCGGAAGGTTTTATGTAAGGTGAAGTTTGGCTGGTGAGCTCTGCCCTTCTGTCTCATGTAAGCATATTTATCCCACGGATTAATTATTTATGGTCTGGCCTTTCTATAAAACTACTGTTGCATTTCTATTTACTGGTTTTAAAAGCCTCTCCATGTGGGTGGGCAGAGTGATACTGCAGGCTTGCCTCCTGTGCCAGCTGGCCACCTGAGTGTCAGCCTGTGTGTGTTCAGCCCTGCTCAGCCGCCACATGACACGAAGCAGGGCTGTGACCCCGCTGCTACTCCTGCTTGTAAATGTAAGCTCAGCCATAAAAACTGCCGTGACTCCATCAACAGTGGGCTCCTCTGTGGTGCTTTCTGAGCTCCTCTGTTTGCTGAGTGGAAATAAAGGGTTTGGTTTGGTGGGTTGTTTTTCTTTTTTTTGCATCTAGAAAAGTATAATGTATCTGGAACGGGAACAAAAATCGCCATGGTTGGACCCGAATGTGAAAATTTTTATGTCTTGCTTATAAGTCTTCCTAAAGGGATAACAGCTATTGCAAAGCCTTTTTAATTTCAGAATTAAATCGTGCACACTTGACTTGTCCATAAACTCCTTCTTAAGCATTTGGTGTCGGGCTGTTCCTACAACCCTGGATGAATATATTTTATAAAGAGAGAAATAATATCAACTAGTGTGGAAGTGCAGCATTTTGTGACCAGGTATTAAAAACAGCTGAGCAGAAGGAGAGAGCACAACACGCTGGCAAGTGTTTTCAAGTACTGATATTGAGATGTACTGACAGAAAGAGGTGAGGTGCTAGTGACTCCAGTGAACAGATTTCCAGGAATGCTCTTTTGTTTTGCCAGGTAAATGAATGCCACCGACTCAGAGGAGCCCTCAGGGTGGTTCCCCACAGCAGGGAAAGGGGGAACCTCAGTGCTGCTGTCCCTGCTCCCACTGCTTCACCCTCCTGGAGCAGGTCTGCAGCAGAGGCACTGGGAGAGGAGCAGAGGGCAGGAACAGGAGGGGGCAGAACAGCGTGGGATGAAATTAGCAGAAGTACCAGCAGCAAAACTTCTCTGTGCCTCTGCTGGCACCTGCACGCAGGATGAGCCTTCCAGAGGATGCTATGGTACCTGAGTTCACCTGGGGGGCTGTCGAAAATTGAACTTAATTTGACTAGAGGCTATCAAGGCTGGTTCACAGAAGTATTTCTTCTTTTCATTTTCCCTTTCCGTTTTCCCTTTCCCTCCTACCCTGCCTGTATTCAGTGGCTGTGGGCTTGATGTGAATTTATCAAGTTATTATCCAACCGTTGAGAGATTTAAATGCAGACAACAGACCCATTTAGCTGCCTTGTTTCCCGGTGTTGCCACTGGGGTGTTATTCCATTTTTGATTTCTGGTAAGCAAACTGACCAATCAGACTGCTGAGGAAACAAAAACATCCTAATTTAACAGAGCTTTCAGGAAAGCTTCTGCTTGTATTTCTTAACATGAGCTCTTCCTCAGTGTTTAGCTGTACTGCACTCTGCTGCTGAGCAGTGATCAATCTTTTGTGGCTGTTAAAATGAATCTTTCCTATATGAGGTTTGAAAACACCTTTGAAATCTTCTGAGAGGAAAAAACGCGGCAAGTTAGCATGAATATGTTCAGGCATTGGAAAGTGACATAAAGTGGAGTTTCACCATGTGTTCACAAGAATAAAACAGCTAAATTAGAAAGCATCAAAGACGGCTCTAGCAGAAATGATAAGGAAAGAAAAAAAGGATATTTAGGGTCTTCTTAAATTATGCATGTGGCGCTTGGTGTGAGCTGAAGGAGGCGTGTTCTTAAAGAGATTATGGGAAATACAACTCCCATATCTCACCAGAGATTGCGGAGAATTCAGCATTTCATTCTGGACCTCACAAGCTTCGTAAAATTACGGATTTAATAAACAAAGCATTTTATGTCTCTGGGAGGAACTTAGAGGGGATTTCAAAAGTCAAACACTGAAGACCCTTGCTTTGACTGTGGTGGTAAAAGTAACATCTGCCTCAGACATTTTAAGGGCAGGCTGTTCAGATCACTCTTTTCAGCCATGGTAGGAGATGTGACAGACATAAGCCATCCTACCCCTCTTCTCCACACTTCTATCTCTCAGCTAAACTAAACATTACATCAAAGCACTCCTAGCAAGGACACTCAGATCCAGTTTTACCTTTCTCTTCCAGATGTCCAGTTCATTGCAATAACTTTTGTGGTGTCCTTATTAAAACAATAACAGAGAAATAAAAGAAAAACCATCATTCTTGTTGGCCGCATCCCTGGGATGCCACAAAATCTTTTTTGTTCTCCGAATCTGAGACAAAAGTCCTGTCAGAGATTTGTGCCCCAGTCCTGCACGTTTACCAGCTGCCCCAGGCCCCTGTGAGATGTGGCTCTGAGTGGTGCCCACAAGTGGATCATCCCAGTGGTTCTGGTGTGTGTGCTGCCTCTTCTTGCGAAGAATCTCCCAACTGTCAAGTAAAAAGCTTTTACTCCCAGGACAGGGAGCCAACATGAGGTCAAAGAACATTCTTTTTCTTTTAAAAACATGGGATTGCATGTCCATGATGACACGAGCCTGGGGTAAATGCAAATAAAGAGAAAAAGAACCAAGACTCTTCACTGCTGCTCCCTGCTTCTCCCGTTGCTCTTTCTGTCTCCTCTTGGGCACACAGCTCTGCCCAGTGCCAACCCAACACCTGGCACCCGCCACTTCTTCCAGGCTGCCTGATGCCCTTGGTGCCAGCAGCGATTGGTTTGATTGCAGGATTCTAACGATTCACAAGGTGTTACAGGAGCATGAGCCTCTTGTCATGCTTTCAGTTTAAAACTCTGTTCCAGATTTCAAGTTCACAGTGGCAAGAGTTCTGTGAAAGCTCTGCTCTACAAGATTTCCTGGGGAAAGTTAAAAGACAAGTCCGGACAAGGCTCTCAAAAAGCAAAGCCAAACAAGGAAAAGACAGAAACAGCTTGAGGAGCATTGAAAACTATGTTTTAGTATGAAGAGATAATAAACAATAGCTCTCAGGGTCTTATAATGATATATTGTCTCTGTTTCAGCACATGGTCCTTGTAAAGTGGACAAAACCGGTTTTATTAAAACATCAGTGACAACAAATAACGCATTTCCTCAGCCCACCCCTTCCCCTTGTGCTGGCAGGTGTAGCTCATTTACTGCAATAAAAGGTGAAAGGTTTCCCCCAGTGCAGAGCCTTGGGGGGACAGTGCTCAGCTGAGCACTCCTCCTCTGGGGAAGCCTGAGAGAGCTTTCCTTGCAATCTGCTCCCCAGATTTCCCGCTCTGTGCGCAGCTCTGTTCAGCGTTAGGGCGGCTCGTGACCCTGACTGGGGTGGAGGATGTCTGCTCCACCACAAAGAGGTGAGGTGGAGAGTTTCTTTGGTGGCTGTGGGGTCCCTTGCGTTTCAACCACGGGAGTGTTTGTTTATTAGCTCCTAACCCTTGTGTTTGAGCCAGAGATGCAGATGCCTGTGCTGTGTCCATTTTAGTTTATTGGAGAGACAGGCATATACTCTGATGTCTCTAATCTTTGATGCAGTTGATGGAATATTTATCTTGGTACCCGAGGTTGTTAGTGATATTGTTTCCAAGTTCCAGGGCACACATTTAGGGAGGCATCAAGAAATTGGTCTGAGAAAATGATTAATTATGGCTCTAAAGCAGAGTGTAAAAGCCTCTGCAGGAGTTAATTCAAGCTGGATTCCAAACCCCCTTCTCATCAGGCTCATGCCCGGCCCTGGTAAAGAAAGGCAGCTGCTCTGTGTGCAGGTATTTTACCTTGTTCTGGCTGCTCCTGAGGTCCAGAGAGGAGAGAAAAGCACTCATTCAGCGATTCATACAGTTCACTTGTCCTCAGAATCACAGACTCTGGGGAAAACCAGGGACCATTTCAGACCTCAGCCGGGTCATTTTCCACAAGTGATGCAAAGCCACAAAGAAAAGATTTATTTTTTTAGTGGCTCAGGAAGGTTTGATGGTGACATAAGCCTGCTGAGGGTTTTTCTGCTGGCCATCCTGACAGTGGTTTCACTTGATGCCCCAGTTCCTCACATACATTCTTAGTGCTGGAGGAGGGTCAGGACCAAATGGCTCACGCAGTGGAGAGGGCACTCAGCCTGGGAAAGGGCAAGGGGCTCCTTTCTCTGCTCACGTGGCATTTTCAGGTACTTTCAGTTCTTTATTCATGCTTTCATACTCTTTTATTTCTGGTGTATCCAGTGATCTTGGGACAATATTTTCTTTATGCAAATTTCCTTCTGTACAGAATATTAATCTTTGCCATTGGCACTGATGGACAAGAGTTATAGTTTCATTTTAAATATAGAGCTCTGGCAGAGCACACTTAAATTCTCTGCTGCATTTATAAGATAGTTTTTGGGTTTTTTTTCTTAATGGCATTTTAAAATTACTTAAAAATTGCAAACTCTAGGTGTGATGGTTTCTCCCACTGTGTTGCCCTAAGTACATCCAGGAATAGTTGCCTTTCTTCCCAAGATGCTTTAGTAGCAGATATTTTGCTGTAAGGTTGTTTTGCCTTGTTTGCTTTCAAATTGAAAGAAGACTTTGTTATTATCTCAAAGCAAAGTAGTTATTTGTTACCATGACCAGAATGAATTGCCTACAAACAGTAGCTGGCAGCTGGTACAGGGTTTTAAAACTCCTTATAAATTGAGATTTCCAATTATTTTGGCAAAAGCCTGAGAGAGTCTTATTTTTTTTATATGCCACTGTGCCTGTGGAAATTCACAGGGATGCATTCCACCCCCAGTAGAATTTTACATTTAGGTCACAGGTGTACAGCAGACACAACCAACAGAATAAAACTCAAAGCCTCACAACTCCCAGGCCTTGTCCATTTTGCATGGCTTTCAGTGCTGGCAGGGAGGGTGTGTTTTAAACCAGCGCTGGGCAAGCCCTCCCGCTCACCCTCACAGGAAGGAGCGACCCCTTCTAGCTGATAAACCCAGATTATCTCCTCTCCAGTGGCCTTGGAGGGAGGCGCTGCATCCCTGCCCAGGTTAAAGGGCAGCAGGACCACCCCAGCGGGCTCATCTCCAGCCCCGTCCAGCCAAGTCCCACGGGGAAACAAATCTCTGCACCATTGGCAGACACAGGCTTGGCCTGGGACGCAGCTCGCCTCCCCCGGAGGGGTCTGAGCACAGTTTCTGCTGGAGGTCATGGCTGTCTGAATCCTTCCTGGCTCCGGAGGCAAGAGACTGAAAAGGGCTCCCACTTTCTTGTCTCGAGGGGAAGTGGGTTTTTGCTTTCTGCGCTGGTTTCACCGCCCTTTCCTCCTCTGTTTCCACACGGAATACCAGAAGAGGGGCAGGCATTAGCTTTCCACAGCTTTATAAAAACAGGTCAGCATATATTATTTATAAATTGTTCGGTGAGAAACGGTAAATTACCCAGAATTTTTAAAAGGGAGGTTGACAGGGTACCTAGATTTAGTGTTTGACTAAGTGCACAAAATTGGAATTAAAATTGCCCGTGAGTAGAAAAGAACCAACATTCACTTGACTGCCAGCTATTCAGTGTTTGCTTTTTCCAAATTTCTTGTTTTCTTTAGGTTTCCATTAATTGCTTCGTTAGCGTGAGCCACTTCCAATGAAATAATTGGTTGAGAATGCCCCAGCAAGGGCTTTTCAGGTATTTGCAGGGTTTTGGGTTTGAGCGTGTTCAGCAGATCGCAGCTGGGAGAACCACGGCTGCTTTCTCCCAGGAAATGTCACACCAGTGGCAAATTAGGCAGGGCTCTAAAAGGAGCTGTGCTCTGTAAGAGAGCATTTCCATCACCCTTCGGGGGAAGCCCAGGGCTCAGCACCGGGGAGGCACAGCCTGTGAGTCGCGGGGAGCTGTGAGGAGATTGGTGTGGTGAAAATGCTCTCTCTCCAAAAAAAGTGTCCCTTGTCTCAGCAGGGTGGAGCCTGGGAACTGATGAGAGCAGCCAGGGAAAAACAGCCTCTGGAGTCTGGGGAGGAAAAGGGAAAGGAGGGGCAGTGAGTGGTGACTTTCACCTTTTACAGAACAGCATGTTGAGATTGCATTGGGCCTCTCTTTCTTTTCCATCCTGTTGCAAATCCACACACAGGAGATTTTTTCCCCCCCCCTACTTCGACTTCTGCCCTCCTTCATCGGCATCAGTCTGGCAGGGACACAGAGCCAGATCTAAAACATTTGATAGTGGTCCTCTCGTCAAGTACATGATTTACCCACAGCTGCACTGATTCTACAGCAAACACCTTCGTGTCCCAGAGGGCTGGGATGCAAGTTTGTTTAAACAAACCCAGTGAAGTTACCATGGGAAACTGAAGGAAGGGGGAGTCACCATTTTCCTGATAATTGTTACAATCCACGATAAGGGGACTGGAGAGAAGACCCCTCTTTCATCCATAGTTTATCACGGGGTAGTGCAGGAAGGAACATTCTTGCAGGATAAACTCTGATTTATTGAAACATCTGATGCCATGCACGAGTTTAGTCATTCAGACTGTGTGTGCTAAGATGTGCATAACAGTGTGGAATTTGGGGCAAACACGTGATGTTTAGGATTCTGAAGGAAAGAAGAGAGGAGAATGATGAATTTATGTAACGTGTGTCTCAAAGGCAGAGGGGAACCTGTGAACACAGAGCTCTGTGCTCCCAGACAAACCTAAGAGTTATTTGAAGTCGCTCCTCTGGCTCAAACGTGCAGAAGCATCAGGCAATTGAATTCAAGGTCTGGAACCTTGAAATGCTGTGCTTTGCTCTGCACACCAGTGGTGTAGATGCCTTCAGCAGACAAATGTCAGCTTGGAGGAGGAGCAGTTCTGGTGCCCAACGTTAATTTTAAAAAGAAGCAGTTCTGGTGCCAGCAGCGATAGCGACTGCCTGAGCAGTGATGATTTTCTCCTCCTGCTCGTATGGGGAGCCTGGCGCAGAGGGGTTGGGCCATGGGCGAGCAGCTCACACACCCCAGTGTGCACCCACAGACTCTGGGAAGCCGAGGAACCATTGCAATGAAATGACAGCTCCTAAAAACACACATCTTTGCTTCCCTCATGGAAGTGAGCTATGGGCTGGGAAGTGGATGGCTCCAATTCTTCCTGGCCTGTGACTCCTCCTATATTTCCACGGAAAGATGATACAAGCTGTGCACATAGCTCATTTTTGATTAGCAAAGTAAACAGGCACAGCTATTGCTCAGCTTCAGTGGGTATGTCTTACAAAGGCAATCTCAGAGGTGTCTAATTTAATGATAGCAAAGGTTAATTAGGGGCCAGGAAGGCCCTGCTGGGATTTCATCTACCTGTTATTCTGAGTTTAAATAATGCAAATTTAGACAGCTGGAGTTAGAGAGGTGGTATAATGAGCCGTGCCCCATGGCGAGGGTAGAGGGGTTTGAACTGCAGATACCATTTTTAAGGCGAGGGTAGAGGGGTTTGAACTGCAGATACCATTTTTAAGGTCTCCAGGCTTAGGGAGACTAGTGGTGGCCTTTCTGTGGGGAAGGACAGCAGGCAATTGCAAGGAACACACAGAGAAAAAGTAGGACACAAACTCAGTGTAGATCTCATCCTTGTTAACCCCTGTCTGCTGCATGTTTTCATGAATCTCCACATGGTTTTGATTTCGGATCTTCAAAATATATTTTGAGTTCCTCCCCTGGCCTCCTTTGCAAGACTTGGTTATGCAAACCAGCAAATATTTCTCGAGTTTGTCTTTGTCAGTAGCTTGAAGTGAGGAGAGTCCTTTTGGACGAGCGGGGCACTCTCAGGAAGAGCAGCTCGCTCCTGATCGCTTTCCATGACAGGCTGTCTCCTTGGGCACACCTGCCTTGGGGTGTCTCCCACCCCGGGGGGAGGCTCCCCAGCCTTCTGCCGGGCCCTGGAAACTCCCTGGCCACAAAGCACTGCCCGCCCTGGCTGGGAGAGCGTTCTCCTGACGGGGGAGAATTGTGTCATGAAACCAGCTTTACTCCTCTCGGCCTCCCCAGCCCGTGCGTGGCGGGGCAGGGAATGCAGCGGGAAGCCAGAAACCTCCTCGGGCTTCTCCCTGCGAGCCGTCCTTGGCTGTCAGAGACATCCCCGTGGCTGCCCTCGGCGGAAAGGGGCTCCTGAGTCATCTGGGGATTGAGACAGAGCACGGTCTGTGTGAGCCCACCCTTTCCCCTCCCTGCTCCCTGAAAGGGGAGCCAGAGATGGGTGCCAGGCTGGTTTTCGGGGGTCTCCATTAGATCTCCAGGCCAGCTGTTGCTCAGACAGACACCCAGAATTTTATTGCTTTAGCACTCCTAGGTGACAGGAGATTTGGGGTAACTTTGCAGCCCCGTTTCAGTGTTGGAGGAAACCTGGAGGAGGCTCCAGTAATCTGAAAACTGCCCACGGGTGTACTGCGGGGAGGAGAGGGAGGCTAAGGTTTGGAAGAGGGGGAAAAAAAATAATAATGATGAAAGCGAACATGAGCCAAGACATAAAGTCTCATTTTGCTCCCATGTGCTAGTGCTTGAGCAGACTATTGTTCTGGACTCAGAGATTGGTTCTTAATTATGTCGAGCAGCGAATGGTTTAAATTACGGGCGCATAGTTTGGTGAGCACAGAGCTGTTAAGAATTTTGGCTGGAGAGCAGCTGCAGGGCTGCTCCGAGATCTCAGGAGGTGGCTGTAGCTGGATGTGTTCTCCAGAATTAGGAGGCCTGCACGCTGCCACCTGAAGTCCCATGCTTGAATGCTTTATCTAAATCTGCCCTTGTCTTTATTCTGCTGTTTCAATCTAAAATAAAACATCTTGTATTTATTGTATCATCACGTTTAGACACTACCATTTTGGAATCTCCCGTGGATATCATCAGATCCAGATGTTTGCAAATGTCATCATCCATACACTAAAATGATTACAAATGGAGATATATTTCTGTAAGCTGTTGCTACTCGGCGAAGATTGCCAGTTTCCACTGGTTTGGAGGAGACTTTTCTTTTTAATGGGTAGGGACGGCCCCAAGTTCAGTATTGCAGATTTTAAAATTGCACGTATAGCTGCATGAAGCGCAAGTGGTTGCAGTCTCTGTTCACTCATAAATTTGGATTTAAATTTGATTTCCTCAGAGGTTATTGATTTTAACATGCGGAGGATGATTTTAATACTGGGATTACAAAATCTGATTACCTGTCTTTATCTGTCAAGAGTGTGATGTGAGTTCATTATGCCCTCTGATCGAGGTATTAACAATACAATTAATTTCCAGAGAAGACTGTGTTTTTCCTTCAACACAGTCCCTTTGCCTAAATTGTCTGACAACTGCACTGGTATTTCCATTTCCATTTGTACATGTGCTGTGCACAGCTCTGTCTGGCTTGGGAATGAATACTGCTGCCCTCTACTGCAATGAATGCACTCTCCAGCCTCAATGTACACAAGGTATAGAAAAATGATTCCTCCGGATGCCCAGACACGAGCAGAGACACACCCAACACCTCTGAAGGAGCAGGGGTCCGTGCTGACCTCTCTGGCATTGCCCTGGATGTCAGGGGAAGGTTGAAGTTTCTACAGCGGGGAAAAGGAATCGCCAGCCGTAACCTGCTCTAATTAGTGAAGTCAGGGCTGCACTTTAGGTTTTCCCATCCGTTTACTGATTTGGAAACAATAGTAACAAGTGAGAGATGTAATACTCATCGCTTTGGCCCTCGGAATGGTATCACAGAGATAAAATTTTAGGTGCTCTCCTTTGAAAATGGCAGCTCTGTCTCAGGCAGCGCAGCTTTCAGACACAATTAACTAAATTACTTATGCACTGGAGAGCCAGACTCTTAATCCAGGGTTCTGGGGGAAAGCTTTCCTCGTTTGACTCTTGGGAGCACCAATGGAATGGTAGGAGGGCTCTGTCTTTGCTAAAGCTTTGTGCTATGTGCACATGGCAATGTGGGAAAACCCTTATTTTTGCTAGGGAATTATAGTCCTGTACTTTCCCTGGGAGGAATATGTCATGCCCTTTCTCTGTTAGAAAAAAAGAAAAGAAAAACTAATTTATTTTTGGGAAATAGAATGAGAAATGTACACTAGACTTTATTTTGGAATTTGAATAAGTGGTGCTTCAATTCCATTGAGTGGAACGGAAGTTTTATTTGGTAGTCTGGCTGATGTTAACAATTTCAGTACCTCAACATGTGAAATTTTTTCTATGGCTGAAAATTGAAAGTCAAAATAGATCCAGAAAAAGTTAATGTATAGTTAGCTTATATATATACATATATAGTTTTTTTCTTTTTTAATTAGCACATATTATGTACTATTTCCAGTGTATTTTGTTATCGATCTTGTGATGAATCTGTGGCAAACTTGTGCAACATCAACAACTAAAAAGCCTCAGGAATATGAGTGGCTGCCAGATTCCAAAAGCAACTGATCCTTCTAAACTGGAAGAAATTGGAAGTGAGGTGTAATTGTTATCACAATTCCATGTGCCATAAAGAGATTGTTTTCATGAGCAGTTACTGCCAGGTCGGCTGAGCTGCGCTCAATAAACTCTGGGCCCGGGGGGACTCATGAAACCCTTCCTCATGAGTGGTCTTCGTGTTGATATTGGACAAGGTACTGAAGCTCTTGGGGAGGGAGCCCTGTTGCAGCTGAGAAAAAGAGAGACTGATTTCTTGCAGCATCGTCTGTATGCATCAGGCACTGCTGTGAGAAAAGGGTTTGTGTCAATATGTTCTCCAAGTAATACTGTGGATGTACTGAAAATGGCATCCAAGGTTAATTGAAATTAGGAGGTTAAGAAACATCCCTTGATGAATTAGACCTGAAGTAAGAGAAACAGAATAATAGATTAAGTTATCTTTTGGGGAGCGTTCATCTTGTCACAAAATGAAATTGCCCATCAGGTCTTTGCTGGATATTTGTATTCTTACAGTTTGTCTTGGGTAGCAGTGAAGGAACAACAACAAGGTTGCTGAATCTCTTTGTAAACTCTCAAACGTAAGGACTGAAGCTAAAATCTGACTGGGGCTTTCTGTTAATGCAGCGCATGATTTATTTACTATAAACAATCCTGAAGCATGGGAAATGGTTTCCAGAGAACAGAACATGCGTTTTCTGGACAACTGGAAAAATCTTTTTGTAATGAAACCTGCGGATTGCAATTGTTAAAGGATATTTTGTTTCCAGTTTAGGTATCTGGCTTGATGGGATCAGTCGGGCTTCTCAATCCAGTCCAAAAACACGAACCACTGAGCATACCTACATTAATCAAAGCTTGCGTGTTTAGTAGCCCATAAGGCTGTAAAGGAACACTCCTTTCCCTTTTTGGGCTCTGAAACACAAAAAGCAGGTGAACTGTGGTTTGCTCTCACCAGCCAGGAGCCTCCTGTTTCAAGCAGCAGAGGGGGTGAACAGGGTGTTGCCAAACTTAGCAGCATCATTCTGGCTGCGCAGGCCAGGAGAGCGGGAGAAATCGGCAGGTGATTAAGGAAAAAACAATTCAAATACCTTTGACCCCCCTGCTTTCTTTGAAAGATGGCATCTGAACAAAGGGCATGGAGAATGCCCTGCAAAAGACTAGATTAACTTTTATTTACAGCTATGCACTCACACTTTAGCTGGAGAAGTAATTAGTTAAACCAGCAGGCTCAATGACCAACAAAGAAACGGGCACGGGCATTTGGAGAATGATCTGCTCAGTGACAATTAGACTGAGACGTTGTTTCCTGTGGCATCGAAAATCGTAGCAGAAACCTTATTCTGCAAGGCACACTGGGACTGCACTCCAGGAGATGCTACAGCAGATTGCAAACGTTGCTTTCAAGAGGCAAACAGTCTCTGCTGATCAAAGTAAGATAAACCATGTGCAGTCTAATCATTTGTTCTTAGTGAAAATACCTTCATTGATACAGATATAGAACCCTGCCAGACAGTCTAAATAACCGTCATACAAAGGTGGCCTCAGTGGTTTCTGAAACAGATGGTAATATTTTTTAACCTCTCTTCTGTTGATACAATGGAATTGTTTCTCTGCTGTAGCATCATCACTGAAGTGTTGCCAGATCTATTTCCACATGAATCAACGGCTTATCGGCATCATTAGGCAATGCAGAATCTTCAGTCTTCTCTCCTTTCTCTCTCCTTCAAATGCTGCCCTCCCAGTTATTTTGGACCATTTCTCGCACATAAATGCGTGATAAGATGAAACACCCAAGGCTGTGTACTAGTGCATAATCTGGTCAGCAGAGTCATGGCTCTCTTCCTTCCATTTCTTGTCCTGCGTTGCTCCGTTTCTTCCTGAGAGTTCTTTGCCTAGCTCTGAAGAGAGTGGTTAGGAGTGTAGATAAAAAAAACCAGTTTGATGCTTGGGCCTTTCTTGCTCCTCTTTGAGCAACAACTCCCCTAGAGTGTTGAGAAGATTTCGACTTACCTGGCTAATGAATGTGTGGGCAGCAAGGCGCCCAGACCCAGCAGGGCTGTTCCTGGCTAACGAATGTGGGACTGAGCTGGCACCAAGGCGCCCAGACCCACCAGGGCTGTGCCAGCTGTGTGGGACAGCGGGCGTGACCCCGAACGGAGCATGGCGTGTCACCTGCGAGGCACTGGGTGCCTCAGAAATCTGCACCTGGCTCTCAGTGGTTGTCCAGACCCAAACTGGGTCGAGGACCTTGGGCTGTTCTGGCAGTGGCACGGAGCAGAGGGATGGGGAGGCCCCAGGAGCAGAGGGATGGGGAGGCCCCGGCAGCGGGGCTGCCCAGGCATGGCCGTGTCCCCTTTGGGGATGCCAGCTGTCACACAGGCGCTAAAACCCAGCAAGCAGGGGCACAGGGGGGATAGATCCAGCTCTGCATTGAGGCTGATGTGGGGTTTCAGCTCCGCATTTAGGATGAAGTCAAGTATTTGTGCAGGAATCCGGCCATTCCCCTTCCCGTGTTCGTCCTTCCTTGCTGCCTGCTCGGGCGCTGCAGACGTCAAAGAGCTGGCAAACTGCAGCTCTTCAGAATTCTTGAGTGAACTTACTTTGGCACCAAAATGCTATATTGCTTCATTTTGCATGCTCAAGTTGTACAGTTCCTGGCGGTAAAAATTGCACTTTTGGGGTTTTTTGTTTTTTGGGGTTTTTTTTTGCATTCATTCTGCTTAAGAAACTGAAATCATAAGCGGTTATGTCTCGCCTGGAGAGCTGTAAGCCAAGTGCCTGATTTCCTCTTTTTCATACACCACCAGAAGGTCTCCACTGACCTCCAATTATTAGGATTCTGTTGATGTAGAAGTGGTGCGAGAACGGGTTGAATCTCAAATGTATTTGTGAGTTTCATTGATATTCATCAGACTTGGGTCTAATGAAGTAAAATAATTATGTGTACGTTTGGCAACATTTGTCTCCTGATTAATATTTTTATGTTCAGATGTTAGATTACTTGCAGATGCTTTCTTTTTGCTTACTTAGCAGATTTCCGCTTTTAAGTGATTTTGTGTAATTTTACAAATATTTACTAAACATTACAATGCTGTGATTTTACAAGTGGGGCAAAACTAAAATGGCTCACTTAAGTTAAAACCTTACTGCCCGGTAAAGTGCATTCCTTCTCGTTGTTTTTAATTAGTATAATGTCCTTCAATTTAATGCAATTATGTATTTTCTTGCAGATAAATTGCAGGGGAAAAGCACTGCTAACTTCTTCACTTCCCTTACAGTTTACAAGATTATTCCTAATGCCGTAGGGTAAATATTTCAACTTCGTGTTCAGAAAAAAAATGAAACAGTAATCATCAGCAAATCTTATGCAAATATTTGGATTTGTCCATTGTAATACCTTACGAAGTTTTACTGATGTCAGTGCATAAATGCTGGTTGTTAATTTATGAAGAACTGTGGCAGCCTGCTTGTTTAGCTGGTGGTTTTGTTAAGCCATATTCCCTGTATTTGAGCGACTAAACCAGCACTGGAATCACATATCTCTCTATCAAGACTTTCAGGTTGAGAGCATTTGGGATTCATTCCCAACCCCACCATGTTTTTTTCACTTGAGCATTAACATGTCAGATAGGAAGAAAATAATTCACAGCTGTCTTGGGGCTCGATTCACCCGTCCCTGACATCAAATTTATGCCAGCATAACTCTGTTGAAAACCATGATATTACTCTGGTGCTGCACTGGTTTAATAGAGTCGCAAATCGGGCCTTAGGGGGGTTTCTTGGTTACTTCTAATTTTCTGATTAAAGCAGAGTTATTGAAACTCATAAAATCCGTGGAACATTGTTGCTCCGCTGTGGGCCATCTGCATCAGAAACCTCACTTCATTCTGGGCCTTAAGCAAATTCCCAGCTGGCCTCAGCTCAGTGGAGTTACATTCAGTCAAATGTTTCAGCAGGATTTTTATTTTTCAATTTGCATATTATTTTAACCACATTCCAGAGCCTTGCGACCACAGAGGTTCAAAATATTCCATAGATTTCGGATTCTTGGGCAGATGTGAGGCACCATCTCCACATTCATGCTTCTCCTCCCTACCTCAGAATTCCTCTTCACACAGCTAACGAAACAGCAGATTGCTACCCAAAACATCTTCGGGATCAACCCTTTGGGCAGGAGCATTCCTTCCTCTCTACGGATTTTAGGGCTCAGCTTTCCAGCACAGCATCCAAACCTGCAGTAGGGCAGGTCAGCCTGAAAGAACCTTTGAAGTGTGCAGGGCTCCCAATGTCACACATAACTAAAATGATTTGATTTTTGATTGTGCTTTACTCAGTACATATGATCCAAATAGCAGCCTGAGAGGCTTTTATTCCCTAAGAGGTTAAAATTTAGCAGTGCAGAGACCTAGGAAATGCAGAAAAAACCAAACCCTCTAAAGAAAACATTTAGGGGAGAAAGAAAAAGAAGAAAGAAAAAAAGCTTATTTAATTTCAGAATAGTTCTTGCTATTCTTAAAGCCCTGAATGAAGATTTATGTTGGTCTTTCTTGATCCAAACGGGTTACCTCTCTTTAATAACAAAGCTTTCTTTGAGAATGTTTAATGCCTATTGCTGCTGCCAGATACAACCTCCTACTTTTTCAAGGTTTTGAAATATACTGGGCAGTCCCTAAGCTTTCTTTGGCATGTGAAGATAATTCATATGTTGGACTACAAACCAACTGCTCACCCAAAAGCACAGGAGGCCCGGATGATGTAGATTAGGAATAAACAAAAGGAGCTGGAAAATTCTGTAGAGGTAACATTTTAGTAGCTGTGCTCCCACATTACATGGTGGAAAATTCCCTGTGAAAAGGGAATAGTCTGCAGAGGACCCTCTGCCTTTTGCTGTAAAGAGGTTCCTTCCCTCGTTCCCTTACGTGTGCACTCAGCAGATAACACAGCAAATCCTAATCCCAGCTGTGGAGAGGGCAGGGAAAGGAGCGAGACCAAGGGAAGAAATGCGGATCCCATTCTCAGAGAGCCTTGGCACCGTGAGGGCAGCAGATGGGAGAGAGGGGGCTCAGTCTCTGCTGCATCCCACAGAAAATAGCGCAGCTGGTGGGGGTTTTTCCAGAGCTGAGCATTCCTTCCGCACTGCCAGGGGCTGCGGTGCTCCAGAAACACCCTCTGAGAGCCCCGGGGCTGTTTGGTCCCCGGGAGGGTTGTGGCAGTGCTGAGGGAGTGGAGGAGATTCGGCAGGATGCCTGTTTCCCTGGGGTGCGCTGAGAAACAACCCAGCACGAGACAAAACTCGCAGGAAGCTCCCCCACCAGAAAGGTCTGGTATGGTCTGAAACACTGAGACCAAGTGAACATAGATGAATAAACCGATATTTGTGTAAATATCGGTTTAAATAGATTTATATAAATATATAATATTGGCACAGCTGTAAAAAGCCTGTGGAAACATGGTGCAATAAAGTAGTTTAGAACTCTTCCTCATTATCCCACTTCACATTTCAGGGGATGACTGGAAAAGAAGATCCTCTATTTTTTTAAGAAATCCACAGGCCGTACAGCAAATGAGCGTGTTTTCCAGTTCAAATATTATGAGTGTTCTTTAATGTTTGCACAGGCTGGGGATTTCTGAGCCCATGTAATAATCTGCAAAAAGATCCCCACATTTTTTGCTTTGCTGAGACTCCCACGTGGCACGGAGTGGAAAACACTTTGCTGTGGCAGGTTTCAGAGGTTGCAGAGTAGGCAGTATGTGGTTCCTTAGAGCAGCTGGGATGAGAGAAGATAAAATATGTCCTGCTTTCCCAAAGCAGATTGAATGGCTCTGTGGCTACCTGAAAGGAAAGACCACTTCCAGTTTAGCCACACAGACGTAATCCGTGTGTATTCTTAGATTTATGGGTGGCTGCATTACTGTGCAATTAGTCTGCATTACCAAAATGTGGGATAAGAAGGGGGGAAAAAAAGGTTTGCTTCTCATTATTTTTTCCTCTGGGCATTCATCTGCTTTACTCAGAGTTTCCTATACCTGACTCTTCACTGTCTGTGGCCACCAACAGAGTTTCCCCCAGCCCTAGCAGTCTGGTTTAAATGCGTGTGCTGTACATTCTCCTTGTCCAGAGGGTTCTGGTAAAGGCATTTATCTGTTGAATGACGTGCAGACTGCCAGATTCAACAGATGACAGCTTAAGCACAGCACTGGTGACCGCCAATGGTGTGGTGTTTATTTTGGGATCCTGCTTCTTCTTAAAAAAA
>VWZN01007651.1:211798-232281 GCA_013396955.1 Regulus satrapa
CAGGAGTTTGGGAACAGCTGGGGCCAGGCAGGCACAGACACAAATAGACGGATGCTGACTCCCTGCCTCCCTCCCTCTCTCTCACCTGTTGGCCATTTGCTGTCCTCTGATAAATTTAAGCCACGAGGCAGTTCAGAGAACACACAGGCCGTGACTCCTGTTTGTTTTTCCTGCCCTTTTTGTCAGGTGGGGATCTGCACAAAGGCCAGGCAGGGCAGATGGAAAGCGCGGTCCCGAGTGGGCTGTGGGTAGCTCTGCTCTCAGCAGCAGCCCCGTCCTGTGGCTCCTGCTCGTGGTGCCCTGCTCTGGAGCTGCCTGGCAGCGCTGTCTGGGGATGGATGCTGTCCCAGCCCCGTCCTGTGGCTCCTGCTCGTGGTGCCCTGCTCTGGGAGCTGCCTGGCAGCGCTGTCTGGGGATGGATGCTGTCCTGTGGCTCCTGCTCGTGGTGTCCTGCTCTGGGAGCTGCCTGGCAATGCTCTTTGGGGATGGATGCTGTCCCCAAACAGAACGCAGTTCAAGGGGATCTCTTCAGGGGTGGCACGCCGCTCCCCAAGGAAGGGTTTAGAGAGCCAGGGAATTAAAAAGTCGGATGGATGCCAACGTGTAGAGGGCAAACTCACCCTAACACAACTCTGCATATCACCCCAATGGTCCTTAGCAGGGATTTTTGTAGGAAACAGCATATGCAAAGATAATAACCTCCCTGCTGGCACTGGCAGATATCTGCCTTGCTGGCAGAGTCCGATTCATTCATATGCACAGCAGGGGAAAGGATTATTTTAGCCTCCTTGTTTTCTTTCCTAGTTCACATCATTCACTGAGTATGTACAAGTAGGAAGTGTGCCAAGTTGTTTACAAGAAGATCAGCGATGATTTGAGCCAAAACTATCCGTGCAAGTGCCCTCAGAGCACAGGGATTTTGGGATGAGGCTGTGACTCAGCTCCATCTCCGCGGGGGTGAATGTCAAAACCAATATCCAAGCAAAAGCCCCGTTCTCAGTTGCACCGAGGGCTCCCACTGAGTGCCAGACATGAGAAATCACCCTGACTCTGTCAGCATAAAACTTCCAAGCCACAGGTAATGTACATCATAAATTTGGGCTGAGAAATTCTCTTTTAAGTGTTTTTCCTTTGAAAATCCTGCCGAGCTCGTATCTCCTTCCCCTTCCAGACCACCCGCAGATACCACCCACAGACCAGTCCCCCCGTGGCCTTCAGAGGTCATCTGTCATTCTCACTATCTTAATCCTGAGAGCATAGGTGCTCAGTCAGAAAAATAACTTTCAACAGGTGCCTAATGTCAAAACCACAATTCCTATCATCAGGTTATTATTAGAATGGATATTGACATCTGAGTGTTTACTTCCTGCTGAGTGTTTGGATGTGGAAAACGTGTGCAATAACAGAGGAATGGCTCCAGAGAGGTATGGAGATTGGACATTTGAGAGGAGGAGTTCTTGCTGGAAAGAAGTCACTGGAGGTACAGCATCAGCTCTGCGACCCCAGCATGGTACCAGGGATGTTTATGCACAGCAGTCAGACCAGTATCATGCTTCACAATGATGCTGTTAATCAGGGTGCATTGTAACCTTTTCAGTTCTTCTTGCTTGCATTTTTGAAATTTTTTTTTTAAATCTTCCCTTCAGATATTATACATTGATTGAAACTGCAAAGTAGATGAGCGGCAAGGAAGAATTTTCCAATCGATCAGAATGAAAGGAAAGATTTTGACGATTTCTTACTACACTCATCCTCAGTCTGGCAGTGCTGTATTTGTTTTTCAGGACTCTCGAGTGCGATTCTTCTGTGCCCAGAGAGCTGAGATGTTCAGCTGTGCCCTGTGCTGTCCCTGGCTTGGGCCACCTCCTGTTCTCTGCCTCCTCTGAGGCCCGTTCAGGTACAGATGCACGGGTGACCTTCCTTCCTCACCCCTCCCGCTGAATCCTCACCTTGGCTGGTCATTTACACCTCTAGAGCACCTTGCTGCTTCTCCTGCTTCAAGTTCACCTCTTCTTCATTGTTTGCTGGTCTCTCACACCGTTGCTCTTTGCTATCATAGCACCTTTCCTCTGGAGCTGCTAAAGTTGCGAGTTGGCATTTCTGTGTTTTGTAGGGAGCATGGTATTTGAAGGGTTATTTTTCAACAGCCTTTCTGCAAAACTGCTTTCTCCTCATTTGACTCCACCCTTTCGACTCAGCCCCTGTGGAAGAAGGGCAGGTATCCCCCTCTAAGAAGAGAAAATGAATTTTCTTCTTTTAAATTTGGAATACCTTGTTACTTTCATTTTAAAAATTGGAAATAAGTGTAATGATGGTCACGATACACACATGTGTGAGGTTGACTACACGATATTATTGCTGTTTATTGCTCCTGTCAGCTTTGATTTCCCCTTCTGTTGCAGCTCTAACTTCTTGAAGCTTGTCTTAATTTCAGCCCCCGGATCCCACACGTTACACATCTGCTTACCTTTAGTCATCTGTGTATCCCCTCTGATTCCATGGAGAATACACACGCACTCTGAATTAGGCACATGTGCAGCAGTTTGGGAATTAAGTCATGGGAAATGGAGCCTACTTGTTGTTATTTTCCCCCTCTTCAGTGGCTTCTGCAGGTGGTCAGACCTGCAGAGATTCAAGCACCCTTGCTGGCAAGGAAAGGGCAGAAATGGGAAAGGTTTGAGAAAAGGTCTTGACAATATTAAAAAGAGGATTTTATTTATTTTTTTTTTTTCAGCAATAATAGGGGTGGGAGCTTTCTTAGCCAGGATTGCTCCAATACAGTAGAGCTGGCAAGGGCCCAACATTTTATTCTTATTTCTGGAGGCGCTGCTCACATCAGAGATGGTTTTCCCCAGACATGACTTTCCTGCTTTCCTGAAGTAAATCAGTGTCATCACAAACAGGGATAGGGGAAGTAGTAATTTGTAATTTTTGTTGGGGAAACGCCCCCCAAATATCAGAAGAAGACAGAAATTTCTGGGAGAAACTAAGGAGGAAAACCAGACAGAAGGGCAATCTGTACTGTCAAGGTAGACTGCACTATTACAATTCAGATTTCTTTTTTGGCTTATTTTCTTAATATTTAAACTACTGCAGCAAGAGCTGAAAATAACTCATATTGGGTTTGCATTAAGTAGTACTGTAACTGCAGTTTTATTTAAAAAATGATAGAGAAGCTGTAAGTTATAGTGCTCTAGATCACATGCTATGTGATATCTGAAGTTATTTGAATGAATTTAAACCATTAAAATAATTACTTTTTTTTTTGAAAAAGAGTATTTTTACTTTTATTCCCACTGATGGTGCAGACTAGCTGTGGCAGAGTAACAAAATGAGAGAAAACAAAATCTGCAGGGAGACAATGAAATGATGGCTTAATTTTGATTTAACAATTGGTTCCTCTAGAGGTGCAGCTTTCTCAACATCCTCGAAGATGGAAGTTCAAGATGATGTTTAATTCCAGCACACCTTAAACACAGGTCTGAGAACAGCACCATTCCCAAAAGGCAGAAACTCGGAGCTGCCAGCAGCTCTGCAGCCAACTTCTGCCCTGTTTATAGATCTGTGGTATTTCTTTCTGCTGGGAAGGAGCAGCAGCAGGAGGTGGGAGGTCGAGCTGTGCCCCCAGCTCATCCCTCCTGCCTTTCCCCTCGGAAAGGGAGCCTGCCCTGGGCATGGAGCAGCCCCTGCAGCTCTGGGTGCCTGCTGGGAATAGGAACCCCAGAGACAGAGGAAAAGGGAGGTGGAGAGAAAAGCAGGCAGAGCAGAGGATGTGACCTAGTGCTTCCTGCACTGCCTCCTGAAAAGAGCCCTTCATCTCAATCTGCTGCTGCGCAGAGGGGCCTGGCGTGCTCTCACCTGTGGAAATTACATAAATTAGATAAGATAATTCGTTTTTCTGATAATTTAGAATCATTTTTGCTTATGTTTAATTTGCCAGTTTTGTTCCTATCATCTCTTGGTAACTCAATACCTTTATGTTTTAGGAAAAAAAAAAACCAACCCTCCCTTTTTACATTTCAGCTGTTAAATAAAAACCCAGCAATTCACGAGGAGCACAAAATCCCACAGGGGTGAGTGCACTGGAGATCTGGAGCCAAGTTCTTTCACAGTGAAATTTTTGCCCTCTTCCCTGCTATCTTGCAGGCAGGGCAATAGTGATCAGGATGATCTGTTCTTTCTTCAGAGTATATTTATGCTTCCTCTGCACCAATACACATCTTTTCATTATCCTTTGGCCACAACGCTATCTGCAAAGCATCATTGTTCTCTCTGGAATGTGGTAAATATTGACACAGAAACAATGAAAATATGCGTGTTGAAACGAGCTGACCTCTGCTGCAAGAGGAGCAAAGCAGCGAGCGCTCTGAGACGTGTCCTTTATTATTGCTAAATGGTGTTTTTAAACACCACCAGCCTCCTCTCAGCCTGGGAGACAGTTCTGGGGGCAGGACATAGAGCCCTGCGCTTGTCCAGGCTGGTGAATCCTCGGAGGGATGAGCTGGGCTGGCTGTGCTGGGGGTTTGCCTGGAGCTGATGGCTTTGGCAGGGGCTCCTCCACCCTGCATCTCTCCTCTGTGTTGTGGGAGGGCTGACCCCGAGCTCAGGTGTTGGGCAGTACCTGGAAGTACCTGGCTGTTTTGGGGGTGGCTGGAACCTGCCTCTTCATAAAACTCATCTTCAGCAGGGCCAAAGAATCTGCCCGTGTGATTTACCCAGAGACTGCCCCTGAGCCAAGACGTTCAGGATAACCAAGAGCATGAAAATGTCATTAAAAGTGCACATGGATGCTGCACAAGGAAGAGGTCTCGGGAGCTCAGAGGCTTTGGGAGGAGAAAACCTCTTTGAGAGGTTTGTTTAACCTTCATTCTGGCTATTTGCACACAATTCCATGTTATTATTTACAATACCGCTGCATCAAAATGTGAATTTGCCATAGCAACACGGGCTTCAAATGGGGCCTGTGTTGCTTCCCCAAATTACAGCAGAGGCTTAAAAAGGAGCAAAGAAGAGTGCACTGTGTAATCTGAACTCTTGCAAAATGCCATAAGCAAAACATGGCTTCAACAAACAACACATTGTCTCCAATTCTTGGAGTAGGTTTTATACAAAAAGATTGCAATTTAAAAAAAAATAAAATGTGTACATATAAAATGAGCTGTTTCAGCTTAATCAATTTTCCAGGGAAATGTTGACTCTGGGGATGTACTGGCAGCAGTAAGACCAATGTGGGACATGGACATGATGTGGGTGAGGATTCTTGTGTCACTGCCTTGTTTTTTCACTGCAAGGGAAACAAGACAGCGACAAGTCCTACGTTCATTCATACGTTTCACTCTTTCCATTTATCCGGCCCTTTTGCCAGAAAAACAACGAAGCACCCAGCAGTTGTACATAAATAAATATTTATTCAAATCCCCCACTCGCAGTCGCTACCCACTAACAGAATACCAGAGTCAGCTGGATTTCTGGAAAGCAGAATGCCTCTAGAAATTTTGCTGAAGTCATGCAGAACAATGCTTGTCTCACTGCAGCTCTGGGAGGCTGGTGGGCTGGTGAGTGTTTGTGTGTGAGTACCTGTGGGGCTGTTGGTGTTGTGGGGTGTAAAGAAGCTCTTGGGCTGTTCACATCCATTTCACTTTTCTTCCTGTTGTTCTCGGCTACATATTGTTGGTCAGATTTCTCCTAAACACACTTGAGGTTTGCTGTTGTAAATATCAGTTTTATAGGACTGATGCACATCCTTTTTTTCCCCCCTAATCAGAGTTTGAAGAGGTTCAGCCATGTGTCTGTCATGAGAAAAAAACAAAATCTGTATTTAAAGGGACAATCTTCTCACCTTCTTTACAGATTATTTCCTATGATTCAAGTGACAATGACAATAAGGAAAAAACCCAGCTCTTTGTTACTATTTGCAAAGCAAGTCAAAGCCCTGTACCCTTGTAACCAATAAGTAGTACAGCAGGAGAGACAATCCATCTCTCCACACATTTCTACAGCTGTTCAGGCATTTGTTTTCCTTAGGAGACAAATGGGAGCTTCTTCTGCACCTAGCAGAAGAAGCAGCCCCAAATCCCTAATTTTTAAGAGATTTTTATGCTACTTTCACAACTCTGGCAGCACGAGCCTACGGTGAAGGCACCAGCCCTGCTGGATACCTGCAGAGCCTGCTCCAGCCCACTTGCTTCCAAGGTTTCTGCTCCCTGTGAACAGACTCCTGGGAATCCAACACAGGATTCTTGCAGATCATTCCTGTCTTTCCCACTTCATTGCTAGTTGTGTCTTTCGGGACCTTTCAGCCTCCAATATCAGCTTTCCATTTGCAATTCACGATGCTAGCTGGAAATTTCACAGGACAAAAGCAGATCCTATGGATTGGCTTAATTCCACCACCACCCTTGTTTGAGATTCTTGTGAGTCAAGGAAAACCACAGCAGGCTTGAATTTTGTTTTGCTTTTTAATCTAAAGATACTGTTTGTTTTGGCTTAAAGGGAATCATGAGAAATACCAATATATTTAAAGGGAACACGTTTCAGTGCTTTCTGAGGACAGCAAGTGAACCCTAGCAGTGAAATCCTGCTGTATGCGAGGTTGTGAAATTGCAATGCACAAATGCTTTACTGGGATGTAAGAATGTACAAATGCGTGCAGCCCGGGGTGGCATCCAGTCAAAAATGGCAAATGCAGGAGGAAACAGTTGTTCTGGAAATTTAAAGGAATCGGTTTATACTCACACCCAAAATTTCTAGTGACATCACACACCGTGAAACAGTGACATGTAGTAAAGCTGTTCACTTTGACAGAAGTTTTAAAGTACGTTCAGAAAGGCTTTGCCTCACCTCGGCTGCACGACTTCAGCCTTGAAATCTTAAATCTGACACTCGTCTTTTACTGCAAATATAGAGGTCAGGGTTTCCACCAAGATGTATCATTACCTACATAATGCCAAAGATCAGCAGCAGTATTTCCTAAACATGTGATGTACTTGATCATGAACTTTATTGATATTCCTAATGAATTCCAAAGGCCCTGTGCTGAAAGGTGTAATGATATTTCAAGATATTAGCCATAGTCACTCGGCAGTATTCCCAATTCTCCTGGTACCCTTGAACTCCAGCAAATAAAGATCCATTTGAAATTAAATGCTTATACAGAAAAGTGTCTTCCTACTAAGGATGGGCACTGATGGGTAGGAATCTGGCCTGGCAGCTAGAAGGCAGCTGAATGAAACCATAGACAAAAAGGAAGGGTTTTTTTTTGTTTATTTTGTTGCTGAAAGATTGAAACGAGGGCACTTGCCCACTCTTCCATCCAAAGCCAAGTGTAAGGACTTAGAGCCTTTTGGATGAGAAATCCACCTGAGGGCTGGATCACAGAAAAAGGAGGGCCCCAAATCAGGAGCGGGATCTGTTCCAAAGGAGGTGTAGGAATGTGGTGGAAGGTGGGCACGGGGCGCTGCGTGGATTTCACGCGATGCACGCGATGCCTGGCGTGCACAGAGATTCACACGCCGTGCTTGGAGGCATGATGCGAGGGGTCGGGAGGCTGTAAATATGTTTCCTTGCTGCATAAAGGAGGGTGATAAACAGTGGCATGTCAGAAGGGACAACAAGGTTGGAGTCAAATACGATATCTAACAAGTCTCGCTTTTCTTTGCCCTGCCTGTATGTTTTTATTTTACAGCATGAAACCAATAACTCCTGCTTGACATATCAACCATGCTCCCTGAACCACCTGGGAAACTGTTAATGGCTCTGCCTGTCTGAGTGTTTGACACCACAAGCTGCAGGAGCAGTCTGCACCTGTTATTTATAGAAAAGACAGCAAAGCACTCCTAAAATACAGGACTATAAAAGCATACTACTGTTATATTTATGTGTTATAGTTCTCAGGAAAAAAAAAAAAGTTATTTCCAAATTATCTCAGTGAGTTGACATTCTCACTTTTAGTTCTTTTTGCTGTTGTAGTCAAAGGGTTCAGGAAAAGATAAAACTGAATAATTTTTCCATCAGAAAATACCTCTGTACTGTTATTATCTCCATCCTTAGCCAACTTATGCAAAGCAGATTCTATTCCTTTTTGCAATATGTTTAATTTCCCTTAGACCCGGATTGCAATAATGGGTTTTTTTTAAAGTTTTGTGGGGTTTTTCTTTTTTTTCCCTTGAAGTAAAAATGCAGGCTGCATTCACGCTTCTCTCTTCCTGCAGGTTGCACTTTAACCAGCTTAGCTCCCTTTCTCTCACAGCTGCTCGTGTGCAAAGCTTTGCTCACCATTAATCCCAAGTGGGATGGGCTCTGTAAAAGTGGCAATGCCTTGAGAGGACTCTCTGGGGAGATTTGGATTTTGTAAGGCCGCCTTCAGAAGGATTCTTTCTCCTTAGGAAGTTCTTCATCCTGTCGGAAAGGCACGGAGAGGAGCGAAGCCAAGTCCTTTGGCAGCTCTGGATTAAAGCTTTAAACTTTGGGCTGCTTGAATGTGCCATAATTTATGCCATACCAAAGCTCCTAAATTATGTTTGAAGTAGCTCTGTCCTCTTAGGTTCTCCTCAGTTTTAATGTTTCTCATTAAAAAGGATGAAACATGAACCGCTGCTGCTGAACACTCCTCTTTCTCACCAGCAGGAAAACCTCAACTCCTCTGCACATGAAACACTGGCAGGTTTTAGTTTGTTTGTTTGTTTTGTTTGGGATTTTTTTTGTTGAGTTGTTTGGTTTTTTTTAGCGGGAGGGTTGTTTGTTTTGTTTTGGTTTGTTTTGTTTTTCAGCTTGAGCATGGCACAGCAGATTCAAGCAAGGACATCCAGGATCTACACAGATCTCCATCCTTGCTGCTGCTGCCTTGATTTTACACGTGACCATGAGGACAAATTCCAGAAGCAGAGCCTCACATTATGCCATGGCAGCTCTGCAGCCAAACACCAATAAAAATCAATTTAAGATCAATTTAATGCTATGGAATGACTTGTGTCCAAGCAGAAAGGCCTTCAGCAAAGGAAAATGGTGAATAAAACACCTTTGCTCAGAGTTTGCTCCCATATTCCCAGGGTCTTTACACAGTGAAATGTGTGAAGGAAGAGTCCCAGGAGCTGAGAAATGCAGGGCAGTAGAAACAGTTGGCATAGTAATTGTCTTCCATATATAGAGAGTTCATTAAGTGGCCTATTAATTGCTGGTGCCAGCATAACAGAGGCAAGAGAGTGAAAAACTGTTAGTCTGTCTGAAAGGGCAATCAAAAAGAAGGGAAATAAGTACCTCAAAAGTACCACAAAATGTTCAGGAAAAGTAAGTTTCCAGGGGAGGAGAAGGTTTCAATAAAATTATGACTTTAGCTCTGGAAAATAATTCAGTTAGAGCACAAGTGGTTGTCATAAAAATTGTGTATATTAGTAAAAATCGCTGTTGTCTGTTTTTTAACATACGAATAATACCTTCTAAGCAGCTCAAATGTCAGATTTTATTTAATAAACTCGGGTATGAAATATGCTGTATGACCACCGTAATGGTGTTTGTGGAATGTTTCTGTTAAAAAGCTGTAAACACAAGGGGCTCTGTGTTTCCCTGTGAGGAACCCCCTCCATCCTCTGAGAGAGTTTATCCTTGCAAGGACGAGGCAGGTTACAGCAGAATGGAAAACGGCCAGTCCAGGATGTCCCAGAGGGTATCCCAAATGCCCTGGGACAGCCCCTAGAGCACCCTGCAGGGGATCAGTGCTCCTTACACCCACGGACTGCTAGGAATGAGGGATGAGCTGTCTTTCCATGGACGGGGCCTCAGGCTGCACAGCTTGTTGGGGCTTTCTGCGGGACAGCAGGAGAGGAGGGGTCCCTTGATGGAAAACCGAGGGAAAACGGGCAGTGATGGAAGGGATCGTCTGGCCTGGAGATGCAGAGCTGGGCACAGCTCATATTTGTGCTCTGAAAGCTGCTCCAGGACTGTGCCAGGGGCCTGCCAGGGGCCTGAAGGGGAAACCAAAGCAAAGCAAAGCACACCAGAGCAAAGCACACCAGAGCAAAGCAAAGCACACCGAAGCAAAGCAAAGCACACCAAAGCAAAGTAAAGCACACCAGAGCAAAGTAAAGCACACCAGAGCAAAGCAAAGCACACCAGAGCAAAGCAGAGCACACCAAAGCAAAGCACACCAAAGCAAAGCAAAGCACACCAAAGCAAAGCAAAGCCAACCAAAGCAAAGCACACCAAAGCAAACCCAAGCAAAGCCAACCAGTCAATCAGCTGCTGTTGGTGTGCTGAAAAACAACAGCAACAACACAAGCAATGGCACTGTTGTGTCCCTATCTTGAAAAAAAAAAATCCTTCAGGCATGATTTATTAGTAAAGCCAACTATGGATAGTTAATAATGTACATCTGGATCTAATGAACAATGAGCAAGTGCACAGCCAAAATGTCTTTTTTCTCTCTCTCTCTTTTTTCTTTTTTTTTTTTTCCCATTCCCATGGCTTAAGTGAAGTAATTCATCTGTACTTTAAAAAAAACCACTTTTATTTCCACATGAAGGAGTGGGCCACCATGCAATCAGACATGACTGAGATTGTTTCAGTCAGTTAAATTATCCAATATTTTCACATTACCTTGAAAAAAAAATAGAGAAGGTCATTTTGACCTAAGAAAGTGTCTCTGCTCACAAGATGTCTAATATATAAAAATTTACGTACAAATATTTATGATTCTATTATACACAGAGAAAGTAATACCTTTGCATTAACATGAGACATCACACCTCATTAGGATCATATAAATAATAGAAAATGCATGCAGAACAAAAGCCTGGGAAATTCTTCACTCTTCTCTGTAGCCTTCTGGGCAGAAAAGCTCATTTTGAACCTTGCCTCTTAGTGTCACACTGCAACCAGGCTGGATGATTTTGCAGTCAGGCTTTTCTTTTACTCCTGTTTTTGGGTTGGAAGCAGGTCTTAGTCCCTGTAAAGGAGCTTTTGAGTTGGTTTAGCATCAGTGCTGAGCAGCACAGCAGAAAGGCAAACACCCTTGTCGAGGCTTTCCAATTAATTTGGGATTTGCAGTTAAATACAGGTGTCACAATTTAACATATGAATAATTCATAAACCATCAAACAGCAGTATTTCAGTGGAGGGGTTTCTTAAGGAAAAAAAAAATACTCAAACTTGCCAAACATTTACAGGATTGTTAGCAGCAAGTGGCTGAAGGAAAGCTGGAAAACTGCAAATTAAGCAACTCAGCTGATGGGTTGTTTAAATTCTCAAATAGCAGCTGATGACTTCCTCCTATTCAGGGAGAGTTTACTGTCTTAGTTACAGCTTCGTATTCATTTTTGCTTCTGAAAATCCCTTGCAACAGGAGAGCAATGATCTCTGAAGGAGATGGACCAAATCAGTAATTTTTTTTCTTGTTCTGGAACTTAAATTGATGTATCTTTTCATGCAAGATATTATGTCAGAGCTTGCAACTCTATGAGAAAAATAAGACATATTTGTGACTCTTCTTGCATGTTATTAATATCCTGTAAAGAATTAATCTTTAAGTTAAGAAAAGCCAGTTAAAAATCCTTTTATTGTTTTAGTTCAGCTTCCACACGCTGTGAAGATCTGATGGTGACTGAAATTAAGAGAAGTGGCAATAGAAATGAGATATCTGTATCCATCTGCAGAAAGAGATAAATGGGTTAAACTCTGACTTCACTGTCTTTTTTCTGTCTAAACCCTGCCCAGAGGTGACACACAAGAGCAAGGATGATTCAGTGGGCTGATAAGGGGAATTCTGCATGCCTCCAGCCAGTCTTCCTTTGTGAGCCAGTAACTAAAACAGATTGCATTTGGGCACTGTAACTAGTTTTGCCCACAGTTTGTTATCTGATCTTGGCTGGCACCCCAAATCTGTTTTTTGGGGGTTTTTTAACACGCAGGTTTTATGGTATATTGCAAAGGCCTGCAATCCGGCTTTCCCTGCTGCCCAAAATGAAACTGAACCTCCTATGAGGAGCATTTAAGAGGAGCTACTACCACTGGCTGTGGCTGTGGCTGGAGAAGCCTTCCCCGCTCCCAGGTTTGCATTCTGCAGGATTTCTTGGGTTATATTTTATTTCCTTTATCATACAGTAACTGAGATGGGAGTACCTCAGGTGTGTGAAATATCACATCCACGTCTTGTTTGAGGCACGTGAAGGTGCTGAAATGCTGCAACAGGTGGGATGTGGTGACTGCTTCTAGCCACTGCTCAGGCATGCAGTGATCACGAAATCATCCTGGAAGTTCCTTTATAAAGGATCCCCAGAAATATGGAAGATACAATTGCAACGCGTTGTATTACTCTTTCTCTAATAACCAGAAAGATAAAGTCAATGATTTTTTTGATGAATGGACTCTTTCCCACCCCCTCCCTTTTATTAAAAAAAAAAATAGAATCTTTTGTGTCATTGTCAGTTTGATTGCCTGAAGGACTAAATTCAGGAGGGCAGGTACTTTAGCTCAGCTGCATCTGGAGATGTGATGAAGGCCTGAAGTTCTGTTTCCCCTGGGAGGTGAGAGGGCTGCCTGTTCCAATACCTCACTTCTCTCCTGCCCGCCACTTGCACAGCTTGTTTGAATAACGCAGGAAGTGCCGGGCTGTCCTTCATTCTCCTCTCCTTTCAGTGTGCCGGATGCCCCGGCACCCGAGAGCCCTTGAAACCTGCTCCTGTTTCCTCAGCACCTCACCGTGATTGTTTGCCTGGAGATTTATGGCTGGCCCCAAACTCAACGCTTCCAGAGGGCTGGAGTTCCCGAGGCTGGCCGGGATGCTGGGTGCCCTGGAGTGGCGGTGCTGTCCTCATCTGATGGCTGCAGTGAAACGAGAGGGTGATTTCTGCATTCCGGTGGTCGGCAGCTCCTCCCACCAAAAACCACCAACAGCACTCCAAAAAAGAGAGAGCTGCTTAGAGATCTTATCCCCCGGCCGTGTTCTGCGTGTGTTTGGGCTCCAACCACATCAGTGGCGTCGCTGGCATTGATGGAATATCTCCTGGTAGCTTATCACGGGCAGAAGAACTTCCAGGAGGGGGTTAGGGTTAGGCACAAGAAGGCCTGCCCAGGGGAGAAGAGGGACTGCCACACCTGCTCGCACCCCACCAGCGCTGAGAGGAGCTGACGAAGCAAATGGGCTGGTGGGGGCCTTTCTAGAACTCTCAGTGGCCTGAGGGTGTTTTCCCACCCAGAATGTCAGAGCCACGGAGTAGCTGAGGCTGTCCAGCAGCCTCTTGCTCAAGCTGGACAGGTTGCTGAGGACCTTGTCCACCTGGGCTCTGGATACCCCCAAGGACATGATCCCACCATCCCAGTGGAAAATCTGTGCCGCTGTTTGATCACCCTCACAGCAGGACTGATGATTCCTACGTTCAGAAGGAACCTTCTGCGTTTCAGTTTGTGCCTCTTGGCCTGTCAGCGGGAGGAATCTGCCTCTTCTTTGCTCCATCAGGTGTTGGTGAGATCCCTGGAGCCTTCTCTCCTCCTGATCAGTTCCAGCTCTCAGCCTCCCAGGGGAAAGATGCTCAGCTCCCTCAGCATCTCTGTCCTTTTATAGGCTGTGGTTATAGCTGTGTGAAGGTCTCAAATCTCACCCAGAACCCTGAACCACCCCCTGTTCTGAAAATCTCACCCAGAACCCTGAACCACCCCCTGTTCTGTGCCCTTGTTGCCTCCCCTTCCACTGCTGTTAAGAAACAAGCAGTATGGGGGAGCCAAGAGAAAATAAAGCAAGTTCTCTGTAGGAATGGCTCCGTATCTAACGCTCAGAAAGGGAAGGCTTCATTCCTGCCTGCTCCTTTAGAACCAAGACACAACCCCCAAAGAGACACAGCAGAATTCCAAAACAAGAGCTCCTGCCAGTGCCAATAAAAGGGGAGATAAAGTTGGAGGTGATTAATGGCTGTGGGAAGGCACCTGGAAGGAGAGCCATCAAGCTTTATTAACCAAAATAAAAATATCTCATCAGGGATAAAGCTCCCTGATGTAATAACAGCAAAAGAGAAAAAATTATTCCAGAGATTAAATTAGTTCAACCTCTGAACAATATTTTTGAAGTGTGAAATACTCTCTCAGTAGTGATTCTCCCTCTCATTAGCCTTTTACTCGTTATTCTCTCTCTTACTATCATCATCAGTGTCCCTATTCAGAGGTAAACCTGTACTGATGGTAATTCTCTGACAAGTAAGGAAAGGATTTATGTGGAATAGGGAGGAATTAGGAAAATCCCTTGGCAGCAAGTGTCCTTTTTTTTCCCCTCAAAATTAATAAAACTGGAGAACAGCAAAATTACAGTGTCAAACAACCACCCCAAATCTTGGCAAAGATGGAGTGCAATTTATTTTGTGAAATGCTTATAAGTAATAAGCTAGGAAAATAAGAGATTAGGAATGTCTTTGACAATATTGAGTTATGTTATTAGGTCTTGAATAACCTCCTTGAAATTGTTAGGAACAGTACATATGTATTGTTGCTTAGCTTTTGAGTGCCTTAAGTCCTGGAAACAGAGGATGTTCTAGCATAGTCCAACACATTAAAGTATTTTGGTTTCTTTGTTTTTGTTTTTGTTTTTGTTTTGTTTTTCTTTTTCTTTTTCTTTTTCTTTTTCTTTTTCTTTTTCTTTTTCTTTTTCTTTTTCTTTTTCTTTTTCTTTTTCTTTTTCTTTTTCTTTTGTTTTTGTTTTCTTTTGCTAAGACACCCAGTCCAACTTCAAAACTATTTTCCCTTTAAAGCTTTTTGCAGTTTAGCAGGTAATACTGAGAGGAATGTTTTTACTGCTATTTTACAAGTCCCTAAAAGAGTTTTATAAGACAATTTTGAGCTAAAGCATCTCCAATAAAGCACAAAATAATGACTTTGTAGGATCAAAACTCTATAAATAATAGCTCCTCCTGCAATGGCTGTGAGCGTAGTCGTGCTACAGAGCAGTCAAGAAGAGGGAGCCTTTCACTTTCTCATGCTCAAAAGGTGCAAATGTTGCTTTTTCACAGCTTCTGACTCTGGATTTCTCTCCCCTCTCCTGTTTAAGGGGACAGAAGCTGCTTTATTAATGGCTCTTAGAAGGACGGAGTAGGGCTGTCACAATGACTCACTCAAAGATCTATGGAAACAATAATTGGTGACTGATATATCCAATTATTGCTCAGCTACAGCCAGGGCAGTTCCAACCCCTCGTGTTGCTTAAAATTTATGGCTTTAATAGTGCTACAGATTAAATTTCAATATTCATATTAATACCAATTCTAGCAAGAAATGTCATTAGAACACAGCAGTAGAGAAATAAAAAGCAGATATATATTTGTGAGAAAGTACTATATAATTCCTTAAAATGTTTTAAAAAATTAAAAATAAATGTAAAAAAGAAAAAAAAAATTAAAGATTTGCCAAGCAACAAATTACTTCTTTCATCTTCTTTTGGTGACTTTCACATAAAATAAGTTGCTGAATGTCTATGGCAAGATTCTGAAGAATGATTTTCTAGAAAATCACAGAAAAAAAAAAATCACCATTATTACTATTTGCACATTTTACAAGGATGCCTATGAAACTCTAAAGACTTTTTCTCCATTGCATTCTACAGAAACTTCTTGGTAATGGATATTCGATGTGGTGTACATTTCTCCATCTCTTTTTATGTGTTTGTTCACATGCATGTTTGTGTGTTTATGTGTATTTATGCACTGCCCTGTGGATTTGCACGGGATCTTATTTGTTTTAAGAGATTAGATACTTACAGAACAGCCACGAAAGCCTCATGGTGCACTCACCCACCATCTGTTCAGTGCAACTGACTTCCAAGAGGGAGCAGAGGGTGGCATGGAGAAGGTTGATGGGAAAGAAATACTGCATTTCATTAATCAAATGAGCAGTATTCCTTTGTTTTAGTGTAGCACACAGGAGGAAAAAAAAATCAGTTGAGTATAGAACCTATTACTGGGCTACAAGATAAAATAGCTGGTTTTCTCACTTTGTCCTCTCTAGACAATTGCAGTTTTTTCATATTATTTACTCATTTTCCTCTGGCATCTTGACATGCTAGAAGCTTTCCTTCAAGCACGTGGAATCTTGTTTCTCCATTTCATCTCTCTGCTACATGAAAAAATAGTAATTTTTCATTCCAAGGTGAGCTTTTCGTGGAGAAGGAAGCTTTCTGTCTGCTCATCTGAGCAGATAGAAAACTCATGATGTGGGAGATTTGTATGATAAGCAGCATTTGGAATGAAAAATTTAATGAGCACAGATATGATCAGAGCTGTTCTTTAGCCCCAAGTGAAGATTAATGGCATGTGTTTTGTATTTCATGATACACTTTTCGAGAACTCCTAATTAATGGAAAATGCTTCCACTCTCAGAGACACACAGCCCTTGCTATCGAGTAAGGTTTTGTGTAAAGCTGATGGGATTTGAATAATTATTCCTTGGCTGTCACTTCGAAGCGATTCAGATGACCTCAGCTGGTAACTTCATGCATCGAGTGCTTCTTGTTTCGAAGCCTTTGCTGGCTTTGGGCAGCCTTCCATCGCGAAGGACACCCTAAAAGCAAGGTGGAAAGCAAGGAACAGAGATGAGCAGCGATGTTTGGCTGGCAGTGTCTGCTACCCCTGCTTCGCAGAGGGGCAGTAGCACCGGGAGCAGAGTCCACAGCAGCCCGTGGCCCTCTGCTAAGCAAGGCCAGGGTCATCAAAGGGCCCTCTCAGGCCTGCATTCCTCCAGCAACTGTTTGCTTTTGTTCACTGTTGGGTTGTTTTCCCCTTACCACCAGAGTCGTGTTTTTTTAGATCATATCTATTTTCTGAATAAGCACAACATTAGCAAATGCTCCTCTTCATTCCGGGTTCTGAGAAGGTGCAGATTACAATAACAAATAAGAGGGGTTTTAAAATACACCAGCAGAGAGGGATGAGGTGATGGGATGAGCTGGAACCGATCTGTGCCACTGGCAACACGAGAAAGGACAAGGACGTGTGAGCTCAGTTCAGGCAGACGCTGTAAGGGCATGAGCAAACAAAGCTGTCAGAAAGGCCCTCTCCTAAACAATGGATCGCCTTGCTTTTGAGTAAAATCTGGGAAAGAAGTGGGAAAAAAAGCCCACAAACTACCACCTGGAAATATATTTGATGCCAAAGCAACAGGGCAAGATTCAGTTTTTTCTCTCGTGCTTGAAGAACATGATTTTCCTTAATTCCGGTCAACACAGCTCTTAAAATCCCCACGTACCTTGTTAAAAAGATAGTTTCTATTGCTTTAATGTGAAAAATCCATCAAGGACTAACCGGAGTGGTTCGTGCCATTAAATTAGGGTGCATTTAGTTCCCTGGTTTTGCACTATGACACTGTGAAGAGCCATGAGTTACTCCACTGAAAGCTCATCTAACTCACTTCCTGCAGTGCCTCCTACTTGCCCCTGCTGGTGGAGCAGGTCAGGAAAGTTACTCTGGAACATTCCTGCCTCTTCCCAGGTTTTCCAAATGATTTGGCCAAACATGACCAGAAGATATCGAGGCCGGGGCGACTTAAGCAGAGCTGATTTCACGGTGCCTGGCTCATTTTGAAAAGCCCTTCAACCACGAGGAGCTCCACGGAAGGGAAGTGCTTTGTCAGGAATTATGTCTGCTTAAGATAGCTGCGACCCTGACTGTTGAGAACACAAACAAGCAGTTGCTACCTGGATACCAGAGAGCTGGAACTGCCCACAAATCCAAGCACAGCTTGGATCAAACTGGTGTGTGCGTGCACAAAAATGGGCAATTGCTCACCCCAAAGAGTTTAAAAATCAAAACTTCTCCCCCCTGGTTTACTTTCCATTAAAAATGTGCTCCCTTGCTGAAATCCCTCCGTTAAATCACTTATCTGTGGCTCCTGTATTTGGGCGAGTCGTGCCCTGCAAGCTGCCCAAGGAAAATTAGGAAGTGCTAAACCTTCACATTTGTTTATTGGGTACAATATTCTTTCATGGATGCACCGAGCCCAGGCTCTGGGGAGAAGAGATGGTGTGAGTGAGCCCTGCAGCTGTGGGGCATGCAAGGTTTTCAGCAGACTCTGTGGTGACAGACTGTCACATCCCATCGTGGGGATGCCACGTGAATAAAGTATGATAGACAAGTTGCCAGTGTGTATCTGCAGGGGAACCAAGCTAAATTTATTCTTCTCTCCTGCCATATTCTGTTCCTAAGCCACTGCCTGTAACAATAGCAGCAGCAGCACAGAGAGCCATTTAACTACAGCAGTGTAACAGGAATTTCTTTCAGGGATGTGAAAAGGTGATGCTGCCTGATCATTCACCGAACAATGGCTTTCTGTGAATAATCATAACAGGTACTCCCAGACCAGGAGAAGAAACAGAGAGTTAGAGGGCAAGACAGGATCGGAATGCCTTTATCCTCACATTCTCAGAAGGAAAATTTGGGGGTCTCTCACCCTCAGGTGGGATGAAGTTGATGCTGGAGGAGCAGTGTTCCTGGTCATGGAAGAAGCTCTCAGCTTCCATCGACACACTGGAAAGTAAAGCTGGAGGAGGCCTCCTGTGTGTCAGCCTCCTGTCTGGCGCCAGAGGAGAGGCAGCCAGCTGTGGCCAGGCCCTGGCTCTTGGCATGCTGCTGGAGCTTTGGCTGGTGCTTTTGGGGGAGGCTGGGTATTTATTGCCCCGGGGCTCTGCGCTGCCTTAGGCCGCCCCTGGGGAAGGGTTGAAGCTCGGCAGACTGTGTGCAGGAGGCAGACCCCACCTGGGGAGCTGCTCCTGCCTGCCAGGCGCTGCAGGGTGATGGCAGGAGCAGAGGAGAGCTGTGAGCTGCCCCGTGAGGCTCAAACCCCCCTTGACAATAAATAACCCTGCCTCTCCATCGCCCCTGGCTGCGCAGGGCCACGGGGGCTGCTCTAACAAACAGAAACATTTCCACGGACTGCGGGGCCAGCCTGCTGCTCCAAGGAGGAGGAATGGGGAATGCCTGAGGGCCAGGGAGGCTGGGAGAAGCTGCAGCTGGATAATCTGTGGATGATCACGTTTTCCAGCGGTTCCTCTCCCTAAGTGTGAGTGTCTGAAGCGCTGCGCTCCTCCCAGCTGCCGGACCCCCGTGCTGACCATGAGCTGCACGGCTTCCCCCTCGCTTTCCCCGGCTTTCTCTCCACACCTGCACTCCCCAGTGGAGGGCCGCTCTTTCCTTGCAGCAAAGACACTAAAACCTCAGGCTGTGTTCATGGAGTGCAGCCAGGAACAGAGGGGAAGGAAAGACAACGTCCATGCCTGGGAGTTTTTGGCATTAAAAGTCTTGCACAGGCACACAAATTAAACCACTGACAGATATTTTTTTTTTTTTTTTTTTTTTTTTTTTTTTTTTTTTTTTAAGAAGATTCTGTAACCATGCCAAAGGCATCCCATCATCAAAGCACAAAGATGTATGTTTCGGCAGAGCTAGAAAAATGCTGACACATCTACAAAAAAATGTAAGAAATCCTTTACCATTTGAACCAGTCCAAAAGTCAAAACTTTTTAGGTTTCTTTATGTTAGTACTTCGAGGAGCTGAAATTCAACAGGTTCAGTCACCCCAGTGAAAGTGCTGTGTGGCTTCTCTTACACAATTATAAATCTGGTTGTTGGAACATCACGAAGCTTCAGAGGACAGAATGTCTGAGCAGTTGGAGTGCATAACTCAGGGTATGTGTACAATCTTTGGCTCTGGCACTCCAGTTTTTTGCAGTTGGAGATGGCAGAAGGAAAAGACTTTGTAAAGCAGCCATTGATGCAAAGTCCACATTAACATTTCTTGAAATACACACACACAAATTAATTTTTAAAAGCATTACGAAGGAGAACTTAATGCACGTCTCTTTCCAAGCTGCAGGTCAAGGCCAACATCAACCCCATCCAAACAACAACTTTTCCCTTTTTTTTTCCAAAATATTTTAATTTATCTACTAACAACTGCTCACTTTCCCTGCCTGAGCTCTTTTAAACTTCTCTGAGCAACATGGTGAAAACATGCTACTGGTATTTATTATCTTTGTACCATTATAGCTTCCTGTTTAAAACAAGAACCCTTCAATAGCATTACTGGATGAGACAGTTTCTCACACAGGCTTTCAACTGGCCATTCTGACCATGTTACTTACAGGTATGACATAATGCTTTGTGTCATTAGAAATTAAGAAACGGAAGGGTGAAGCACGTACAGTACCATAGCCAGAGAGGAATTCCTAACTCTGTTCCTTTCCATTCCCATAACTAGAAAAACAAAAAAGAAAAAAGTGTTTTATTTTAAAAACATACAGAAATAGGATAGAGGAGTGAATCACTGTACAAACAAATGGAAATGCTTCTTGGGAAATTAAACACTCCGGCTGCATTTGAAACCTGATTGTTTGAAAGAAGAAGCAAACTGTGTTTAACAAATGTTTATCCACAAAGCCATGGTGAGTCTCCTCAAACATGATATTAAATAGCAGGACAGCTATTAAAGATTGATAAATTGCTGTAAGTACTTTTTTTTTTTTT
>VWZN01007651.1:232358-255330 GCA_013396955.1 Regulus satrapa
AATGTCTCCTAGAAAGATCACTGTAGAATAAGTAATTTATATCTGATTCTTATAACCCACAATGCAGAATGATGACTTGTGATTCAACTTTCAAGTAACCCCCACATGGAAATCTTCCTTTGATATTTTCCATTGGCTTTTTGCTGAAAAAGCAATTGGCAGTTTTGGTTTTTTTCCTTCTCTTTCCTGCTCTTACGGTAGAAACCCAACAGTAGGTAACTACTGAGATTTTCCCCCACTGTGGAAAATGCTGAGCTCCAAAAGAACACAACAAAGCTCTTGTAAAAATGGTCTATTTGAATAAATCACTGGATCAATGCTCCCACAGCATTTCTAGGTCATTTGTGAATAGCAATGTTAATCAAGCAATATTAAAAAAAAAAAAAAAAAAAATTAAAAATCATTAAACTTCCTAGGAGCTTCCCCAAAAGCTGTCATCAGGCTTGGAAACACTGGCTCAGGATGCTCTCCTGCCTCAAGTGTGCTGCTTGCTGCTCTGCTGCCAGAGCTGTTGTGACACTGAAACCCCTTCCCATGGTCTGTGGCAGCCAGGCCTGGGAATGCAGCTCTGCTTTCCTGGGGGCAGGCTCCTAAGTGAGCATCCAGGGCTGCTCAGGTGGGTTTATTTCTGTTGGTACCCCGACCTTCCTGAAGCTCTCCTTGCATCTGCTGCTGCTGCTGCGTTTACCAGTGGGCCTAATGTCCCGGAGGAAGGCAGGAGCAGGCTGCCCAGGGAAATGGTGCCCTCAGCATCCCTGGCAGGGCTCCAGTGGCACCTGGACCTGGCACTTGGAGACAGGGCTCGTGGTGAGCACACTGTGAGGGGTAAATGCTTGCAGTCAATGGTCATAGAGGTCGTTTCCAGCCTTAGCAGTTCAGTGATTCTGTATTTGTGCGTGCTTGGTTTTACAAAGGTGCGTTTTTCAATGAAGGTAAGAACTTTCAGTGGTGACACAGAATGCTAAAAGTAGTATGAAAGAACTGCTCAGCGTTTGCCTCCCAGTTCTATTGGGAGCACCCCAGTACTGCTGTGTCCAATTCTTTCTCCAGTAAAGTCCTGGTGACCCCAATGGGAAAAAGAACAGGGACAACGTGAGGAAACCTTGCACCCTGACAGGGTTATGCTGGTCTGTGCTCTGTGAAAATGAGTAAGGGATGCTCGAAGGGTGTCATGATGCCTTTGGTGTGGCTTTTGGAGAAAGAGGAGATGTAAACCACAGTACTAACGCAGGTATTATCTAATGTCACTAGTATGATGTTTTGATCAGTTTTACTTGTTTCTATGAAGAAAAAAACCCCAATAACATCTTAATAATTCACATTCACTAATTATTTCCCCCATATAAATGCACTGTCCTTCGTAAAGCCTCTGCTCCCAGCTTCAGATGAAGACTGTTTTCCGCTCTGATAGCGCTGCTCCCACTCTCTCACTCATTCACATGCACATGCCATTTGGTATCAGTTTTCCGTTTGATGGCACAATAAAAGTCACCTAATTAGGTAACAACAACTTAATGTATTAACTCGGTCCTTGTAAAACCTGTGGGACAGGTTTACTGCTGATGTTTTACTACCGTTTGCTTCCATTTCCTCCAGTTGTGTTTTGACCCCGAGCGGTATTAAAGGTGAAATTCTGATCCGCTGTGGAAATCAGTAAATGACGACTGAAATGACTTTAAGAGCCTTGGGATTTCTCATCCAGATCTCCACAGGGCCGTAACAGGAGCTGTTCTCACGAGAAAGCCCCGGTGGGCAGTAATGCTGTATGCACCGGACCTGCGGATGCTGAACCAGACCTGGAGGAACAACAGCAGCCGAACTCCAGCACCCAGCATGGGAGATGCCCCAGAGGAGATTCTCCCTGTCACTCCGTTTCCGTGTGCTTTGGCAGTCAAACCTGCTGTGCAGCCTGGGGTATTTTTGCTTTCCCTCAGGCCTCGCTGGATCCCAGATCTCTGACGGAATGGAAGCTGTTCAGTAAATCACCTTGTGGACTCCAGTGTCCCTCCCGTCTCTAATGCTAGTCAAACACAGTTGAGAGAACTATTTATTTCTTCAGGATTTATATCATGGCACGAGTAATTTTTTTCAGTGTATTTATTCTCACAGGACCCAGTACTCTCTATTTGCTCTCAGGAGCTGGATATGCAGAGTTAAGAATGTCAGGGGTGATAATTTAGGGTGTAGGCTCTGAAATACCTATTCCAAAATATCAAGACCCTGGTTATTAGAGTTCAACACCACATGGCAGAAACAAAACAAAACAAAACAAAACAGAACAAAATTAACAGGTTTGGTGACTTTGGATGTGAATAGGGTCCCTGAGAGTGCACATTGTATAAATTCTAAGTAATTAATATCATACTAGAAGCCAGTTAGTTAAAGTAGGATAGAGTTCAGCAGCTTCTGTGCTATTCTTAGTAAATTTTACAGTCTTCCTCTGAGCGAAGTGGCTGAAATGTGAGTTTTGTGCAAGCAGATCTGTAGAACCAGGCACCGTGTGCATATGAGAGTAGTTCTTTAAGGAGAATGAAGCCCCAGTATTTCAGAAAAACCCCCTCAAGAGCTCTCAGTAGTTCTTGTGACTCATTATGTCTTCCTGTGGGAATGGTTTGACTCTCTGGAGTGCCTCCCTCGCAATCAGAATGTGTTTCACTCACCCATCCACTTGTCAAGATGTTCTGCTTGATAAATATCCAGGGTGGCATTGGCCGGGTGTGTGATGGGTGTCAGCAAACTGGGATATGGACATGGCAGCAGGAGTGCTCCATCTGCCTCGGGAGAGGTCAGAGAGGTCAGCCAGCCTGCTGATGGGAAGGGCAGTTCTGGGTGAGCTCAGTGTCCTGGGGATGCCCGGCTCTAAATGTGCCATTTGTGACCATCCAAGTGCATCCCGGACACCTGCAGTGGATACTCTCAGGTCCTAATGTAGGACCACCACAACAGCAACAACAACAAAAGAGATGGATTTGTTAAGGGGTATTTCCTATCAATATCTCTGGTATTTCACATATAATGATATATTCAACATTTAAATGTAAAGTTGAGGGATTTTTTTTTTATTTTCTGTAAACATGTCAGTGAAGTTTTGGAATGAAAGATCTACAGCAAGAACTGAAAATAAAACAAAGTGAACTTTACTAAAGTACTTTCCTGAGTACTAAAGCCAAGTGAATTACAGAGAATAAACATGTCATAAGTAGCATGAAGTAAATTAGATTATAATAGGATTACTGATATAGTTTATGAACAAGAAAAGATTTTTTTAATGTTTACCAGGAATACAAGGGAAAGGAATGCAAGAATGAAGACCCAAGGCCCAGTCACTTTACAAATACAGTTTAACATGCACTTAACTCTCCCACAACTGGATGCTCCCTTGGTTTGCCTTTTGGGTTTAGATCTTCAGGACATCTGAATGTTATTTAGCTGAATGCTGTGTAAGGGTGGGAAGGAGGAGGATTTAAAGGCTTATAATGAACAGGACCTTCATGTTGAATGAGCTCACTTGGGGGTATCCTGGGTGGGAAGCTGAGCCCATTCCCACGGAAGGGTCAGCCCGCATCCCTGTGAGCAGCCAGAGCAGTGACCTGGGAGCCATCCCGCAGAAGCCAAACCTGCACATACAGCTGGCACCCTGGCTGCCAGAACCTCTTCTCATTTGTGGTTACCAGCTCTCCGTTTCCTCAGTTCTCACCTTCTCAGCACGGAAGATGGCATCAAAAGGTGATGAAGATAGAGGAGCCTCCCTGAAACATCATTTGGCAGAGATGCCTTCAACGTGCTGCCCCTTTAGCTCATTGATAAATTCCTCCTGAGTTTTCCCTGAACCTTGAGTGCAGTCAGGCCACTCATTTCAGGCATCTGGGTAAAATAAATCTTAAATTGAAAGTTGACCTCATCAGCAAATGTCATTTATTTACATTGGATTCCATCCGTTCGAGTGGCCTCTCTGTACGTATTAGAGGATGAACAATTAAAGCCTTTGGTTCAGAGAAAGGAAGGGCATTGGAGGTCGCCAGCACTGTGTATCAGATTTTAGCCAAGAAAACTTCTTTAGGCATGTTATTAAATCACAAAAATTACAGATTAATGCTCCACTAAGAAGGGGAAAAAAAACTGCTGAGCTTGCTTCTGGACTGTCCTCTGATGCAGGGGAAGTAAGGCTGGAGACTGGAGACAATTAATCTTGGGACTGAAATTTAAGGGAAAATATTTATGTGAAGGACCCTTAAGAGACATTTCTTGAGGTCTTTTTTTAACTTCCCCAGAAGTTCTTGTAATACTGAGAAAAGTCTTTAAAATCATATTTCTTGTCTCATACAGCTGTAAAATTATTTTGTTCCTCTTGGATTGCATAGAGGAAAAGTGTCCTCAGCATCAGTAAGAATTTGACTACAGGGCTATTATATAAAATAGCCCATCCCAAACTTTTTTCCACTCAGTGAATTTCCTAATCTGTGGGGAGAAAAGAGAGCAGCTAATCTTACAAGGTACAATTTCTGCTGAGTGCATGGGCTGCAGGACTGGCGTGGTGAATGACCCAGGCCTTTGACAGCCCCACTGAAGAGTTCTTCAAACTGTCACGAGTGAAGTTCCAAAGACCTTAGCTAAGCCTCGAAGGCACTGGGAGCTGGCTCCCAACTAAGCCTGCGGGTCCTCCAGCCACTGGGTGGGAACAAATGTGTGCTTGGATTTCTATCTGCCGCTGAGCAGGCCGCCTGAGGAGCTCCTGGAGCACGCCGTGGTGGGGAGAAAATGTCAGCTGAGCGTGATGGGTTCACAGTTCACGAGCAGCGTGCTCCCTAGAAATGAAAGGAGTTGTCCTCACACACCAGTTGGAAGGCAAAGATCCCAGGGAACCAGTGGGCAGGCTGCCTCAGGACACGAGGGACCCTGTGTGATGGCTCTGCAGGGCTGGAAAATGACCTGTACACATCCATGAGTTATGCAGATGTGTCCCAGGGGCAGCACTGGGTGGCAGAACAAGGAATTGAGTCTGATTTGTCCCTGCAGAAAGCCAGCAGATAAAGACAGGCTGGATAATTGAGCTGATTTTCAACCACAGGGACTTGTTCTTCTGCGCAGCAATCACGGTAAAGTTGGCCTCGTGTGAGCAGATTAAAACAGCTGAGCTTTTTAAAGGTGTGTTTAACACAGCTCTGAGCTGCCACGAGCTGTTTTGCTTCTGAGCCTCCTTCTCTTGGTCATACATAACTCAGAGAGGTTGTGAGACTGCAGCGAGGGGAAGCCTACAGGTAAAATAGATGTATTTGGATCATCCTATCAAACAATGCTGAAAACAACTGCTTTCCTGAAGGCCCTGCTGGTACTGGAATGCCTTTGGAAAGCAATGTATTCATTTATTGTGCAGCTCTGTTAGTCCTTTTAGGCACTGTGGCAGCAAACCAAGCTCGCTTTCAGACTTGGAAAAGTATGTTAAAAAATGCTGTGCTCGGTGAAAAAGATTGCTCTGGACCTGAGTGCAGAGGCTGTGCCCTCGGTTTATATAAGTCATCAGCTACCCAGCCATTCTCTGTCCTGTCCAAATGTGTAAGGACTTCAATAAATAATAACAACTTGCTCTTTGTTCTTCTTAGCTAAAAAAAGTGAATTAAAAAAAAACAACAACAACAAAAAAAAACAAACCTTCCAGTCTTTATAAAATAGATGGGTTGCTGGCAGAAATCTGACTGTCTCTTATACCAAACTCTGTTCCTTGGACCAACTGTAAAATGATTTTTTAAAAAAGAGGGGGAAAAAAAATCAAGTNGGGACCAACTGTAAAATTATTTTTTTTAAAAATAGGAGAAAAAAACCCCCAAGTTTACTTTATATCAACTCAAAACAAACAAACAAATTCTCACAAATAACTTCTAGAGGAATATGTAAAGGACTCCTGTGCATGTCAACTGGACACAAAATTGCTGTCAGCACTAGAAAAGCTCCTGGACTTTATACATGATGGTGTAGATGTACATGGAAGCCCCTTGAAAATCAAAGGAGTTTGAGAGCTGCACGGTTTGTCCACATAAATATGGCTGATGTGAGGCTGAAGCTGAGATTGTCCTTTTGGACTGAATCTGTGCTCAGGCTTTAGAAGAAAACCAAAAAGCAGTGAGGAGCTTCAGAGAATTATTGTAGCTGTTCGAGGCTTGGAGCCAGCTCGTCCTTAAAGCAGCCTAAAGCTCGTTCAGCCTCTCACGAGATAAGAGCTTTCAGAACTCTTCTGTGGCTGTGGGGATTTTTTTGGCCAGCTTTTTCCAAGGAGCTACCAGGAAGGTGTGCACATGCCTTGTGCTAATTACATCTCTAATTAGGGCACGGCTCGTGCAGGTGCCGCATGGGTTCTCTCTCTGTGCCAGCACAACCAGTTCCATGCTCTTAACTGAGCCCCAGCGTGTGCCAGCCCAAGGAGGAACAGAACAGCGTGGCTGCAGGCTGTCTGTGCACACTGCTGCTCCAAAGGTGGAATGAAGGGGCATTGGAGCTGCCCCAGGCAGACCCTGCTTCGCTCCAAGCCCTGCTCGCCTCTCGCACGAGCTGCTCTGGGTGCTCTGGGGAAAACTGGAGCAGTTTGGGGTGGGGTCCTGGTCCCAGCAGCGCACTGGGAAACTTGCCACTGGTGTGGAGGAGCCTTGATCTCGACCTTGAAAACCTTCGGTGGACCTGTGTCTCCCAGGGTGTTCGTGGGGCCCGGGCAGCACACTGAACACGGCACAGCTTCAGCAGGAATGGCTCTTGGAGGGGAGCTGCTCCTTCAGACCCAGCCTGAAACCTCTCCAGCGTGGAGCCGCCAGCTGCTGCTGGGCAATGAAACCCCATCTTTACCAGGCAGAGGAGCAGCCACAGCCCTCGGGGTTTTCCTGTGCTGAGGGGGCTGGTGGTAGTGACAACGCAGCTGCGTGGATGTGGCTTAAAGAGGAAGGAGTGAGGAATGCCCCCTTCCCAAATCTCAGGACGGGTTGGGTTAGAGGGGCCTTAGAGATCACTCCATTCCAGCCCCCTGCCACGGGCAGGACACCTCACACGTCTCTGGTGGGATAAACGAGGGCATTCCTTTGGTTTTTCTCCTTTGACTCCAAAGGTAGAAATTTATAAATCACAGCTCTTCGTGAGTAACTTCCTCTCCTGCACTCTTATCAATAACCTATAAATCAGTACGAACAGATGAGTAAATAAAACGGAGAACACAGCCCTTATTCCTCCTGGGCAATTTGGATTTTAGAGGCATTTTCAGCTGACTCTCAGGAGTTCCCCATTTTAACACTGACTGGCATATCTCGTTCACCACAGATTTTATTGGAAGCAATGCAGGCTGTCCCTGGATGCCTGTGGAAACCTGTGATCTGTTTCTTCCTTCAATTCTCCAGCCTGAGCACGAGGTTGTAAATTCAATATCCATTCCCTTAACTCGCACATTGTTCCAAAGGAGTCTGCTGACCAGTCTGAGTTACAACAACAAAACGGGGAGAAAAGCATCCCATGGCTTTTCATGATTTCTCATTCAGCAGGGCCTAAGCTGATTGCTTTGAGTTTAAAATTTGGGCTGGGTTTTCATGTCTTAATTTCCAACAGGAAGCTGAAAGCCACCTCACCTGAACATTGTTAGTTTGACTACGGGACAAGCAAGGGATTTAAATTGCTCCATCGTGGTGCTAAAAAATGGGTGTGGGCTCTGATGTTAGCACAGGCACCATTTTCAAGGCTTGCAAAGAAAACAGGTCTGGATTTTAGCTGAAACTTGGGTCAATCTGACAAAAGACAGGTAATCTTTGTGGCTTCAATACAAACCTTTGGCCTGCATTTCAAACAAATATGAGGCAGCTCCAGCTCTGGATTTAAGTGGTTTCATATGTCCCTCAAGTGCAGGTCATTTGCCTTAAATTTCAGTTGAGAGTCTGAGTTTTCTCAATTCTGAAAGTCAAAGTTAAATTTAGGGGTGTGAACCCATCTGGCTAAAACTGAGGGAAATATTGGCACAAACCTCAGCAGAATGAAATTGCCAAAACTTTAAACAGCTATTATTTATTTATTTATTTATTTATTTATTTATTTTCTAAGAAAGAGAAAGTTTTTTAAAAGTCATTGATTTGTCAGAATAGTAATTTAATCAGGTTTATTAAAATTTTGAGGGAAAGTAGGAAAACTTAAGTTGCTTGTGGCTTTAGGAATACTTTGACTAATTTAAGGAAAGCAGAAATTTAGAAATTTAGATTTTTGCTAATGTTTCCTACATGCTAATCAATCTCAGATGAGGTCAGGAAAAATTAAGATGCATTTGCACAGGGAATATAAAGCAGTGTTAGGAGAGGAGAGGAAAGAAGACAACAAGCCTAACACTAAACAGACTTTGAAATCCATCAAAATACAAGTCATGAATGTCTGAACTGGAAGAATTCTGATGGGCATTGTTAAGTTTGAGGGAATTTTATGGCCTGCACAGGTTAATTTGCTCATTATTTGAACTGTGAGCTCAACCCAGGGTAAAACATGAGACTGAGCTGGGTTATTAATGTCATGAATTCTTTCTATTTCAAATTTACTTGTAAGGGTTAGGCAGCATTACCCTCTTTCTCTCTCTCTCTCTCTGTGTCTCTGTCTCTGTCTCTCTCTCTCTCTCTCTCTATATATATATATGCTCCCTATAATTGTGTGTGTGTGTGTGTGTGTGTGTGTATATATACACACACACCATTTTTATATGTATATATATGCACAATTATATATATATGCACACAATTATATATACATATATATACACACAGTTTTTATATATATCCCTATATAATAGATATATAAAATATTATATATATTACATAAGTTATATATATTATGATAGTGTATAAAATGACACTCTTTATCAACCACACAGAATTCCCCACGTGCTCTGAGTAGCTGTTTAGAATTAAAGTGGGTTGCAGAGGCTGCACAGACTGCCTGATAAAGCAGTTTGGGTACCAAGCAGCTCTAACTGAGCTTTCTTACCAAAAGGGCCCCGCCGCCCTCCTTGCAAAATCGCCTGTGGTACACAGTGATCGTTGTTCCTCTGGCTGATTACTGCTGCCTGTGGCCGTGGGGAAAAAGCAGCAGGAGCAAAGAGCCTGCACCTCCCGTCTGCACGGACTTCTTGGGGATTGGAGAAGATAAAAACAGATCAGGGAGAGGGGGGACAAAAAATTTTAAAAAATCCCCAAAGCAGCAAATGCAGAAGAAAGTCTGTGTTTATCCTCCGAGGGACAGAACCAGGGGAGCACATCAGCCACTCTCGGTGCCTGGTGTTGTGCAGGAGCTGCTGCTCTCGGGGACAGCTCCAGGTTATCCATCCCTGTGATAACCTGGCTTACCTGCCTGGGGCCACTCAGAGCATCCCCTCCAGCCTTGGAGCATTTCCAGACTGCCCAAAGAGAAATGTGCTTTAACCCCAGCCTCCATCCAGACTGCCCAAAGAGAAATGTGCTTTAACCCCGGCCATTTGCACTTCTTGCTTTACGAGCACTGTTCCGTTTCGTGGCCAGAAGTTTAGACAGGGAGAGGCCAAAGTGAGCACAGCTCAATGGAGTACAAGGAAAAGGTACATATGGGGAAAAACTGAATTCACCTCGCTGGGAACAGAGGTATTTTAGAGACTTAAATGCGTTTGTTAGAACTCGGGAGGACGCACCCACGTAGCAGCAGGAGGATCACACACACACTTCTTGCTCTTCAAGCAGCAGCTGAGCCCTCCAGTTTTACCTTTGGTTTATTTATGGAGTCTGCTCTCTACTGCAGCTCCACAATAGCGCTGGCAAAATGGCCAAAATAGCTCCTCAGAACGAGCATTTCCCTGACGAGGCTTCGTCGCAGTTAGAATCCGAGAGAAACTTTCCATGGAAAAATAGGCAGTGAGACTGAATCCTTTTAAAACCTAAATCCCACAGCAGTGAAATAAAACAAGCTTTAAAGGCTTTAAAATGAAAATGACAGAAAAGCCTGATCATTGAAATATAAACCCTGTTTTTATGTTACTTGTATTCATTAAATTATGTATGGAATATAATTTTGAGGGGAAAACCAAGAAGTTAATAATATTACAAGACCATAGATTTAAAAAGCTGCCAATTTAAGGAGACACAAATCATCAGTTTTACCAATTTGTTTTGATCCCTTCCTGCTGACATCAACATAAATGTTGACATAAACTCTGCTGGGAAAAGGAATAGGACGCACATAGAAATAAAGAAGTTCACAAAAATTCCTGAAGACCACAGAATATATTTGTTTTAGAATTTAGCACATTTTTCGTGAAATATGCATTAAACACATATTTTATCGTTCATTATTAATTCAATCATCTTGCTGTTTATTTTTACAATGGAATCTTCTGCATAAACTTCTTTGCCATAAACTCCATGGTTTTGCTGCTTTTTGATCCACAAGGAAAATGTTACTTTTGGAAAAGAAAAAACAAAAACCAAGCTGCAAGTAAATAGTAGGTGAAAAGTCTCTTCAAAGTTTAAAAGTGCTACTTCTAACCTGCTAGAACTTTGGGCAAGTCACGTTTAGCAACCTAGATGATGCTGATAAGAGAAGATGCAATGAAGGGGTGATAGATCTGATTCTCAGAGGTTGTATTTGAGATCCCACTGTAAGTAAAGTTAGAAAAAAATTACCCCATTTTTTTTCATTACTGTCCCCTAGCTAAAAACCTAACACAAATTTTAATGAACTCATTTGAGAAGGCAGAGATTAAGAGAAAATCATCCCATATACTTGGTAATTTGGGCCTTTGTATAGTTTTTTCCCCCAAAGTAGGCTATCCTTATTTCATCCCAAGAAGGAATAACCCTCACACACACACACACACAAAAAAAAGGGGCAGCCTAAGAGCAACTTTGTGGCATTTTTTGGCTAGGTTTGAATTTGGAATCCAGGTCAGGGAATAATTCAATGAGCAGAAGCTTCAGGAGCTGGAGACAGGATCAACAGCTTAGGGGTTTTGCTCATCCCTGTGTAGTAAAAGATCAGAGACAAACAAACCCCAAAACCCCAAACGCAAGGCAGAACCCCCAGGTTCCCCTTTCAGTTGTCAGCTTGGACGTTCCAGAATTGTTGGCCCTGCCTAAATTGCTCCAGTTGCTTTTTAATGCACCCTATCCAGAAGAAAGGAGAGCAAAATGGATCTCACTGCCTCGATAGAAACAGTCTCCAAGTCAGAGGCCATTTGTGTCCCTGCAAACTACTGAAGTGCATCTCATCAGGTTTAAATTCTTCTTTTTTAATCTCCCCAGCTCAGCTTCACAAATTAATCTCTGCTTCTTTTATTCGAAAGAAGGAATAAAGAAAAACTAGAGAATGGGGGGAATAAAAAGCCTCAACAACAAAGAATCTCAACAATTCATCCCATATGGCTCTTTATCCAAGCTTCTCTGTGTTCTGAACTTATGTAAGAATGCTACACAGTCACCAATTCATGGTCCAAAAGCATAAAAAACATTTAAAATCCTTGGGAAGCTTTGTAAAAAAAAGAGATAATAAACTTAGGAAAAAGGGAAAAAGCCCCACCAACCTCGCACTATGTTAGGGGCATTAAAAACCTTTTACTTGATATCATAACTAAATCATGTTATAATCACCATCAGTTAAAGCCTCACATGACATTTCATCTCCATGGAGAAAAGCATTCTTTCATTTTACGCTCTCCTTTTTTATTCATTTCTTTATTTTATTTCTTTTTATTTTAATCTCCAAACCATGATCAAAAGCAGTGTATCTGTCAACTTCAAACCCTCCCTGTGCATTAGAGTAAGACACTAGAAGTCATCACCCCTGGGAGTGTTTCAATGAGAAAGAGCAGATCAGAGAAGTAAGATGGAAATGCATGCACACACTTTCCAGGATCCCCGGCTTTAAATCTGCATGATAATTTGAGATATTAAATGCACAGAGAGTATTAAATGGTGGTGGTTTGCTTAGAAGTGTTTTTAACTTTGAATTCATGGGAATACAAGGCCTGATACCTGCGTTTATCTGCAGATGCTGATAATTCTTCAGATGTGCAAGGAAAATGGAATACTTTGATTTTAAATGAGTCTTTAGCCATCCATCCTAGCAAATCAGTTCAATGCAGTGAGAGAAAAAGGGACAACACTTGAATTTACCTCCCCACAATTCCATTCCAGCTTGGTATCACAGAAGGGAGGATATTTACTCTGCAGAGAAATATTTCTGCACATTTCTCATAGGTATTTTTTTGGTGGTGAGAAACTTTCTTTCCTAGGAATGGCTAGAAAATTCCATTTTTCTGAAATGAAAGCCATTCCAGAAAGGTTTTCACTGGAAGTCAGACATCCCTCACCTAGCTCTGTGGCTGCAAAGGGAGCAGAACTTCTATCCTCACAAGCTGCCACACGGATGAAAAGATATTTTTTTTGTTCTTTGGAAAGGCGGGGTTGGTTCTGAGCCTTCCCTTGGGAGGTTCAGCACTGAGATTCAGCACCCCAGCCTGATTCCCTGGGCGGATTCATTGTTCTGGGGTAAAAACTACCTCTAAAAACTTTCCCTCTTCCTTAAAACCAAATCCGAGTTACACGTTAATTCTAAGATATCTTCCTGTTTATCATAAGCTAAATTGACGAGATAAAGGAAGTATCAGAGAATTTCCTCTCTCTTCCTCACAATTTACCACCAACAGAAGTCAAAACCTCCTGAATTTTCACAATCCTCTGAAGGAGCTTGAGTCAACAGATGGATTTCTATAGAATCATTTGAAAGCAGTAACTCCTCCGAGTAACAGAAGTGATCTTTGCTTTATTTTGGGTGGAAAGCTTGAGAGGCTTGACCACAGATGTGGTGAAACTGGTAGATAGCTTTTTATTAAATAATAAAAAGTGAAATGCATAAGGAACAGTACTCAAATGCTCCAACACCAGGTGACACTGATGTTATTTTGAAGAAACACGGAGAGTGTTAACAAGCATGTGGCCAAGATATGCAGATTTATATATATATATATATTTTTTTTTTTAATAAATAAATCAGTCTAATATACTCCAATATTAAAAAAGAAAAAATTAAACGAGCGTGTCTTTACAGGTAACAGAACCAAACCATGCCTGCCTAATGTAAAATGCAAGTCCAGTGAGATTAGTGGTGGCTCAGAACGTGCTTTGGGTCCCTGCTTGCCCCCTGCCTTGGGCTGGTAGCCCATGCAGACCCCTGCCCTTGCAGTGAGTGCAACTCCTCTTCTAATGGTGCCTCGTTTAGTGACAACAGGCTGGATAAAAAGCCAGGTGTCAGGGCAGAACCAAACTCTGGGTGATATCTGGACCAAATATTGCTGTTTATCTGTAAAATAAAATAGCAGACAAGAAACCAAGTGTGCTGTTCCGAAGCGATGCTGTTGCTTGGAAAACAGCTACAAGTTTTTCATTATCATGCTGTCATCATCCAAATATGTGCCTTGGCTTGGAAAAACAGCCCACCAGCAGAAAAAAAAACCAAAAAAACCAGAAAACAAACAAACCAAAAACCGAAAAAAACCCCCAAGAAACAACAAAACAAAAAGGGGAAGGGAAGGGGAGCAAAAAGCTCTTTCCATTCCTCAAATTCAGTGTCTTTGTGGCCGTGCCCCTGGCTGTCAACACTCTCCTTCCCTATTGAAAGGCTGTGAGGAAAACAGAGCTCTGCCAGTGCCAGAGCCCACTCAGACCAAAAGGGTGAGCCCAGGTGAAGAGAAAACCTAAACACAGAGTGCCCGTGCAGCCCTTCACAGCAGGGCAGGCACACCTGCTCCAGCCACGTTTACCAGCAAATGAAGCTCACGCAGCAGCACACAGGCAGAATCAAGAAAAGAATGAGAAACTGGGCTCCTTTAATCAGTTTCTCTATGAAAACAAAGCCAGGCGCAGGCAGCGGAAAGGATCTGGACCCAAATTCACTCCCTGTATTTCCTTTTCTTCTGGAGTTTTGTCTTCTGGAGGGTGAAATTGAGACCCATGGGAGGTGAAGAAAGGGCACGGAGATGGACTCACTGGAAGCTTTCCTCATGAGATAATGAAAGGCCCTGTGGTCATATTTTAACCCCATCCCTTTGGAGAAAAAAGCTGAGAATGCTTTTATGGTTTTTTTTTTTTTACTCTTGGACTAAAAGCCTACAGCTGTTTTGAAGCTTGACATAGTTCTAGCATATAATTAATACCATTTCCATTTAACTCACCAGCTCAATCTTAACCAGAATGCACAAGCTGGGACACATTAGAGAAGAGAAGCAATGCATATTGGACAATTGACTCGGTGGTGGCCTTTAATGCCGTGCCCCGCTGGTGGGGTGTCTGTGGTTATCATTTTTCACTGGAGAAACGTCAAACAGTTCACGGGCCTGGCAAACGTAACTAGCACAGGCAGTGCTGCCTCTGCTGCCTCTCACCATCTCGTGCAGCAGTTGCATTTCCTGGGTTTGGAGCATGCATCTGACGCTCTGCACGCGTCCTGACCTTTTTTTATAGCTGTACACACTCGGGCTTAGGCCAGGTCTGGGGTATCACAGAGTCCTGGAGTGGTTGGGGTTGGAAGGGACCTTAAAGAGGGTCTCACTGCAGCTCCTGTGCCATGGGCAGGGACACCTCCCCTAGAGCAGGCTGCTCCCAGCCCCACCCAGCCTGGCCTGGCTGCTTCCAGGGGTTGGTAGTTTGTCTCTGCTGGACAGCCTAGGAAAAGGTAAAGTAGTGTGCTCCAAACCAGTCAGTCTTCACCTGCCTTGGCTGCCTGCATGACTGGAAGGCACTCCTGTAATCACGGGAGCGTGGCTGCACTCTTCAAATGACAGATTCCTTGTGAGCACTGGTTCACAAATGTGCAGCTTATGTCTCATATGAATTCATCTCTGTTTGGCAGAATTGTTTCTGTGATCACTTCTGTCTCTCAATTTATTTTTTTTTTTTCTTTAGTGCATTACTGGGAAACAGTCCTGAAAAGAAAAACAAGCATAAGCAAAATGTTGAGTAAATAGTGCAACTTTTTGGGTTCGTTGTTTCCGCAGCTCTAGACAATCAAATTTACTGTAAATTGCTCTATGTATTTGAATCACCAGTAAGGTTTCTCAGTGAAAGCTGCTCCTAGCAGAATTCCTGGTTGGTGCAGATTAGAAATACCCCTCAATGTCATTAATCAGCTCTCACTAGCAGTGCCCAAAGAGCTGGCACAGCCCATATCACTGGTAGGCAAATTTGGAACTCCTTTGCTGAAAGCAGCAGCAGCAAACCAGAGCCTCCCAGCAGAAACAGGAGGGATGAAAAACACATCAGCAATGCTCTCCACCACAGGGAAACCTTAAGAAACACACTGAGGAGAGTTTGTTGATTCCCACTGTTTCTTTTGGCATTTTTTATTGTGAGTGCAGAGTTGGAGAGAATTTTTCCTCTTTGCAAACCTTTGATGGGGGTATGTCAGCGACTGGGTCCTGCCCAGAATGGAATCAGTGTGCAAGTTCTGCTCTGAGCTATTGTAACCACATTATGCTCCCCTTATGTTCTTTCCATCAGCCTGCTATAATGGGGCTGCTTGGCTTTCTGTTGGGATTATTAGTTTTGAAAGCCTTGGAGGTGTTGGGCCTGGCTGGATTTTAGACACGGAGTAACACAATACCTGCTCTTTCAAGAATCTGCTATCACTTCTGAAATTGGCAGGTGACGGTATTTTTAACTGCGGGGGGCACTACAATCCCCCTAAAAACTCATTTTACTTATTCCCTTCTAACTTTTTAAAACCTACCTCTGCATCTTTTCTTTAATTTCCAAAGGTGTTCTCAGATTGACTACTGTTGGCTCTATATTGTTGCTCCCCTCTCTGGTAGTTTTTATTATTTTTCTTACTGGATCTCTTACACTGTTTTTCATGTTTCTGTCTCGAGAGCCTGGCATTGTATTTTCCTTTTATTGTTTATAAATTTATACAATTTTTGTTCTGTTGTACGCTATAACGAGCAAGTGTGGTATGCTGAAAACAATGTTGGAGTTAAGTAATTAGGAATTTTCCAATATTACCTTCTCTGTTGGGTCCCAGTATAAATCTATGCATTATTTCAAACATGAATTATTGGACATATCCAGACATTAACCTGTATGTAGGGCTGGAGAGTTGACCCTCTTTATGCTGCCACGGTCAGAAAATGCCTCCCTGAACAACCCAGCCCACAGAACTGCATTAATTTAGATGTTTATTGGCCTTTAGTGTGAGGCCAATGCTGAAACAATGACAAATGTCCTTCAAACTGTCCAGGCGTGCCTGCTGCACACAACAGAGCTGGCACTGCTGACTTGGTTTTGTAAGTGCTCTCACTCCTGGGCTCCAAACGGATCCTTCTGCTGGGTTCCGGGGGCAAGCTGGAGTAGGATTTGAAAGAAATGGTTTCCCACAAAGGAATGAATTGAGAAAGGCAGTGTTTGTCAAGGAAGCCCCAACATCTGCAAAAATACACCCTGGCTGGTTAGTTTTACTTGAAAAGGGGAATACGGAGGTTTGGGATTTTTTTTTTCCCATGGCAGAAGGTCCAATTGCAATTTTTGTGTTGGGAAGTTTCTTATTACACGATAACAATTTTCAAATTCAGCACAAAATTAAGGACTCATAGAAATATTGCTTGGGAGGGGCTTCTGGCCACCATCCACTACAGACTCCTCTCCTAAACGGGACTAAAACCAGCCCTTAAACTGTGTCAGTGGTGGCTTTGTTCAAAGAAGCCTTGCAAACCTCAGAGGAAGGGGCTGTGTGTGGGCAGCCACAAGTGGGGACAGTAGGTAGCATTCCAAATAATTAAAAAAAACCCCCAAAACCAACAATAACAAAACAATAAAACCTGCAACAAAACCCACCCAACAGCTTATAGAACGCTATCGGGAAATCAGCCCTCTGCCACAACACTGTTCTCTCCACCCCCTTAGCCTCTGGGAAATGCTTTTCCTACTGAAAACCACAGATTTTTTCTTCTGGTGTGCCACCATTTTGCCACCACGAGAAGAATGCAGCAGCAGCACAAAGTGGTTTACTACTGTTTTATTAAACAGAGGTCTTCATAATTTCCAGCTGCTGACCATGTGTTCCATCTCTTTATGTCCAAACTCCCACTCATTTCAGGAAATTCTGAGCACTCCTGTGAGGAAATGCTCTCGCAAGGCTCCAGGCTTTATACCTGCATTGCACACAAACCCTCAGTGGTGACTTTAGCCTGAAAGATCTGTTTAGAACGGCCCCCTGCACTCCATAATTGCTCTATCTTTTTCTTTTCTCTAGAGATGAACCTGACTTTAGAAACTGATCAGATGATCATTAGACTATTTTACTCGAGCATTATCTAGCATAGATAATCTGTGGAGATAAAACCAGAGATTTCAGCCTGTAATCACAGCAGGTTGAAGGAGAAAGGATTTTACCCTGACATCTGTGGCAGGGCAGGATTGGAATTCAGAGGGAAGGGTGGAGGGAAAGCAGGGCTTTGTTAAGAAAAGCCATCGAGCTTTTCACAGGGTTTTTGGAGTGATGGCTGAAACCCAGCAGGCGTGACACTAAACCTAACATCTAGTTGGTATTGCTTGTGAATGCTAACAACTGTTACCCCTCGGGAGTCACATGGGAATTTTTTTTCTCTAGGTAACTTCAGTGGAATTTGGAGGAGATATTTTGCAAAGGGGATTTGATCCATTTATTTAGTTTAAGGTTTCTAAATCCGCCTAAAGTCACAAAATCCCCGCATTTGGATATTGCCTGCCCCAATAAGAATGGGGAGAGAACTTTGGGAGCTGCAAAACAAACAAAGTTGTTTTGACTTTAGTATTAATAGTGGGCTGAGACAAATGTGATGCCTTAAGGGCAACCTGGAGGAAGTGTCAATGAATGACTGTGAGACCCTCAGTGTGAGGAGCTGGAGTGCAGCTCACCAGAGCATCAGTCCCACTCGGAGAAACTGCTCCTTTCATCACTGCTGGAAAAGCAGAGCCCCTTTCAACCTACCCCAACGAAGCCACAAGATCCAAGAAAGAAGTGAGACCCTAAGACAGTGAGTCCTCTGCACGGCTGGAGCCAACACAGCCCAAAACCGCTGTCAGTGCCCAAACAAACTGCTCTCAGTGCCCCAAAGAGCACCGAGGGAACAGGGATGTGTATGAGGAAGGGAAAACACTCAGCACAGCACTTGTGTAATCCGTTCCATTACTGCCTGCCAGCTTTCTGATACAGCACCAGACAAAGAGTATGGCCAGAGCACGACGGACCAGGGGCTCGCTGCTCACAGGGCTTCCTAAAGAAGGCAGATGCAAGTCGGTTTCTCCTGGGAGCAGACAAAACAACTGAGAAAGAAGGCTACGTGCCCGTCCGTGGCAACCAGACAGAGAGAATTTGCCGTTTGTCTCATGAAAATTATGTAAAAGTAAGGGCAGTATTGCTCTTGCAAGTTGCAATTCCGGCCTTGAGAAAGGGTTGGTTTGCAAAACGCAGCAAGTTTCTTCAGAAAGCTTTTTAAAGGTCTGTTTCTGCACTACTGATACCTTGTTTATGTACCACAGACTGAGGCATTATGGTTAAATTGACCACTACAAAAGATATATTGAAATAGTTCATACTGAATAATTTTCAACGAGATTTATTTAGGATGGAGTGGAGTGTTGGTTCTTACAAGGAAAACATATTTCAAGCAGAAAAAAGAGGGGGAGACACCCCTCTGATTAATACTAGTAGAACTGAAACCAGGCCAAAGTTCTGTCATCCTGTGATAGTAGCAGGGCTAGCGAGGATTGAAACACCACATTTTCTGAGCAGAAAAACAAACCATTTATACAAATGGCTGGTTTTGGCTTTCAAGGGCCCTGCATTTCCATCACAGCATGACCCCGCTGCTTGGTGGGCCCCCGAGGGACCATGGCAGTGCTGCAGGGCCCAGGATATTCCTAATTTCTCGTGGAAAGGTGCATCCACCAGCCCCTTGCTGACTCCAAAGGGTGGGCAGGCTTTGGAGGAGGAGTAGCGAGCTCCTTCTGCTGCATCCTGAATTATTGCTCTGCTCTGGAAAGGGGGGGATGTTCTGGCTCCTCAGAGTGGCGAGGTCAGGAGTACACGGAGAAGAAATCACATCTAAATGCAGTGTAAACTCTTGGCAGGTAAACCAGAGCTGAAGTAATTTAATGCGGATGCGATGCAAGGGCTTTTCTCCTTCTTGCTGTTTGCCAGAGAGATTTGTAGAATCCGTGACTGCTTGTCTGCCCAGACCATGTGCAGCTCTGACAGAAGTCGCAGCATGTGGTGTCTTTTGTTCCACATGGGCTTACAGATACAACCTTCCTCATCCTTCTACAACAAAACATTTCAGTTGGTCAGTACTTTTTTAGAACCTGAGGCAGCTCCCTATCATCCATATCCATCTGCATTATTTAAGGAAAACCTTGCAGACAGATCTTTTTTATACAAATATATTTTTTCCTTCTCACTAATTATGTGCTATTTTACTAATTACCTCTTATTTTTTAAGAAAAGTGCAAAGGAAACCTCAGTAACATGTACACCTTCGCTGACTTTTAAGTGTGGTTATTTCTGTCTTTGAATTGAACTTATAAGCTGAGGTAAATACTTTTTTTAAAAAAAAAGAGGAGAATCTTGGACACTTTCTTAAATTCTAAGCGTTGATATCCTAGAGATGTCTAGGTCTGAAAAACATGTAAGTCAACAAAATAAAAAAATTTAAAAACCACAACCAAATAAAGAAACAAAACTAATTTGGGGGGGATTCCCTTTTCCATATCTTGTCCTTTCAATATGGTGGGACAGCAAAGCATTACTCTCCTACTTGGCTCATGGCAAACCAAATCAGATTTCAGTCTTGTCATCTGCTTGCTGTCATTTCTCCTAAAGACACGACAGATGTCCACCGCTTGCTTTGGAGATGAAGATTTCTTTTGTGTTCATTTTTCAACCTGTAAGCGCCAGCACGAGCACCGCTGGCGTTTGTTGGTCCCACTGAGCTCCCCTTGCACATTCCTGCACTCTTGTTGGGCAAACTCAGGAACAGCTCCTTAAGGTCTGTGCAAGGGAAATCCCTCTAAAGCAGATCACATCAGAAAACACAGCTAGCAAATTCCCTGAGGCTTGGCTGACATCCTCACGTCCCTAAACTCTTTAAGGAATTTGTTCTCTCTTCCCCTGCAGAGTAATAACTTGTTTAGGAGACCCCTCGTATGAACCAGATCAATAAATCAATAGGCAGATCTTTATTTATTGGAAAAACTGAAAAACACGGGACAAAAGCAGCCAGTATGAAAGAGAGCTTAGAAAATATGAAAAATACGGAAATAAATGTGCATCCTGTTGACCCTCCCTCGTTCTAGAATAACATGATTTCCCTTTGTAGAGTCTGCTGAGAAAGGAAAGGTTAATACAGCACCACTGGGCACTTACTTCATGGGGATATGAAGGCTCAGGACCCGGGATCTTTTAGCTGAACTCAGAGCAGGCAATTTCTAAACAGTGATCAGTATAGAAACATAGCTTGCATGTGTGTGTTGCTACCAAGACAGCTTCTAAAATGTGGGGGTTATCACAGTGCAGCGTGTTTGTCTCTTCCAGGCATGCAGCGAGCACATTCTGATTGCCAAAGCAAACCCGCCGAGCCCAGAGATCCTTTTGTGAGAAATGACATCTCTGGACAGGGCTGTTCGTCATCAAAGCTGCACTTCTGTATTGCCATCAATAATGGTAGAACTGACTTCAGAATTTCAGGAGACTTTGAAGTGAGGGCTCCTATCTTGCCTCAAAATGCAAATCCCACTGCAATTACCGTGATTTGGTTTAAGGTTTTGGAAGAACAGCTGAACATCCAAAGGATGAAACAAAATGTGGCTTGACAAGAAAGAGGGAACGTGTGTAAAGACACACACACGTGTAATTTATACCAGGAGAGGAAATGTTCCTGTAATAAGACATCTGACTGCATCTTTCAAACTTATTGCACCATCCTAATTTCCAAGATTCTAGCTTGAAGAAACCGGGAGAGATATCATCGTCTTTTTTTATTTATTGCTTCTTTAATTGGGAATCGCTTTTCTGTTCCTTTTAAAAAGTGATTTAGTGCTCAAACGACAGCAGAGACTAAGCTCGGTCTTGGCGAGAAAAGCACTGACAATCAGTTGTTGTTGGCATCATTCTTCCTGCTGTGCAGGAGTTTAACTAATGAGTCCAGGTCTCCTGCTCCTGGAATAACAAATTCAACATGAGAAAATTGCTGGGGGAACTTAGGAGCCAGAGTTACAACGCACGAGGCGAAAGACTAAGGGGAATCTAAATGAAGATGGTAATCATTAAATGATCCCTTCTTTGAGGGTTTACATTGGAAAGCCTAAACTGGCTCAGATATTTGAGCCAAGCCCCTTCAGCATAAAACTCCTTGGTGACTGTGAGGAAGCTGCTGGTTTACCCTGGAATCCCTTGAGAGAAAGTAGAATGGAAGGGAAACTGGGGTATTTTTTTTTCTTTCTTTTTTTTTCTTTTTTTTTTCTTTTTTTTTTTTTTTTTTTTTTTTTTCCCCCCCCAGATATTCCTGAAGTAAGTCTCATAACAGACCTGAAGAGGTAGCAAAGTTATTGTTCCCACTTGGCAGATTTGGAACCTAAACCGCTAAGCAATGAGATCATTTCTTTGAGATCAGGCTGCAAGCAACAGCCCTTGCCATCTTACCGTGGAGCCCCAGCAAACAACTCCAACCCCACAATTATTCTTCGAGGGGAGATGATATCATCCCCCACTTTACAGCCGGAGAGCCCATGCCCAAAAGACTTAGCAGCTTGTTGGAGATTGTACAAAAGCTCTTTGACAGGTTTGGAAACTGAAACCAGATCTGCCAAGCCTCAGCCTGATACCTTAAACACATGCCCATCCCGGTTCCCTTCCCTTTGTTACTCGAGCCGACTGCGCCTGATTTGATTTTAAAATCCTGACCCGCGGAGCAGTCTGCTCCTGGCATTCCTTTGGAGGGAAGGAGCAGCCCCGGGATGGCTGGGGAGCAGCAGCAGGAGCTGTGGCAGTCCCGGGCGTGCCCGAGGAGCAGCATCTGGGGAGAGGCAGCTCCTGCACCCCGGATCCCACCCGAGGTGGGTGCCACGCACAGCTTCTCTCATCAGGCAGGCCTGGCTGCTGCTGGAAAAGCGAAAAGGACATCTGCCAAAGGAAATCTCTGGAACGCGCCCTGGGGATCTCATCCCACGAGCAAACAAACAGCGGAATCAAACAAACAAACAAACACACAAACAAACAAACAAACAAACAAACAAACGAAGAGCTGCTCAGAGAGGGGCTCTGGGCTTGGTTTGTGTCTATCACCATGCGGAGGAAACCATCTCTTTCTCTGCCCACCCTGTCCTCCCCCCGAGACCTCAAAGCTTTTCTGGGAGCTTGCCTTCATAGCCCAGTCAGCAAATGTGGAAAGGCAGAAAGATGTCTTAAATGAAAAAGTAAATGACTCGCAGCCAGCCCGGGCTATCTCGGCGCAAACAACGAAGCAGCTCGGTTTATTTAGGGAAGACGGATTAGTGGAGAAAATTGTTATCAAACCACAGAATGACTGACCAGGGACATCCCCGCTAAGGGATTTGCCTCCCTAACACAAGGGCCCGCGTTGTTTGTTCTGGTTTCTGAGCTCAGAGACCGGCGTGAGAGGATGTGCAAAGCCAGGATAAGGCTCTCCAATCCCTCTGGAACCCCCGGGCTGCTCAGGCCATCCTCTGTGGAGTGCCAGGGAGCTCTGGGCATCTCCCCCGAGCCGCCGCAGCTCTCAGGAGGAGCTGGAGCTCCCTGGGCTCCCCACCTGCTCTCCGGGTCACATTCCTGCAGCCCTGATGGGAAACACCTGCCGAGGTTGTTTCCTACGACCCACCGAACCATGGCTGAGCTGGGTGAATCCACCCTGTTGGTGCAATTGTTTTATAAACTTTCAACAGCAGTGAAGGATTTTTTTTTT
>VWZN01007651.1:257664-292263 GCA_013396955.1 Regulus satrapa
TAATATAATATAATATAATATAATATAATATAATATAATATAATATAATATAATACAATACTTGGGAGCATGGTAGGTAGAGAGAGGGGAAAAGGAAAGATTTGAGAGGTATTTCAAAAGTAACTTTTAACACTTCTGTGAATTCAAGCTGAAAAAACAATAGGAGGGGTTCCTACAGCTCACAATGGTTGACAAATGGATTTTTTAGACTGGATTAATGCTCTGCTTCCCTATCCACTGGGTCCGCAGCCTCCAGGAAAAATACAGAAAGGACACAGCTCCAAATTCTGCTGTGATAACCCCAACACGATTCTTCTGCTCTCCTCCTGGTTTCCCTTTTATATTTTTTTAAAGTGCTTTTTCATTGTTACTGCTCTGATCGTCCTGCTCTTGGTTTGGATCCCACTCCGCAGTTCTTATTTCCCCTCCTGGCATTTCCAGCTCCTTTCTCTGCCGCCCCTTTGCAGCCAGGAGAGCTGGACGGGGTTAGCCTGGAATACTGCTGCTCCTGTAAACACAGCATTAATTCCCCCGAGATGTTCCAGTCCCTAATTGCGCTCCCACCTCCTGTTACCTTCTCCGGACAGCTATTCCGGGGGAAGGGGGCTGCGGCAAGAAATCTCCTGCAATACCTGGTAAGTGGTGCGATGCAAAGGAGCGGCTGGTTCCTGGCTGCCCCGGGGCTGGCCGGAGGGAGCAAAGGGGAAAAGCGGAGCAGTGTGGATAGATCAGATGTGCGCCATCTGACTTTCCTCTCTGCGGCTGCTGAAGCCGTTTAAGCCTCGTGTAACACCTTGTTTCATTGAAACGGGAGCTAACGCTTTGAGATGGTGATAGATGATAACCTTTTACATGTAAATGTATACTTCAAAACACCCCCCAAACCCTGGGCTTTTTATATCATTTCCCCCAGGGGAGGAGTTTTCTCTCAGTAAAAGCTTCTCTTATTGAAAAAAATAGGAAAAAAACCCCCGGTATTTGGAACACATTGGGTGAGTACTCATGTTTCCTTTAGAAATACCTGGCCAGCACAGGTGTTGATGACGCCCAAGAGTTAAGAAGCCCGCGTTAATATCCCCGGACTTGGGAGATCCTGCGAGTTCCTTGGGGCAGTGGGAGAGGAGCTCGGCTCTGGGACAGGCCCCCGGGGCGGGCTGGGGTCCCTGGAGGTGCCCTCGCCCCTTCCCAGGGGTGCCCAGACAGAGCCCGGCGCTGCGCCGCTCCCCGGGCTGCTGGCAGGGATTGACTCCCTCTGCTCCTTCCTGGAAGCCCAGCTCGCACCGGCAGCCTGAATGGATTTCCAGGTTGGCTAATGACCTCACAGGAATTGAATAATGAAATCGTATCTGCCTCTCCAGCGAGGAGAGGCAGCCCGAGCTTACACAGATCTAATTATTGCATTTCTCCAAGATAAATTGCAGCCTTGAAGGCGTCTCGCAATCAGTTATCAGGCAGAGCTCCATGGGCACCAACTTTCATTTTTCTCCAGTACAGTGATGTACTGCCAATATTTAACGAGGGGCTCCCACTAAAATTTCCCTATTAATCTGCTCTATACCCCTGTGTCCCTGAGGCGCACATTCTTGCAGGGAAAGAAAATAGTAATGAAGAAAATCTATTCATTTATTTTTACATTACTGTTTAAACATTTTCTGAGAGTCACAGCCAAGGAGGAAAATAAAACCACTTGGCAAACAAACCTCTATTATATGTACTTTTGCAGGAAATGTTTATACTTCACTTCATTCCTGTTGGAAAAAAAAAAAAAAGGAAAGAGNAAAGTGGTGTTTGACTTGTGATATCAGCGTTGGTAGCAGCAAAGATATGGAGTTACCTTTCTGTGAAAAGCTGGAGAACTCAGGAAAAGCGCCCTTTAAAAAGTCTGAAAAGCAAGAGAGCTGGCACTCTGGAGTAGGGCCAGAGGATTTGGCTGGCTGGGGCGATGCAGAGATCAGCAATCCCCCCCATCCCACTCCCAAACCATAAAAGCAGTCCGTATTTCCAAGTGGAAATCATCCTGCTCCCGGTCTCCTGCGAGGGCTGGTCACCGGATAACGGGCCTACAAGAGGACGGGAAGGAACAGCCGGATTTAACGAGTACCTAAGGGCTGCACAGCTCCCGTCGTGCTACAAAACCCCGTCCCAATATCCCTTCCAGCTTGGCTGCAAAACCTCCACGAGGCTCTCAAGGAGCACCCGGGACTTGCTCCAGTGATGTTCACTCTTCTCCTGCTCTTGGAGCAAACCTCGCTGTGTTTTCAAACTGGCTAATCTTTTACTTGTGTTTGCCTTAACAAGTGACCAGAGATACGTTTTTAGGTTTTAATAGATTGATTCCAAATGCGAAACAATTGCTACTTTATTTTTATTGTTGCGGTAGTAGCCGGTAGAAGTGTTAATGGCCTTATACAGATTATACAGGAAAAAGAAATTGTAATTCTTTTGTAATTAAAAAATAAAATCTTACTCTGAAGTGAAAAAAAAAAATACTTCACTTGAAAGTTCAGAGCTTGCATGAACTTTCTTGTTATTGTTCATGTCTGTCTTGACTTTTTCAAAGAACTGATGTGAAAAATATTGGGATGACGTGACTACTCATCCCGATAATGAGCCCGGCTTCCCCACCCCAATAATTAACAAGTAGCCACCCGTTATTAAGCAGACCAAATATTTCAATAAAAGGTCCTGCTGAGTTGTGTCTGTTCTGAAACAGATTTCACTCGAAAATGGAAATAATGAGGTTCCCCTGGACTGATAAGCAGCCCAATCAAGCCCACTGCGCTGGGTCCATAAATCTTGAGCAGAATTTAATTACGGGCAGAGTTTTCCTGACAGAGCCAATAATGGGGCCTTTCCCTCTCGCCTGCTGACTAGCTGTGGTTCCCATGATTCCAGTAAATCTCCGTAGACCTGCCTGCGAGGAAAACAGTTTGAAGTTCAGGCATCACTGGAGAGGGGGTTTGAGGGAGCCGCACAAACAAGGCCCCCACGGAAAACAAAACCCCCAAGCCAGGAATTAGCAAGACCAAATCACTTCCAATTAGGCGACTCAACACCAATTTGACGTGGTCTCAGAGGGCCACTGCCTTTGAAAGAGGAAGATCACCTCTAGAAATGCACCCTGCCCCTTACCTGGAGGGAAGGTTGAGCCGGTGGAAAGGGGCAGGAGGAGCAGAGTGTGCTGAGGTGGGAGCACATGCAGCTTCTGCAGCGGGCAGTGGAGCTCTCCCAGCGCTGTGGGAGCGCTCACAAACCCTTTGAACACGTATCTCCTTCCCAAAGAGTGCAGATGTGGCCCCTGGGCACGTGGCTTAGTGCTGAACACAGTGCTGGGTTACAGCTCAGACCTGACAATCGCTGAGGTCTTTCCCAGCCTTATCCATTCCATGGTTCTGTGTTCTCCTGATCCCATCTGGGGATACTAAGAGCAAGATTTAGTATGTGAGAGAAAAGGTCGTGCTGAAATAAATGGGATTAGCCAGTGTTTCTTCTTAGCAAAATCATAACTCTGACTGAGCTGGCACTTCTGTGTGACTGACTGCTCAAACACAGCAGAGAATTGGCTTTGCAGTCTTTGGACGGGAGAGGCTGGTGACTGAAGCACTTTCTGGATCAGAGAAAAGGCAGAACTCGAGAAATCCAAGCCAGTCAACCACTCAGTGCCGAGGTCTTTGTCTCCTCTGTTAAGTAGGAAATGATGTTGGATGTTGCTGAAATAAAGGTGTCTGACTGAAAAAGCCTACACATACCATCAGCCAAACCATTAAGTTGTCCCATGCTCTTCAAAGGGAAAAAAAAACAAACCCCAAAAGACAAGTTCCTCTAAAAGAATTCAGACCTAACAAACCTTTCAAATGGAGTTTACAGCAGAGGTTTTGCTCTTCCCTGTACTATCACCATCGTTTAAGGGCTACCAGAGTGTGGAAAGCAAAGCTCAGTGAAAGCAGTAGAAAAACAGCTGAAGGTACCTGAAGACTTTTGTAACTTTCACTGTGTATTATGCTGAGGACTCAAGATTAATGCGTGCCTCTTACATAAAAAAAGGAAAAAAAAAAGGAAAAAGAACAAAAGGGGAAAAAGAAGGCACATTCCACGTTAGCAGAGAGTGCATTCTATTTTAGCTGATTTATTGCTGTGCTGCGTGGGTCTGAGGGAAATCACTGTGCTGTGGTGTTCCACAGATCTCGCAGGCTACGAGCCCAAATATCTGCTCTGAAAGCAGCCCTATGCTCCCTTTGCCAATCTTTATAGGCCTTCGGTGGCCAGAAGCACATCCATCCCTACTGGAACCATTCCTGCCGTGCACCAGGGCTGGGACACAGGGGTACCCAGGCTGAACCTTGCTGGGCCTTGCTCCACAGAGCCTCAGCGCTCCCTGCACGGCTGGCACAGCCCAGACCCGTGCAGGGACCTCGAGTTTTACTGGTGGGATTCCAGTGAGCTCAAATGAGCCGTGAAAAAAAATAATTAAAAAAAAAGGCAAACATTCAGGAAAGGCTTCCAGTTTCAGGAGGAATGTAAATTGTTTACTTCTTCCCTTTCAGATCTCCTGACTGACCTATCTGTTAATTGACCGAGCCCCGAATTCCAGCCTCTGAAACTGACCTGAAAAAAAAAATACTCTTGTTTGTAGTCTCAGAATACTCGAGGCTCTTTTCTTCCCGAAATTAGTAGGACTCTTGTCAGTAATTTGAGTGTGAATAAGAGCAATGAGGATGCTGGAAAGAACTTCTTCATGTTCCGTGTGTGTGCTTAGTCTCCACTTTGTGAGTTTAACAAAAGCATTTTAATTTCCACAAGCCATTTGGAGTTTTTTTGCTGAATTTGAGGGGGAAGTTATTTTGTTTGTCCATTTCAGACTTTCAAAATGTCCCTCAAGTGCTTACCAAGGTGTGGTAGGTGCTTGTGCAACCTTCCTGCCTTTCTTTTTCATTTTCAGAGGAATTCAAATTCCTGGACCCACTCCCTCACCACCCCCCAGAAAAAAAACAAAAAAACCCCAAAAAAACCCAAAAAACCCAAAAAAACCCAACCAAACAAACATAACCCAAAAAAACCCCCTCAAAATACAAAAAACAAACCAAACCAAAACAAAAAAAATCCCAAAACAAACAAAAAAAAAACCAACGCAAAAACACAACAACAACAACAAAACCCAAAAAACCTCTTTAAGATTGTGGTATGGAACAAACACAAAGCAGAGAAGACAAGGTTTCTCTTTAATGGCTCTTGACAGTTGGCTAAAGGGGAGGGAAATGTTTAATCCATCCACTCATACACCTTTCATCTCCAATGAGCCAAACAGCAATTTTTCTAGCAGCACAGAACCTTATTAAGATTTCTCCAGACCTCCTGTTGAAGGCGCCATTAGAAGCCATTGGTTGGAGTTTGCTGGGTGCCCTCTGAGCAGCAGAAAAGCCCCGCTGACTGGGATTTCTGGGGGTCTGTGAATCTGCAGGAACAGCTTCGCACTAAACGTACCTTGGGTTTGAGGACTGTGCTCAAGCCTGAAGCTCTCTGACTTCTGAAAGATGAACATGCAAGGAAGTGGAAGAGAGAATGAAGGACCCTGCTTTTGCAAAGAGAGGAAAAAGGGGCCACGTGAAGGGAACATCCACAGTAAAACTCTCCCAGCTTCATGTTTGAAACCTCCCCCATGCATGGGAATGAAAGCATGGACCGAGCTCCCTTGTGCCATGTTCAGTGTGTCATGCAGATTAATCCTTAATCACCAGAGGTTTATGTCCAAAAAGGAGACAGAGGAGTCCCTTTCCTTTATTCAAATAAGGGGAGAGGCCATGGGGCATTCCCCTGGGATCTCTCAAAGTTCCAGAGGACGCAGCCTCCCTTTTATCCCAATTTCCTGGCCCCATTTCCCTCCCTTTTATCCCAATTTCACGGCTGCATTTCCCTCTCTTTTATCCAAATTTCCCGGCCCCATTTCCCTCTCTTTTATCCCAATTTCCCAGCCCCATTTCCCTCTCTTTTATCCCAATTTCCTGGCCCCATTTCCCTCTCTCTTTCCCCATTTCTGAGGTACTTGAGATGCACAGACTGCCCAGAACTCCTGATACCTAAAAATTCCCCTTTAATGTGTAACCCTCCTTTTTAATTCTTAACTCTTATGGAATTTATGTTTTCTTCCCCATTGTTCCTTTCATCTTTCAATATTCAATTTTATTCATCAGCAAACCTACAATTTGCTTGTAAAAGCAAATCTCTTTCACCCATCCATCACTCAGGGGAACCCTTCCCGTTGTTTCTCTTCTCTCCCGGCGCTATTCTTGTCCATCAGCAGGCCCCCGGTTAGTTTGTGAGGACACAGCCCTCATTCCTCTCAAGTACAAAAATGCCCCGCAGAAAGGGCCCCCAGCTCCCGGGATTGCCACTCCAGGTCTCCGGGCAGAAGAAGAAGCAGCAGGACGGTGCTCCAGGGGCTCAGCCTGCTCTGTGGCCAGCCCGAGTTTGCACACACACACACACACACGCCCTGCTGCCCCTCTGAGCGTGATGGCAACAGGCAGCCCCGGCTCCCCAGTGCCTCCAGACAATTTAGCTGCCTTCATTATTTCGGTGCGGCGCCCCAGGCTGGGAAAAGCTCACTGCGTCAGAGAGAAGTTCTTGCTGTCAACTGGATTTCAGCACCTGAGCCAAGAAATCAAAGTAATAAAGCTCTGCACCAAGCAAACTTTTTTTTTTCCTTCCCCCCCGCCAAACAAAAGCAATTTTAGCATAGCTGTAGGTATTGCAAAAATAACCGAAAAGGACCAGATATGTAATTTTCCAGCTTCTTTTGGTTTTTACTGCACAATTACAAAAATTCCTCTGTCACTTGCCCCATTACGTTTGTGCGATATCAGACCCACCTTAAATCATATCTAACACCTAAATTTCCCATCAAGTCTAACACTTCTATATATCTACAAAGGATTTCCTCATCTTCACTTAATTCTGGCCAGCTAGCCATGTTCTCTTCCAGGATGAAAACGTTTAATCTGTCACAGAGTCATCCAGTTGCATGATAAATGCTTTCTTAAATGGTAGTTCTGTCTTCTTCTTGCTGCTTTGCAAACCACAGATATTTGTAATATGTTTCAGAAGCCTTATTTTTTGGTCAGCTTCTGCTGCAGTATGTAACCTTGCTTTTCAAACACTGTGCCACTAACAGCAGGTGCTGGTATGCAAAGCCTCACTGCCATCCCGCCACAAGAGAGAATGAAGAGAGAGAACAGGCAATCTGATGGGTCCAGGCTCAATTCTGTGCAGCTTGCAGAAAACAGGGGCGCAGTAGGTGGAGATCAGCCTCACTGAGATGTGGCTCATCACTCACCACGAGGGAATCTGAGACTCAGAGGGCAGGGACAGCTCACGCCAACCCGAGCAGATGAAGGAAGGCCTTGGGATGCTCACAGCACTGCCTGAGTTCACCTTATAAAGCAAACTCCTCAGGAGCTGAGCCTGGAAATCCACACCCTCCCTCGCAGGAGCTTTCCCAGAGCCCAGAGAAGTGGCAATAAATAAAAGACTGTTTTAAAAGAGAGAGGGAGCTTTAGCTGACGGAGCGCACAGCATTCTGACCGTAGGCTTTGCCTACAGTCACTTGGCACGCCACATGAATGGGGCAAAACAGCATTTAATAAAAAGTATTTCAAAAAAGGCAAGGAGAGAGAGCCACAACCGCAATTCTCCGTGCCTGGATAATGCAAATTATTTATATATTCCTTTGTGGAACCTGACATCCTCAGCCTGCAAAGAGAACACTTAACTGACTTGATTTGTTGAAACAGGGTAGTGTTAGTAGAGCTTTACATAAATAGGAAGTAAGTAGCTCTCCTAAACTTAGTATATCTTGAAAGAGAGTATTAAACTGAGGATTGCCAATTCCCAGCTGAACTGCAAACCATTTCCCACTTCAGCTGATGAAGCTCCCTTCCATTCCTTACTGCTTCAACCCAGCAGGAAAGAAATGTAATTTCAGACAATGGGGACAAATTCATAGTTGAGGAAAATAAGTGTGCAGCATCATGGATGCTCTGCTCTGCCTTTCTAAGTATCCACTAAGATTTGTAGTTCCAAATACAGTGGAACAAATAAAGAGCCCTTCTTGCTTTCTGCCCTCTGAACAATGGAAGGCCTGGCTTCCACATGTTCCTGTATTACAGTGCACTGGGAAAAGTTGTAGGTTATTTAGTTTGTGGTTTTGTTTTGGTTTTTGGTTTTTTTGGGGTTTTTTTTTTGGGGGGGAGGGACAAAAGCTGCATTCCAGAAAGAGTGTTTTAGAAACAGTTATCTGTCACAAAAAGGTCCCGAAGATGAAATAAAACTTCCATGAGCTGCCTCGGAGGTGAGCAAGGACTCCTTTTTTACTCTTGTTCTTGGCAGCTTGTCCCTTCCAGCCCAATTTCTGCTTCAAGCCCAGGTGCTGCAGACCCTGCCGGTGGGGCTGCTCCTGCAGGATGTGCCAGGGCTGTGGGTCCTGTCACCACCACAGGAGGACGCAGTGTATTCTCTCAGTGGCGACTGTGCCAACAGATTCCTGTCCTGATTTTATCCCGAAGCACAGGAAATTGTATTTCTTCTCTTTGGCATTACATCCTGAAGGTTTTGGCGTTGTGAGCACGGCTTCAGTGCTCAGTGTGCTGAAGCAGTAACAAAGGAGAGGCGTTAACATTTTAAATACTGCAGGTAGGGTGCAGGAAGATAAAGAGGCTATCAGAGCTTGCAGGGCCCGGTGGACTAAGAGTGATGATACAACTGCAAAAGATAAATTGGGCCCTGTCCTGAATGGCCTTGAAATTCAGGGCTGTGCACCACCACTGGTCTAAAGCAATTTCAGGGGGTTGGTGCTTCACATGCATTAGCAGAATATTCGATGCTGGTTATTTCCTTTATAATATTTACTCTTCAGTACAGCTAATGCAAAACACTGCTAGAGTCACACTGGGGGGATCTGGCAGCCAGAGAGGCTGGGAAAGTCTGGCAGTTGCAGTTCAGGAATGTTCTGTGCACACACAAGGAGAAAATGCTGTCCTGTGTACACATCTAGGAGCACGAACCCAGTCAAGGGTTCCTGTTCCATCACCCCCGTCCACTCTGAGGCACTGTGGGAGTTTTCAAGAGACAAAAGCACTAATTGGATGTGTTGGATAGTCTGATAATATTTCCAGTTGATAACCAGCACAAAACTGAACTCTCTTCCCCAAATTTCCCAGATGCATTTATTTCCCATACACCCACCTCTGCCATTCACAGAGACTTCATTTTCCATGCCAGTCTGAGACCATCCACGTGTAGAATTTGCTGGAGTATCAGTACAGGTAATATTTCAGCAAAGTTATATGGATTTCCAAGCTAAGTCATGCTTGGCTAGCAAGGCTTGGGTGCAAGGTAGTTCTGATATTTAGCATCTTTATAAGAAGTGCATGAAAGAAGGTGAAAAAGGAGGAAAAAACCCACATATTTTACCTATCATTGATGGGTATAAAACCTGGGGCTTTGATTAAAAGCTGCTGATGAGAGCTTTCACTGCCAGTCCGAGCAGAGCTCCTGCCCTCCGCAGCAGGAAAAAAAGGGAAGTGCTGCTGCCTGCAGTAATCTTGGCAGTAAATGATCCTACTGACTATAAGACATGCAAATGGACTCAGCAAATCCAAATAATTCCACAAGCCTGACAGTTAGCATAAAAAGTATATTTTTAACTTTGCATCTTCTTTATGGGTTCAGAAGCCGGGCATGTAATCTTGAGCTATAGAGATTCCCTTTGTCCAATCTCTTAATAGAAGTAATTATTAATTAAAACGTAGAGTTTAAAATACTCTTCTTGACTCAGTAAATAAGGGAACTTTGCTTTAAAAGTTAGAGGGATCATATCTTCATGATTTCAGTTCACAGGAGCACTGTTTTTACGTGCCAGCTTTGTGCAGAGCCAGGCAGAATCTGCCTGCAAGGGGCCAGAACTGGGTGATGCTCACATCCCTGAGGTCAGCTAAGCACCAGCTAAGTCCCAGTCAGCCACACTGGGAAGGAGCCTCACAGCTTCCTTACTGGCACAGAAGGAACAGAAGACCTCGTGGAACGCATAAATCACGTTTGCATCCCTAGCAGTGCCTTCAAAGGCTGTGAATAATGCACATGATAACGCCCTGGAAGGGCTGGAAGGAACGGCTGCGAGGCAGCGCCACAGAAAAGGCTGCAAGGAGCAACTAAAGGTCACAGAAACCACACGACTCCGTGTGCTCCACAGCTGTACAGAGAGCACATGAGCAGGCTCCTAAAAACTAATTAAATTCAGCAGGGCAGTTGGAAGAACACGGCGCTGGGCCGAGAGACACTGGCCCCATTCACGAGTGCCCAGCAGAGCCCAGCAAACGTGACTTGCAGGGGTTAGGGGCGGAAAATGTGACTTACAGGGGTTAGGGGCAGTAAATGTGACTTGCAGTGGGTTTGGGGACAGCAAATGTGCCTTGCAGTGGGTTTAGGGGCAGTAAATGTGCCTTGCAGTGGGTTGGGGCAGTAAATGTGATTTGCAGTGGGTTGGGACTGTAAATGTGCCTTGCAGTGGGTTGGGGCAGTAAATGTGATTTGCAGTGGGTTTAGGGGCAGTAAATGTGCCTTGCAGTGGGTTTAGGGGCCCAGGGGAGCTCTGCCCTTTGCAGGCACAGATGTCTCTACTTTCCCCTTGCTCTGTGGACCTGGCAGTCCCAGCTGCTGGAAGGAAGCCTGCTCAGGTGCTGGCTGCAGTCAGGCCCTGGGGAATATGAAGCTGGTGGCGGGGCTGGACTGTTGGATTCTCCACTCTTTTCTGCGTTGACTGCAGTTGCCATTCTCAGGATTCCTCGTCCATCTTGCAGCACTTTTCTGCTGTTGTTGTTTGTTGGTTTTTTTGTTTTTGTTTTTTTTTTTTTAATTAAAGACGGACCCGGTCTTGTCCTCGACAGCTTCTTGGAGAAGGTTACAAACCCCCAGTCACACATCTCCTCTGCCTAGGAATGATAATAGCTGCTGTTAAATCTTGCTAGCCCGCTGCACAAAACATACCAGCCCTGATGAGCTGCAGACATAACACTGACTCTCACATCCCAGAGCCGCCCACCAGCAGGAGAACAACATGGGATTTTACAGGGTGCAAGCACGGCCTTGCCTCAGACTGAGGGTTTGTGGGAGCCCAGGCTCAGCTGAGCAGCAGGAGCACAATGTGTCCTTGCTTGTGTGCCCCATCAAGGGCTTTGTGGCCAGACTGCTAATTCACAAGACATTCCTAATTAAAACTACATAGAAATTGCCAAAACACAGTTTGATTGAGGTAAGTATTTTCCAATGTCTGGTTTACCAAGACAAGAGGGTTTAGCCCTAAAATACAGGGCAAATTCGGTTCAAAATCTTTTGTAATTTTAAGAGTATTCAAGACCGAAGTTTAAAGTTAGAATTAATATTTTTTTTCAATCTTTTCTGACAAGAATAAAGGGAGCACCTTGGTCAAGTGGAAAGTGTGCCTGCACATGGCAGTGGAGTTGGAAAGAGATGCTTTTTAAGGTTCCTTCCAACTTAAACCAGGATTCTATGATAAAAAAGTCTCAACTATGAGTGAGATCTACTCTGAAGGAAGACCCAAAACTTCTTCCATATGAAAACAGTAACATATGGAGGAATATGGATTTCTCTGCACACAGGTGGAAAAGATTATATTTAACATTACAGCTATTTTGAGTCAAATAAGGCCCAGGCTTGAGAGACAGGAACCTAGTGTGACACCAGTTTATCTCTTAGGCAGGTGTCCCTGACTGCCCTCCCTGTTCTGATAAGCCTTTCTGGCTCCCAGCTGGCTTCTGGGTGTCTTCACAGCAGGAGGCTGGAACAGGAGCATCCCATTCTTCTTACCCACTCCCCAGTCCAAACAAGCCGTGGGTGCAGTACTGTGGCATTTGGTTGGTTTGGGGATGGTTTGAACCCCAGAGCAGGAGCCACTTGCCTCTCAACCAGGTCCTCAGGCTCCACCCTCGAAAGTGGGAACAGCCTGGAGAGTCCAAATCTCTGGCAAAGGTCCTCCTTTGAAGCAGGTAGGTGAAAAGTGGGAAGGAAATGCAAAATGTAGATGAAATCCAACACCCCACAAACTACCTAGAGTAGCACTGATGTGTATGTGACATGTTCTGAGGGGAAAAAATAATTAAAGACGAGCAAAGAGGGTCACCCACTGAGGTTCATTTTTTTATAACCATTGTATAAGATTTCTGCTTGAGACTGAAAGCACATTAAACAGTCATGGTCTGTCAGTGACCTTATATTTAAGAGCAGAGAGGTAATATGGGATTATTGGTAACACATTATTTTACAGGGCATCAATAACCATGTGTAAGAAATTACCATAGAATTACAGTGTTATTACATGGTTATTTGTGGCTTTGCCAAATGCAATGTTACTTGATCATCCTTGGATTAATGGGGTGTTGATCGGGTTTGGCCATTTACCTCCATCCTGGGTCATAAACCTGATGTTAGCTGAGCTAAGTTCCCAGTCCAGCAGCCATAGAATTTAACATTTCTTTCCCTCTGAAAAAAAAAAAAAAAAAAAAAAAAAAAAAAAAAAAAAAAAAATTGCTGTTGGGAGGTCAAATCACAAAAGACTCCGGTTCTTGAACGCAGAGGCTTTCAAAAAGACTTCATCAAGACCTTTTCAATAAATGCATGTTTTTTCTTATTCCCCACAGTCCGCTAACAGACTCTCAAAATTTGGAGATTCATATTTTCCCAAACTCTTTGGATTTTTCCCTCAAGCAAACACCGCTTGCCCCCACCTTTCCCTGCTCTGTAAATGGCTCACAGGCTCAGAGGACAGAACTGGAGAGCTTTGAAGCAGCCCTGGGGATCCTGGAGTCAAGCCAGCCCAGCCCTGCCCAACCCACCACTGGAGCGTGTCCCCAGCACGATGAACACTCCAGGGATGGCCACCCCACCGTTTCTCTGCCCTGCTGCCTGACCACCCTTTCGGTGAGGAATTGTTCCATCCAGTCTGAACCTGCCCAGCCCAACTGGCTGTTGTTTCCTCTCCTCCCATCTCATCACCCTGGAGAAGGGATGGCTGTGCCCTCCTTGCAGGTGGATGCAGAGAGTGAGAACACCCCCTGAGGCTCCTCTTTCCACACCCCAAGTCCCTGACTGCTCTGCAGCAGGCCCTCAGCTGCCAATGGGTGCCGTAAGAAACTGTGGGTCACCCAGAAGTTTAGGCCAATTTCCCTGCCTTTGTCTGTTTAGAAGTCTTTAAAAGGAAGAACAGGCTCTGGGTGTGAGGTTTTGGCAGAAAGGCTGGCTGAAGAGCTCTGAGCACTGGCAGCAGCAGGCTTTGCCCTCACTGCATTTCTGTCTTCCTAGTCTGGCTCCGAAGGTTGAGGCACATTGAACCCAGCCCTCACACCAGCTGTTTTCTTTATATGCAGAGATCAGCTGCAGAGCCCTTTGCTGACCAGGCTTGAGAAAAGCCTGATAGTACCCTACAACAGTCTAGAAAGTTCACCACAGTGTGGGCTTTCTGTTCCTTGTGAGTGAGAGTTTCAAGGAAATTTAAACATTTTAGGGTAGAAGCAGAGCTGAAATTCCTGTGTGCTTAGACTTTATTGGTATCCCTCACAGCAGCAATAAAAAAAAATAAAAATTCTAAAAAGAAATGACTGCAATTCTAAGAGCTTGACCTTGTCTTCCACCTCTCTGAGTAATAAGAGAACACACTGTGGTCACAGTGCCTCATGCTCGCTCTGTACTCACTGTGCAAAGCTGAAAATCGAATCCATTGCACAGTCATGGTCACACACAGCCCCCGTCTGCTGGTCTGCAAGGGTCACCCCATGCCTCACACGGCCCTTACTGCAGCCTGACACGTGAGAAAGTGGTTTTTGAAAATCAGAGACGTGCTGCGAAAGGCTAGCAAAGACTCAGAGCAAGCAGCAAGGGCTCAGCAACACACAGCAGTGGCTCTGCCATAAGTGGGGGAACAAACGAACCCCCAGGTGTTCCAATCTTCCCCAGATCCCACAGGCAATAACAGCTCTTCCTGTCTCCATGGCTGACAGAGGGAATTTGGTAACATCCTCAAGCCACCCCAGCCTCAGCTGAAAAGTGCTGTCCAGGCTCAGGTTCCTGTGCTTGGAGCAGGCAGAGTGGGGATGGATATTCAGCTGTGTGGGCTGTCTGGAGCTCAGGTGCCTTTTGATTCCTCACTTGAACTTGGTTGCAGCTCGGTGCTGCCTGAACACCTCCCATCAGAGTCACTGACACTTTCCATATCGACACAGCTGCAGCCCAGAATTTCCTTTCCCTAATCCCCTGAGGGACCAGAGGGGCAGAGGAATAGCCCCGGGCTCTTCCCAGAGGGGCAGAGGAATAGCCCCGGGCTCTTCCCAGAGGGGCAGAGGAATAGCCCCGGGCTCTTCCCATGGGCAGAGGAATAGCCCCGGGTTCTTCCCAAGGGGCAGAGGAATAGCCCCAGGCTCTTTCCAGAGGGGCAGAGGAATAGCCCCAGGCTCTTTCCCTGCTGGCTGCAGCCTCCCCAGGCAGAGCTGCTGCGGAGGGCAGGAGCTCTGCTCGGACTGGCAGTGAAAGCTCTCATCAGCAGCTTTTAATCAAAGCCCCAGCCCTCCTGGACGGGGACTGTCTGTCAGCAGCTCTGGCAGCCCAGCGCCGAGAGGGCTCCTTGCTCTGCAGCCTAATTCAGGAAACAACTCTTCTTTAGGAGTGTTAACATTGGCATCCGCTGCCTCGTTCCAGCTTATGCTTTAGCAAATAATTTCTCTTTCCTTTCACCAAATTCATCCTCAGTGGAAATTAGAAATATATATTGCCGTGCTCTTGAAAATTCCTGAATAAATCAAGGGCCGGGTGATTTGAATTTATAGCAGCGCTATCCATCACTCCTTGAGCTGCACAACACTTACCTATAAATGCTCTGTCTTTCTTCCCTCTGAAAGTAACCTTGGGGGTTAAGTGCTGCTGGGTATAAAACCACCTCACCTTTCTTCCCCAAGAATATTCACAACAGGACAGCTTCACCCACATAAATTTGTCATTCCAGGCGCAGAACATTTCCCCGTTGTTTGCGCTGCGCAGATCTTGAGACTGCAACACCAAGGAACATCTGCAGAGTCCAAAACCTCTCGCCCCCGCCGGAATTCCCTGCTCAGTGGCTTTGGTTTTGAAATTGCAAACCTCAAAACGTTAAGGCACTGATTACTGGAGTCACCTGAGTAGAGGGCACGGGGATTTCAGTGTGGCCCAAAAAGATTTAAACCCCAAATGCAGAAAGCATTTGGTTTTGCATCCCCATTCAAAAAGAACAACAAATAATTACATTTAAAAAAAAGAAAAGAATAATTTCGTAGTAGAATTCTAATTTGATAATTAACTGTCAAATGCAGGAATTGAAAAAGAGAGATGCAAGAGAAGAAAAAAAACCTAGCAACTTCTTTGTTGAGATCAAGTTAAACAATTTTTTTTTAAACCACAAGTTGTTAGAGCTTAACAAAACTCCTTAAATTAAACGTGTCCATAAACAGCAAAAACCCCCTGTTATTGCCCCAGGCCTCCTATGAGAGAAGGACCAGCTGCTCGTGCTCTGTGCCATGGTGTAAACTCCAAAATGGCCTCAGAATGGCTCAGCAGCCCCTGATCTACATGCAATGATAGCCATGTACTGAGTGCAAAATTCACCAGTATGAATGTCAGTGAAACCACAGCCTGAATTATACACAGAAATAGGGCTCCAGCCTGCATGAAGTCTGTTGTAGTCTCTGCTTATGGTATTTTCTCTTCTGGGTGAAAATATTCATCTGGGAAAGGAATTTAAAACTGCATGTCTTGTAATCTAAAAATGAAATAAACATCAGAAGACATGAGGAAATTAAGCAAGAGAAATGCACAGAACTTTGAGTACAATATTTCGTGGAATTCTCTGTAACTTCACATAATAATTATGCTTCACAATTTTGTATAGCCATAAATAAATATTTTCCCCAGAAAAAGTAAATATTATTTTGTGAACCCTATGCAAAAGAAAGGGGGAAATATCTAAAATGAAAGCCAGACATATTTTATGTTGATTGCAGTAATAAAATCTCAACCTCTGCAGCCATCAGAATCAATGTTACTGTAGGGGTCTGACCCAGAATTCACTGGAGTCTAGGGAGAGATTTGTCCTGACTTCAATGGGCTTTGGATTAGGTTCTGCAAGAACAGCCAAACCCTGCAAAAAATTTGTCCTGCCAAGTTCAAAACCAGATCTTTGAATGCAAATAAAACTGAACCTCAATATCATCTCTTCTCGCAATAAATTCTTCTAAGTTCATTGGGTAGAAGGAGCTGAGATTTCCCAATACCTAAAAGCTCCGTTTCCCACATTCCAGCCGAGATAAAGGGACCTGATGGGCCTTGCTGGTTCCATCCCTTCTGCTCTCCAGGGACTGGAGCTCCTCGCTGGCTGGCGGAGCCCGCGCTCCGTTCCCACGTGAAAGCGGGCAGGGGCCTCCGCCACAATTGCAGCTCTCAGCCTGGGAGAGGGGGGAAAAATGCATCCTTCTCTTACTCGGTTTCCTCAGAGCTTGTGGATATAAAGCCCGTGCCCAGATGGAAGGGATGCCTCTTTTTTTTTCTTTTTTTTTTTTTTCCTCTCCACAACCTCTTGGCTCCCATCTCTGCCTTGGAAGTCAGCTTTATTTATCTGGGGGAAGGTGTGGGCCAGACAGTTGCAGTCATATTTCATTACTTTAATTTCTATGGGGTTTGGTTTTTGGTTTTTTTTCCCCCCTCTCATCATTTTGCTCACTGCAAAGCCCATAAATCCCACGATGAATCCCTTGGCTCTGTAGCATGTTGGATGCACTTGGAGCCCTCCAGGAGAGGACTGGCCAGCCCTCCCACCTCCCCTCCTGCTCACTGCCTGCTTCATTCCCATCTGGCACCTTCACACGGGGGTTTATTTCAATGTGATGGCCCTGATTCCCTCCAAGGCATCCTGGGGGATGGATGGCTGCTCTCTCTCTGCTGCTGGGGAGAGCTTCAGGGCTGGCTTGGGGAAAAAAAAAAAGTCACCTCCAGCTCTTAAAGGCTTTTTCATTAGTTGAAGAGTAACAGATATCGTTGCACCAGGCAGCTTCTTCTAAACAATGGCATTCCTCCACCAATAATACCTGAAATTAAATAACATCAGGAGAACGCAGACACCTGGCTCACCAAGTCTGATCGAAGCAGAGCTGGGACTTCTGCTTCTGTTCCGTATGTCCCAGCTGTCTGAGCATCCCCTGTCCTCTCATTGCACATGGAAACCTCTGCAAAGCAGCAAACTGCAAGGAAACCTGCAACAAACCTTTCTGTTTTCAGGAGAACACACTACTGGCTTTCTTCACATATATCTAGCAAGACAACACTTTGATTTTCTCTGAACATTTAAATATGTGAAGAAATCACGGAAAAGCAACATTTGCTTTCTTACCCCTCCTCTTCATTCATTAGCTGTAATTCAAACTCATAGCTCACATTCATTCAGAGTAAATTATTTTGGGGGTAAAAAAATGAAACATGTGAGCAGGAGAAGATCTAGATTAGGCTTACATGTCATTTGGTAACAGAAATATGTCAGGAGTATTGCAGGTCAGTTCTTGTGAGAACACCCACTGTCATGACTACTATTTTACTTGACTCCAGAAACATGTTTAAAAAAAAATAAAAATCCCACACAGGCTCCCTTAAATGCATGTATTACTGCAGGTCCATAATCCAATGTAATACCTGGATTTAGCAGACATAATCCCTAATTTTTTTTCTTGGTTAACATATGCATATAAATACATGCACACATATAGTTTTGCTGCTCTAAACATGAGGCCATATTTAAGCTTCCTTTCCACGTGTCAGGACAGAGGGATTGAAGCCACAGCAGCACCAAAGAGAACATTTCTGTCTGGTTAACATGAACAAATATCTCTGTGTGCAGACTCCAATACACTCAGCAGAGCAGCTCAGCAGTTTTACCAGCTCTGATGTAACACAAATTTAAAATATATGGTCACTTGCTAAAAAGCTCCAGAACAGATGACTCTCCCAGCTAATGGACTCACTGTCAACTTCCTCCAGTTTAGCTGCCAGATAGTTTCTCCAATTCATCAAAGATGTTTTCATTAAAACTGATTAGCTGCTGAAAACAGAGCGAAAGGGGACACCAATGATTTTTATTCTAAAATTAGCTGCTTTTTTTTTTTTTTTAATTTCCACTAATGTGTCATGCGTGTGATTTCACTCACAGCTCTTTACTTCCCTTTCAGAAGCAGAACCCAACCGTTAGGCATAAGCCAAAAAAGATGGAAATAGTGGGAGAAGAATTCTCATTATGAGCATAGCCCCCTTACTGTCCCAATACATCTGTAGCAAATTTCTGTTACTTCCAATTTCTAATTAAGAGCTTTTTCTCCCAAGACCTACTCATCTGTATCACCAAGCATGAAAACCACTGGAGACTCTTTTTTTATTTCCCCCTGGACAAGCCTTACTGGGGAGAAGGCAGAGCCATCAGCTGGAAGGCACTTTCCAGACAGCCCCAGGAGAGCGCTGAGGTACCCAGGGCTGCTCCCTGCTGCCAGTGACCACTGCCTGACAGAGCCCTCCTTTCACTGCAACAGAAAGAAGAGAATTCCTACAGGAAAAGCCATTTATTTGGTTAAATTGTGCTGTTGGGGTGGGGGGAGTCAGAGGGAGGGAAGGAGTGCATTGTTCAGAAACTCAGGATTTTTCGTGCAAGCAGCCAGAGGAGAGGATCCCCTTGGCAGCAGCTTGCTTCTCCCCTGGCTGCATCAGGCTGGTGCAGCAGTGCTGCATCCTGGCTGCAGCTGCTGCTCAGCACTGCTCGACTCTGACACATGGAAGCAGCTCCACACAGTAATTTGCTCAGAATTAGGAAGGGGAAACTCAAAAAGACACGGCAGACAGAGATGATGTCCAAATGTTTGGAGAAAGAGAGCTTCTTATGGGGATTGAACTCTCTGTAACTTGGTTAGCTGTGAAGATTGCTGATTCACCGACTATTATTATTTTAATATGTCTCTGTAAAACTAACAATTTATTAGGAGCCAAATCCGCAGCTGGAATAAATTGTCTGATTTATCAGCCTACCTTCACGACACCATTTTTTGCTGGCCTTTGGTGTTAAATCCCACTTCAGCCTCACCAGTGAAAGCCTTTCCCAAGTGTAAGTGCTGGAGGTACAGAGAGGAAAAGCTTTTTTCCCTTTGGTGCTGATACTGCTCAGAGGCTTAGCATGGATTTTTCAGGCTAAGGCTTTAATTGCAATGTCTAATCTGAGTTGTCTTTAAGTCTTGGATGCTGTTCATTAGACAGATATTTTCTGCTTATTTTTTCCCCCAGAACTTAAGCATCACGAAAACAAGACAGAATAAGGCTGGAGCCTGAGAAACCCGCCCGAGGCAGCTCAGGGGGACAAGGGTGTCCCTGCAGGGACCTCTCAAACCTGCCAACAGTGCCCCTGGAATCTTTGCCAGAGCACTTGGGAACTTCATGACTGTGGCAAACGGGAGGATGTGGCCGAAAGAGATTGAGAAACAAAAGGTTCAGGACCTGAGATGCCTTTACCCCGATGAGCAAAGATCAGATCTTTGTTTTCTGTAGTGCTGGAGGTGCTTCTGCAAGGCAGGAGCGTGCAGCTCCTGCCCAGGGACCCACTGCGTCTGTCTGAGAGGCTCTCAGCACCCTCTCAGAGGTGGGAAAATGTCTCCAGCGCATTCCTCTGCAAAGCAATCTGCTTCAAACGGTTCAGTCACTGTTGAATTAATTTTTGTGCTTCAAGTGCTTATAAAAAATGGGGCCAAAACATGCACGTGAAGTAATGTTGCCTGGCACATAAGTGGGCAGTTGTCCTTTTTCTGTGTTGGGGTGTATTCAGAATTTACTCCACTTATATTAATCGTGATTTTATACAACAAATTGCAATAAAATGCCTGTTTATTTTTAATTCTATTTTTAATAACAAGCAAAAATTGACTCGATAAACTTATTTCTCTGTCTGGACTCAGAAACTGCATACATTCAGGAACTATTTGGCAGCCAGTCAAATCACTAGCAGAAAATCCCTTATCTTTCTAATTTGCTTCAAAAATCTGCTATCAGGTTCTTTCCAGAGCTGCTTTATGCAATGGAACACATCACTAATTCCAGATGAGTCCCAGGTATTTGGGGTATACCAACTGTACTTTTAATCAATGGGTATAAACTGAGGTATTTGACTTTTCAAAACATCCAACACACAGGCTTTATCTCTTCACTTTTTTTCCTACATAAAGCCCTTTACATCTGTATTTTTTTTTTTGTGCCCTTTCCCTGAAATTTTTTTCCTCCCACAGTTTCATAGGTTTTTTTTAAAAGATGATGTGCCTCTCTGCATTTCAGAGAAAAATCACAATTCCTGTGGTTTTACTGTGGCATAAATGGTGGAAATGTCAGGCTTAGAACATCACCATCTCTTCTCAAGCTACTGTCCTTCATCCTCCCTAATACTTTGGAAATTATACCATTCTCTGCGGTTCAGTCTTATCCATGTTCCCATTTGAGGCAGAAACAAACAAAACCCAGTTATCTCTGGGGAAGCCTCGCAAATTACAACCTTCCAGCCCAAAATGATAACTTAATCTTCCAGGAAACAGCACAGACAGACAGCGTTTGAGCTTTTGGGGAATCGTAGCTCACTGTGGCATGTGAAGCCAGAGCTTCATCCCTTCACACGTCCCGGACCAAAAGATACGTGAAGGGACGCGAGGGCTGAACCATTTCGCTTCTGATTTTCACGCTGATTCCCACAGAAGCATCTGGATGCATCTGGCCCCAGGTTTTCAGTCTTGAGGACCTCTCTGACACAAAGGCAGGGTGACTTTTTGGATTATGGCCCTGGGGAAGCAGGTGCGCTGGGGACCTGCTCCCCTGCTGTGCAGGAGCAGCTCTCCTGTTTAGCAGAAGGCATCCCAGGGCTGAGGCAGGGAATTCAGCCAGCCCTTCCTGGCCCACAGTGGCAGGAAGACCCTGCCTGGTTTCCCTGGGGACCTGAGAGATTTCTGCCAAAGAAACACAGCGAGCGCGCGAGGCCAGCCCGTGCAGAGTGCAAATTACAGATAGGGCTGTGCTGGGGGTAANACGAGGCCAGCCCGTGCAGAGTGCGCGGGCTCTGTGCTAAAGGGCAGATAGGGCTGTGCTGGGGGTAAATTCTGATTAATCTTCACGCAGGAAAGACATTCACCTCCAGCAAATGGCCATTGCTCTTAGGTATTCGTGTTTTTTCCTCCGTCATGAGTCCTCCTGCTGAGCGACTCTGCCCGCCCCTGGGACAGCACACACCACGGCTGAGAGAGCTGGGGGTGCTCATCTGGAGAGGAGAAGGCTCCAGGGAAAACTTAGAGTCCCTTCCAGGACCCTGAGGGGCCACAGGAGTGTTGGAGTTTTTACTGGAGTGGCAGGACAAGGGGGAATGGCTTCAAGCTGACAGAGAGCAAGTTGAGACTGGAGACTGGGAGGGAATTCACCGCAGAGAGGCCAGGGAGGCACTGGCACAGGTTGCTCAGCCCAGAGAAAATTCCCCATCCCTGGGAATATTCAAGGCCGGGTTGGACGGGGCTCTGAGGAACCTGGGACAGGGGAAGGTGTCCCTGCCCACGGCAGGGGGTTGGAACCCCTCACCCCTCCTAACCCAAATCATGCCACGCTTCTTGCTGTCTGTTTGAGAGCCCCTAACACTTCAGATCACAGACACGAGTGATTTTGGGAGGGGGGCAGAAAACATCACCGAAACACCCAGAACAAGGAACAATGATTGTAGAGATGCACAAGTTACTTCAAATGATTCCAAGTCCTTTCAAGTCTCAGCCCCCTGCTTTTTCTGACACTCGGCGACAAACAGTATGTGGTCCTGTAATTAAAATTACTACAGAGACAAAGCAAACAAACCCCGGAGCGGATTAGAAACATCTAATCATGACAGAAAAACTGCACCGCAGAAGTATGCTAAGCAAAACACTTATTATGAATACCTTAAAAAACAATGACGAATGCGAGATCGCAAAGATCAACAATAAAAATTAAATGCAAAAAACCCCTCAAAACAAATGTCTCCTAAATTAATGGCAATATTTATAGAACAGATCTCAGCGCAGACCTAATATTTAGCTTTATTTAAAATTTGGCTCCCAGGAGAATTAAAAAACCAGCTGGTATTGTTGATCTAATAGCGCCGTGCCGTCCCAAGCAGACGGTGTAAGGACTGTGTGAGGTTCAATGTCAACAAGCCACAGACTCAGAAAGATTGGGTTTACTATTTGATTTTATGTTTAAATGTTGTGCTGCGATGAGGACGGAATTAGATGAAATTCTAGAGCAAATATACAGTTTGAACCCTAATTCATTTAGTCAGTATAAGAAAAGGGAGAAATAAATATCCCCTCAGTCAGGAGAGCAGGCTGAACTGCACAGTTCAGCACCCACAGGCAGCATCAGCTGCCTGGGGAACTTCTTTCCAGGAGGCATCTGCAAAACTGAATTAAAAGCAACACAGCAATCCCGATTCAGTTCTTCACTAGTCACCCATAGAGACGAAGCAGCTTATTATTTGATTTTTGAAAACCTGGCAAAAATCGGGCTGCCTAGGTGTTTGTTTGTGGATTAGAATGTCTAACGTGTGGCAGTGGAGATATCGCTTAGGATCCTTTCTCTTCTAAACAAACACAATTCCAAGCAGCAACACAAAACAAACTCAGGAAGGCGTTTTGACCTGCTGCTGTCGGCCAAAATGATGATTATCTCCAGTGTGACTCTATGAAACAGGCTGCTCACTTGCAGCTTTCTAAAGGTTTTACTACCTTTGCTATGCCTTTATTCAGAGAAAATATCTGGGGCTTGCTTTGCTCAGCATGAAAAGACCTGTGTGAGAGCAACCCGCTCTAGCTGGAGATGTCCCTGCTCATCTCAGTGGGGTTGCACTCGAGGAGCTCCAGTGGTTCCCTCCAACCCAAACCATTCTGTGGTCACTGAGAGCAAACGTGAGCGTTGCAACCACCTGGGGCAGCTTCATAAACTGCCAGAATAGAGTTCTATTGCTACATTTGCACGCATCCATGTGTTAATATGATGCTGCTGGCAAACGAAAGCCTGGCTTGTGCTGCCGGAGCTGACTCCACGCTGCACGTAGAGTTAAACCCAGCACTCACCCCTCTGGGGCTGGGGCAGCGTGCAGGAGGGCAGGAGGGCAGGAGGGCAGGCAGCTCCTCCCGCCAGCCCAGCACAGGAGGGAAAAACACCCAAGGGACTCTTTGGTTTGCACATGACCCGGGCAACAAGTATGGAATTAGGGTGACAAATGGGATGAGTGGGTCGGGGCTGTGCCCTCCCTTCCCATGGGAAGGGAACAAAGCAGAGCACAGCGAGGGCAGCCCCAGATGCCTCCCTCCTGCAAGGATGTGTCTTCCCTCTGGCTTTTCCAGCCTGGCCCTTTTCCATCTCATGTGGAACAAATGTCAGAATAATCCTGACACGGAAATCTCTTAACCGTGCTCTAAAATCTGTCTGCACGTGGAGGGGGGGGGGGGAAAACCCCCAAATTTCTGATATGTGCATCAAGGAGGGAGTTCCCTAATTGACAGAAATCTGTGGATCTCTGCTCTTCCCTGCCTGGAGCGCCGGCCCAACCCTTTGCTGCTGATGTGACACGCTGCCTGCTACCAAAACCCAACTAACATGCCCCTTTTCCCCCTTTATATTTATTCACACTGAGAGCCCATAATCTTTTACTAAGAAGAATTTTTGTAAGAAATAAGAGAAAAGTGCTTCCTAAGCCCGTTTTATAGGGAATTTTACTTTTCTTGTTTCCAGTCGCTGCAGCTCTTTATCCCTTCCGGAGCGATTTCTCGGTGATATATGGTGCTGGATGCTCTTTACCACCGGTTTCTTGGCATGGAAGCACACTCAGTCCAGCTCCTGACACATCCGGCTGAACAATAAAGTTTTTGGAAAAATCTGAGCCCTGACACACAGGAGCTGTACATAAATTTCCTTTAATGTTCCTTATGGCATCCTCTGCATTCAGGAGACCATTTAATATCAACAGTTTTGGGGGTTTTTTTTGGTTTTTTCTACTCTTCTGCCTTCTCCTTTTCTGGACCAGGCCAGCAAGATGAGCAGAAACCATGGAAAATCTCTGGGGCACATTTCCCTGGCAAACTAAAAATTTAAACAGTTTTAGTTATCTGAATAGGGAAATGCCCCCACAAAAATAGCTTAGAAACCTGGGTTTAGCTTTCATTCTTCAGCCTAAAAGTCATGAATTTAGTCCTATTTTAGGAACACTTGCTGACTCATATAAGCCTGCAGGGAATGACCTGCAATGCAACTCAAAGTCATTTTTTCAGAGTATCTCATTCTAGAACCTGCCATATTTGCTGAAATATGTCAGAGAACTCAATTAGGGTAACCCCCATTCAGCCTCACAGCACAGGGCAGCCTCTGACCCACCTGGTTCCGTGGGAGATATTTCCACGTGGCATTTTGCTCTTCTCCGGACAGCTGGCACCGTGCCTGCCCCCTGCACACCGAATATTTTTAATATCAAAGGCCTCCTTCTCCTCCCTGTGAGATGTTGAACCACGCAAGAGCCTGCATTTGCTTCGCACACTTGTGATGCATAATTCAAAAAGGATAAGCTAGCGTGTTGCCCGTGAGCTGTAATTAAATCAGTAATTCCTTGTGGAGCTCTCATTAAGCAGCAACAGTAGGAACAGCCGTAGCCCGAGGTAGTCCTTCCTGCCTGCAGTTGTGTTTTGTTTTCCTGCACATCTGCTTCCTATTGTGCCTTTTAGTACTAACACCTTGAGCATGAATGGTTCCCCTAGGCTTTCTGGCTGGCCACCTTGCAATTGTTTTTCTCCTTTAAAAAAATAATAGTGAAAAAAAAATCCAAAATAAACCCCCTGCCCTAAATGATTCAGTTCTCCACAGAGCACTGCTGACTTCTTCCCCGAATCTCTTTGATAGGTGATATTTACATAGTTAATCCTTAAGGATGGCAGCTCAGTGTTTCCTCGTGAGTATTGCTGCACGGCATGCAAGAAGCACAACCCGAGATTTTCTATTTTTTTTTTTTTTTTTAATGTATAAACTATAAATTTTCTTGTCTAGGATCCTCCGTGTGTGTAGAGGCAGGAAGGCCCAGCAACATAAGCTGATTTCCAGAGATCCAGGCTCACTCCTCTGCCCCAGCACAGACTTTACTGGAAGGCAGAATGGCAGAATTTGCCTTTCTCATGTGTCCAAGTCCGTATTCCCTGGGAAGGGCTGAGCTGAATTTTGGCACTGGTGACTCAGCAATGAGAGGATGGAGAGTTTGGAACTCCTCGGGGCTGCCCAAAAAGGAGCTGATGAGCAAGGATGACACCTGGGCATCTTCCTCCAGCACTGCTGCCTGGACTGGGGCGGACTGCAGGGAGGTGTTCAACGTGTTAAATCCATTTCTGTCAGAGATTCCCAACCTCTCTGGCCTTCAGCAGGGGACAAGAAGATAGTTCTGGATGAGGGTGGGTCTCCTGCCCAAGGCAAAGCCCTCAGCAGGGGCCCAGCGTGTTGAAGATCCCCTGGCTGATGCTGTCCAAGCTCATATCAGCTGTCCAGATGTTTCTGCTGACACCAAGAAATTGGCTGCTGGGCTTTCTTCACCTCACTATTGAGCAGGGTTTTTTTAATCACAAGACAGCTTTGTACCCAGAAGAGAGAGCAAGGCTTATTGCAGCCTCAAAGCACACTCACTAGAGAGACCAGAGTCATAGCAGTAGCTGTTACCCTAAGAAGTGTTTACATTTAACTGAGAATTTCATGGAAAAAATACATTGACTTGGTTTAAGTGCTTCTGTACCCATGTGCTGGGAAAAAAATAAAACAACTTTGTCTGTCCTTTCCCCTTTGTAGGCATTTCTGGCTTGCTTGCTAATAAAAAAAAAAAAAAAATTAAAAAATGAAATTAAACTATCTCAGGCCACTCTTCACATTTTTAGCTTTGGCAGAGTTTGCACAACAGACAGAGTGCTTTCAGAATACAATTATATATTTGTATTAAATATATATATATAGGTATATAAAACATTTCACATCAACAATCAAAGCCAAAAATGCTCTGGACTGTTCAGAAACCACTTCTATTTTACAGATATGGCTTTCACACACTTACTACTTAATTTCATAATGAAAGGATTCCTCTCTGTCAGAGCTGGTTGAAAAGCAGGCAGCACCCAGATGTTCTGCTCTCTGCCAGACCGTGATGCTTATGGGAGTGAAGCAGAGAAGCACTTCACTTCCAGACAGGCACAAACTGCATCTGTCTTGTCTTTGTTTTTATGAGGCCTGCTATATCAAACAGGATATGTCGGAGGCCCCAGTTCAAGTACACAACTCACTTTATGCAAATGTTTATGAGCGTGACAGAGTAGGAATGGCTTTGCCATATTAGGAGCTAGCAAAAGGGAATAGTTCGGAAAGTATATGTCCAAAATAATGAAGATTTAACTGCAGATGTCTCAGCAAAACTCTTGAAAGGAAAACACAAGTCCAGATAGGAGCAATGTTGTTTATCGATAAAGTTCATGAACTCATTTGTCCCTTAAAGGGAGGAAAAAGGGAAAAAAAAAAAAAAAGGGTCAAAATATATTTATAAGGTGGAGAAAAATCTTTTACTTTGAGATCACGGTTGTCAGATTATGTGAAGTTCAATAAACTATGGTCATACAAAAATGTTTTTCATGAAGGGATGGAGTCCTTCTGACAGTGTCTCCTGCAGTAGCTTGTTTCTTTCTCTGCCATAAGTTCCAGGCACATTTAGGCAGGCAAGATCTTACAGACAGTGAGGCTGCCCAACACCGAGGCTTTCAAAATGATGCCAGCCTTGCACGGCCCTCAGGGCTCCCCTGCCCCTGGTTTGGCACGTTCTGCACACTGTCCTCTCGGATCTCCACAGGGCTCTGTGCATCCCTCACAGCAACGCTGTGAGGACATGGATCAAGAACACTCCCAGGAGAGCACCTCTCAGCTGTCTTATCTCTGGGGTTTTAAAAATTTTTTTTGAAAATTTTTTTATTTGTGAAACATTACTTGGTCAAGAAAGAACTTTTCCCTGGCTAAACAGAGAAGGAAGACAGGCCGTAAAGCAGAATTCACAATACACCTCTCTCTCTAAAGAAATATCTTCTGCTGGTCCCTCCCTCTTGTCAAAGTAACAGACAGAGTGCCAAGATTAGGAAACCTTTGCTAGAGCACCTCGAGTCTGGCTGGCTTCCCTTTGCAAATCACAAGAATGGAAACCTGGCAAAAAAGAAAGGGCCAGCAAGGTGAAAGTAAAGGCTGGAACCCGCCAGGCAGTGAGTCCTGCTCCCAGCGCTCTGTGAGCACTGACTCAATAGTTCTTCCTTTTCTTTCCACCCCATTCCCAACTGCTGACTGCTTCCTCCCATCTCCTTAATTTTGGAAACAAAACATCACCCACCATCTCTACCGATTTAGCCCTCAACACTTTCTGCCCAACAGGCAGAAATTCTTCCCACTTTTGCAAGTTCTCCAAAGTTTTTTATCTGACCAACTATTCCAGATTCTTACAAAATATCTTCCGAGAGATATTTGGCCTCTTAGATGCTGCCAACTCTTGTTTCTCTGAAGCTATTTTATTCAGTTTGATTTCCAATGCACTTTTTGAAAGCTTTTAGTTACAGAAACTTCAGAGCTTTTCCTATTATGTTTGGTATTTGAGCCCCCAGGCCTGCAAGTAAAACAATACATGAAGACATATTCAGATGTTTCCAGACCTAAATTCTTGTACAATTTCCTTCATTTTACAGCAAAAAAAAAAATAAATTTTACATAGTTTTCCTCACCTATTTCTTGTATCAACAGCCTAGCTACACTGTGTTTCCCAGCAGTCTAATTTGTTTTATCACCTGAACTTGGTGAGTTACTCATGTAATTCTCTGTGAAATAAAGTAGATGGAACCTACTCTGTAACTATGGTCCACAATGTGTACCTTGTTCTTCAGGAATCTTACTAACATTAATTATTCTCCATTGACCACACTGGAGAAATAAAAACATTGTTCCCAGATTTTATTCCCAAGGCTTTCTGATATTTTTTGGCACCCACAAGTCATGTGATAGCTCTGAAGTCCTTCGAAGTCTCTCAAGAAGACATGTCAAAAGAACTGTAAAAAGTGAGGCTTCAGAAAACAGCTCATTCAGTGTCTTTTCATTTCACTCCTTGTTCTTTAACTGACCATGACATCCTAAAGGAGAAAAACTGAAGATCAACCCCTTTTCCTTCCTCAGGCTCTTTTCTAAAAACAGTGTTGTAGTGTAAGCAGTCTGGGGATGTTGCACATGCTTTCCTTAAACTTTCTGCCAGAAAACAAATTTGGAAGCTATAAATAGCACATGTGTATATCGAAAGGAGTTTACCCCATAGGCTTAATGTTATGTACCATTTAAGATGCTTTCTGTGCTTTTGTGTGGCAGAAAGCGAGTTCCACACGGCGTCTGGCTGATATTCTCCGTTCTGATAACGTGTGAGGCATCAGCACCACACCATTTCAATTTGCTGGAATTTCAGGAGGGCCCCAGCTGCTGTAACACCAGGGAAGAAGGGCTGTGCCAGTTCAGAGGTGCCATTTTCACGGGAGGATGGCAGAGATGAGAAACCCTTTGCCCCTGACACTGCTTTCATTTTCCAGTGCCTGGCAAGGCGCGTTCGTCCGGCTGGACGTGGAGAACTCCCAGGCTGGCAAGCTGGAGGTGGGGCTGGAGCAGCAGCGAGGGCTCAGCAGCCCACAGGGCTGGGTGCTGACCTCCAGCCAGCTGCTCTTCTCCTCCCAGGCTCCCCAGAACTCGGCCAGCCCGGCTCCCAGGCGCTGATTAACCCCGAGCACGAGTGCCACGGCTTCTGCCTCCCTGCTCCCTGGACGAGCAGCATCAGAGCTGCTCTGATCATTAGAAGGGCTTCTCCAAATGCTCCGGGAGCCCGGTTCTGGCAATCTGGCAAGCAGCTACCTCAGCTGCGTGAGCAATTAGCGGGTGCACAAACAGCCGATTAATTTTCCCCGTGCCTGTGAAAGCAGAGTTAACCAAGCACATGATGGATGCTGAAGGAAAGTGACACCCAGTGTTTATGTATTTCTGCCAGGATGAAAGATAACACTTCACAACTGCCATGACAGCTCTTGCCTTGAAAACCAGTCCCTAATTGCATTTGTGATGCTCCAAACAGCCTCAGATGGGCAGAGTCAAGAGTGCTGTGCAAGAAGAGATCTTCAAAGGAGTGCTGCTCCAATTCATACCCCATGAAGGCTTTGCAGGGGCTGAGGCCAGCAGGAGGGGGCTTGGCTGGGCTAGATGTGCACACCAGTAAGAGAAAATGCCTCTGCACCTAGCTCAGTAGCAGAAGAGTGGAGGTTCAGGTTGTAAGAAAGGTTTCTTAGATGCTCCTGCTTGCCCTGGGAAATTTTGCCTAACAGATGCAGTGTGAAATAAATGCCTACGTTATAAAGGGCATTATAAAATGTCACATCATTTTTACTTTTGGAAGTGTTATGACTGGCCATGGATTTTAGTCACAGATATCACGAATTTCACTTACATTTCTGTACTAGTGTCTGCAGTTTCTGCCTCTGTGCAGAGTTTTCTGGGCAACTTCATTTAAAAAAAAAGGTATTTCTGTGAATCACAAAAATCAAACCTTCATCTTTGTGACAGGCTGGTAAAGAGCTGACACCAGCCTTTGGTGACACCAGTAAATTGATCATTACTTGAAAGAAGCTCACTTCGTGCCACTGAAAAATGTGGAAAGGTGGATCTTCACCTGAACCCCATACTTTTGGATAGCCAGATTTTTGAAAAGCTTTCCCGTAAGAGTTTCTGTTGTCTCAAAATAACCTTGGCATGGGTACTTTATGCACCATGGAATGGGAGAACAGCTTAAAAATGCATCTTGGTAGAATCTGTGAAGTTACTCTGAGGAGTACACATCCTCAAGGAGTTTGCACAAACCGGCTAAAACAACTGCCAGTAAAGCTGAAGCCAAATTAGATCACTCTGCCTTCTGTATATGGCACTTATTTTATAGAACCCTTACTCTGGATGTTCCTTGGAGAACTCAAAATACATTTTATAGGCTCCTGCTCTCCATCCTTCTTTTGTGAAGTCCTGCACCACAAAACCATATGAGCAGACTTCAGGAAAGCACGCAGAGCTGACGTGAGCGAGCCTCCTTTCCAAGAGGGGCTTGGCAATTAGGAGCACCACTGCACAGCCCATTAGAACAATGACTGGGGTTGCACAGGGCGATCGTGGAAAGACCCAAACTGTGTGGATGAGAACCAGGTCAGGATGTAACACATTCCTAGCCCTGAAAGCAATGGCTTGTTGGATCCAAAACCTGTAATAAACCCAGCGCCAACTGCTGCAGCAGGCTCCAATCTGGAGCAATACATTGATCTTAAATAAATACCTTGTGTGGGAGGGGGCAATGCGTGCGTTTTGGTTATTTTTCCAAGGCAGCTGTTGTCAGACAGAGACTCTGAATGCCCTGAGAAGTATCCTGGTGCAAAAATATTTTGTAGGTGAAGAGGTCAAAGGTGGGGTGCCCTTGAACAGAGGAGGGCTCCGTTTATCAAGTGACCCTGCGATTTGTCACGGTGACATCGTTACCCCACCACGTCTGTTTCAAACCCTGATGCACTGTACATAACACATCTACATGCAGAGGGTTCTTCCCCCAGCATTTTGTACTGCATGTGCACGTTTGTAAACTTAAAGACAGACTCACAGGGAGGACTCTGCTCTCCTTCTGTTTCATTTTCCAGAATCATTTGCATCAAGCACACGGCAAGCACTGGCCATGTTTGTGTATATGTCCAGTGGAAACATCAAGAAATTAAGTAAATTGATCATTATTTCTCAGTATCCTTATTTTGCCCGAGGTCATGCATGTTTCTTCCGGTTTGTGTTAAAGCATCTGTGTGCACAAGCATAACTGGAGCTGAGATCCTCCTTTTGGCTCTTTGGCTCAGGCCTCCGAGACTGAGAAGCCAATTTTCCCCATAAAATATCTCAGACCATCACAGAATCACAGACTGCCCTGGGCTGACCAGGTTCCAACCCCCTGCCACAGGCAGGGATACCTTCTGCTGGACCAGGTTGCTCAGAGCTCCATCCAGCTTGGCCTTAAACACTTCCAGGGATGGGAAACTGTGGATTGCTAATGCCTGCTTGCCTCAGGACACCCCAAGAGAGGGGACTTTGACAGGAAAATGGGTGCTCCTCTTTCAGCTGTTGCTCATTTTGCTGACTTGCAGAATGTGGTTTCCTTTTACAAAGCAACTGGACAATAACGATAAGAAATTACCAGATGCCACCGAGTGACATAAACCCCACTAACCCAAAGAGACGTGGGAAGATATTATTTTCCTTTCATTTGATTACAGGGTGAATTTTCAAATGTGATCTGCACAGAAAGTCATCGCTGGCCAGGCGATCGCGGGCGAGCGAGAGTGCTTGCTGGAGAAACCTGAACCAAGCAGAGCTCTCTGAGAGGAGGTTTGGCCTTTAAATAAAGGCAATTTGTGGATTGATGATAACTAGGCACAGCACTGACACGAGCTCCCAGACACTGCTAGACAATAGGAAAGCACAGGAAATCCATAAGTCGGATCTTTCTCCTTGGGGGACACACTTTGTCTGACCTGGAAACCACACACTCAGGCCTGTCCAAAAAGGAGAATACTGCTCACTGGTAGGTGGGCTCTCAACCCTGCCTTGCAGGAGCCTGATGACAGCCTGGCAAGGATGGGTCCTTCCCGAGAGGGACTTGGCTTCAAAACAAAATATTACAGTGGGAACATTACCATTTGAGCTCCCTCATACTTTCTGTCCAAAATCAGGGCCACATACTCAGGCAGGATGCAGAATTGGCACCAGTGGAAGCAACATTCCCCCCTGCAACCATTAGTATGTGATTGTGAATTGGATTTGATCTTTTTAGTGATCGGCATCTCATCACATTCTCATTAGCACTGAATCTGAGAAACCAAGAAATAATAGCAGGCCACTGTGAAATTAGTGTGGACTCCTAAGTGCTATGCATTTGTAGATTGTCTATTTTGACTCTTCCAAGTTTCCTGTTAATGGAGAAGAAAATCCATCAATACATTAACTGGGTTAGCACAGTCCCCAGATTTTTTTTTCACTTTGTGTTTGGGTAATACCATTTTCAGGTAATAAAAATAGTTATTCTCTGAATTTCTCGTTATCTCTGTGTGCTGGGTGCATCCCACTGGCCTCAGAAACTTCCAGTATCACTGCTTCAGCTTCATTGCATGAGGAAAGCATCTGCACTCCAACTATTTAAAGTGTCTTTTTTCCACTACACAGGGCTTCTCTGCTCCCTGCCCGTATTTCCAGCTCTCCCTGTGCTCACACACATTCTGCATGCCGCAGCAGAGCAGGCCCAGCTCTGCAGAGCCAAGCAAGCAGGCGCTGGGGTCGGGGCAGCGTGCCAGAGCGCTGCGGTGACAGCAGCGCAGGCTCCAGCCCAGGGGGCCCTGACAGGCAGGGCTGGCTCCTGTGACACCCCTCCTTCCCTCCCCGTGACCCCGAGCCAGAGGTGCATCCCCAGGTAAGAAAGCCAATCGCTAGCCCACGTCCCCGTGCAAGTCCTCACCCAAAATTCTCTCACGGAGCAGGGTTAGGACAGCTGCTGAGACTTGCACGCCTTAAAATGCCAGCTTGGGTTTCTCCTCTGAGATGGTTGTGGATTTTATAGCAGTCCTCACTTCTCCTTTACTGGAGCTTTCCCGTTTCTCACTGCTGGCTTTCACACTTTCTCCTGCACTTTGGCCCTTGAGCTCTTTTAAAGGGACTGGGTAACGTTTCCCACATGACAAATTGGCAGCGCTGGATCATTATTGTGCTTTGGGTTAAACAAACAGTTTGGGCAGGGAGCAGGTCTAGGTTAGCTGAGGTAACAAGGGAAGGAACAGAGCTGCAGCTGAGCCCAAGCTCTTGGTGGGTGGCATTTGCTTGTTTCACTATTTCTGCTCCCAGTTGCATGGAACTGGCAACCCAAGTGTTTTGCAATCAGGAGTCAGGACCAAAACTCTGTGCTGGTTTGGCACTGGGGCCACAAAAGGCTTGGGTTTTGTATTTTATTTTTTTTTAAATTTTTTTAAAAAATATTGCTTTCCTCCTTAAATAGGAGATCTAGCAATTTATTGTTGCTTTTTGTTTTTCTTTCTCAGGAGGATCTGCTTTTCTCACAAATTTTTGGCTTTGGAAGTCAAGGCTTGGATAGAAACACCCAGTGCAGAAGACCTGTGATGCCTCCAAATGTCTCAGCCTGCTCTGAAGGGGACTTTCCACTCGCAGCTTGGCCAGATCTCCACGGAAAGACCAGGCATTGCCTTGTTTTCAGGACTGCTGTGGTCTCACCATCTGTTTAGTCGGGGCAATCTCACAGGGTTTATCCCAGTTATTGCTTCGCACAGGGACAAGCCAATAAAAGGTACAGCTTTCATATGGAGCAAATCTCGGTGTGTGGTATGAGACCTGCTGCAGTGTCAGGCAAAATTTCATCTTAGTCAGGCTTTTCCAAGAGACAGGTGAGTCCCTTGGTAACTGCAAGGAGCAATGGTTGGATTTCATTGTTTGTACAGAAGCCCATACCCACACTTTTAAAGTAAACCAACCTAGATCCCCACAGGGTCTCTCAGACTGTTTACTTTTAAACTCCAGGAAAATTTGGGGTGGTAGTTTAATTGACTTGTTACCTTACTCTCCTGGCAGCTCCTTCAGTGCCTTTACTCACTATAGCATTGCAAAAAAGAAAAACAGGAAAGGAAAAGAAAAAAAAAAAAAAAGAAAATAAAAATTAAATCCCATAAAGATAACACAATAAATGTCGCACCAGCAGTTCTCTAAAAGGGTTTTGTTGTTATCAAAACTGGCAGACACGAAGCAGACAGCCTCAGAATAACTGATATGGGCGAGGGGGTAAGCATTTAGTCTCCCGGTAGGCCAGCCACCTGTGCAAACAGCACTTCCAACTTCTATTTCAGCTGCTGGCTCCTGAACAGTCAATTATTTAGGGCTTTCCAGAGATTTCAGTGGTAGAGAAGAAAAAAAACCAAAACCCATCCCAGCCTGTGTTGGAAAGGCAGCTTCACCAGCACGGCTGAGCCGTGCCCTCGCAGCCTGGCTCTGCTCCGCAGGGCAGCGGGCTCCAGGCACAGCCCCCTCTTCTCTGTGCCTTCTGTGCCACAGGAGAGAGCCCCCCTCTTCTCTGTGCCTTCTGTGCCACAGGAGAGAGCCCCCCTCTTCTCTGTGCCTTCTGTGCCACAGGGGAGAGCCCCCCTCTTCCCTTTGCCTTCTGTGCCACAGGAGAGAGCCCCCCTCTTCTCTGTGCCTTCTGTGCCACAGGGGAGAGCCCCCCTCTTCCCTTTGCCTTCTCTGCCACAGGGGAGGGCTCCCCTCTTCCCTTTGCCTTTCAGGGAGCAGTGA
>VWZN01007651.1:292276-311626 GCA_013396955.1 Regulus satrapa
TGCCTTCTGTGCCACAGGGGAGAGCCCCCCTCTTCCCTTTGCCTTCTGTGCCACAGGGGAGAGCCCCCCTCTTCCCTTTGCCTTTCAGGGAGCAGTGACAGCAGCACTGGCAGTGCTGCCCTGCTCCTCGCAGCCTGCCCTGGCCTTCCTCCCTGCACACACTGCAGGAGAGCAGCCTGGATCATTCCAGGAGACACAGAGCGCCTCAGCCCTTCCTTTCCCCCCAAGAAGAGAGAGAGAAAAAAAATCCCTGGATAACTTATGGGTGGTTTCAGTAATGGCCAAATACCACAAAAGAATAAACGACTTGGAAAGATCCTTTCCTGTAGATGAAGCTTTCCTGAGCCATCCCTCGACAATGCTAAATTAAAGAGTGAAAAAGATGAACAGGTTTATTTCACTCATCTGGACGAGACGTTGGTGTACACGATATGTATTTTTAGGTAAGGCTAATAATAACAAAAATAATATGAAACAAAACCCCAAACAAATTAAAAGGAGCTATATTTCCTCCTGGTTTTGGGCGAAGTAGAACCACTAGCTGCTGAATTATACATTGGCTAACCTGGTGGATGATTCCCTAAGTGTCTGTTGTAAGGTTTCTTGTACACATAGCAAAGGAAGATTATTTAATTTCTGAAGCCTTTGATGATCCTCATCAGGCCGGGTTCTGCACTGCCGTGGGGATTTCGGAAGAAACTGTGCTACTTATATTTGATGAAATGAACCCGTGTACACAAACACACAATAACTCATGTGGGAAAACACATTCCTAAAGTGATGTATAAAAGGGTTGGCTCTGATCTGCTCATTAACACCCAGGAACAAGGTTTAAGAGTCCGTGCTGACAGCTCAGTTTCCAGTGGTGCTCAGGAGATGAAACATCAAATCATTGAATAAATATGCTCATACAGACAAGTGTTTTCCCTGTGTGTTCTTCTCCTTCAAGGATTGTTTACAAGTCGTGTATTTGCAATTCTACCTTCACTTGTTTATTTGGTGTCTCTCAGAACTAACTGCTCCAGATTCTTCCAGCTGTTTGAACACTGATGCCCAGGACCTACCGCTGCTTCTTTCCTCCCTGTTTTATTTCCCCAGTAAGGGACATGCACAGCCCCTTTATGCCCTACAAAGTTAATATTTTCTTGCCAAGTTTTTGACTACAATCCCAAAGTTGCCTTAAGGAGTATTTTGGGATCAAAACTGATGCCAGTGTTGACCAGCCAGCATCCTATTACCCTTCCACTATATTTGCTAGGAGGTTATTCACAGCTCACTTAACAAAACAGTTTTATGATTTTGTCTTTCTGTTAGGCTCTGTATCCTATTCCTTATTTCCTCCAGCTATTCCCAGTAACATTTCTGTCCAGAGGCTATGTGCCACGTCCTTCTGGCAGTATGCCATTTACAACTTCGCTCTTAAAGCACCTCCTGCCACCACCACCGAGAGAGATTGAGAGAGTAATTGAACAAAGTTTGGACAGTAATGCAAAGTTTAAGCACCTTAAAAAAAAAAAAAAAAAAAAAAGAAGAAGAAAGTTTAAGCTGCAATCTGCGTGGTTTCTGTTTTTCCCTTGAGACCCTGGATGCCTCCCAGCCTAGGGATGTTTCTGCCCCCAGGGCAGTGCGGGTGTTTCCCATCTCCAGAGCTCTGCTGGGCTGCCCTCGGGGGCTCTGGCAGAGCCCTGCTCCCCGGGCACACCAGACAGGGGTGCTCCTCTGCCTTTCCACCCTGCTCCCTCTCCGCAGGGCTCTCAGAGGACTCTGCTTCCCCTGAGGCTGCTCTGCTGGGGCAAGGGAGGGTGAAGGGCTGGTGGCCACGGCTGCAGGCAAGGGGCTCTGGAGCACCACCAGAGGTTAAACTCTGCTTCTGCTTCAGCTCGGCACAGTTGTTTTCAATAAGCAAGGGAAGCATCAGCTGAAATAGCTGCTTTCTGCTAAGAGAGTAAACTAAGATAAAACCTTTCCAGCAAAACGAACCATTACCCACAAAAGTAAAGGGAGGCCAAAGTGCATCGGTTTTGTTTGCTTCATATGCCTTTTTCTTTCTTTTTTTTTTAATTTTTTTTTTGGTTGGAAGGTCAGGCAAATGCTAAAATATTCTCAAAGCCCAGTGCTAACAGACATTTGGCATCCGTCCTGCATCAGCTGGACTTGTAATCACCGGAGAGATTTGCATGGGCCAATCTGCTTTGCTTTGACTGGGCAGCATCAATCTTAATACAGGGTGCTGGTTTCTACAGAGTGTCACTCATCCCTAAAGTACACAGTTCTAGGGCAGATATGCCAGGAAAAATCCCTGTAAGATGAGAATTGGAAATGCTGTTTTTAAAGAGTCACCACAGCCATGGGACTCAGTCTCCTTGGGATTCTTCATCTCATCACTGCTCTTGCCCCTTGTGAAATGACAGATCAGATATTTTCATCACTTTATATCTAACATTTCTGTGGTGCTTTGGGTTTGTCTGGTGGGTAAACAAGTCCTCCCCTATTCACTCTCTGATGTTTTTGTAAGGGCCTTTTTGTGCTTCGATGTGCATTGGGAACTTCACACAGCCTGGCCCATTAGGAACTGTATGGTGAAAATGCCATGGGTTCATTTCAGAGGCTACCAAACGCAAAGTACAGCTTTACAACAGATTTTATCTTTGTAAAAAGAAAAAAAAAAATCTATAAAAAGAACTACACCTTTTTTTTTTTTACCCCCCCTCTTAAAAATTTTATTTTAATTTGTAGACTTCGTGTCCCTTTATTGATTTCTGAAGACATGGTGTGTCTGCACCTTCCTCTTACCCAAAATTCACTTCCATGAAGACTCAAAACAGTGTTTGCCATCATACAATTCGTTTTCCTTTCAACCACCAAAAATAATTACGAGAGAAATTAAAGCCTGATGAAGAACCTTTGCATCTGTCTTGTCAATGGCAAAACTGAACAATTCACATCAGTGATTCTTAAAAGTTTTCCAATTATGGGAAAATAAAATGGTCAAAACCATGGGAAAGAAGGTTTGTATGTGGAAGGATTAATTTCTATATGTACCCACGTGTTTGATTGTATAAAATTGCAGATATGATATTCCTATAATGCTGGCAGATGACAAAAGCTCTGTTTTTTTGTTGTAGTGAATGGGACCCTTCATCCCAGGTGTACAAGACTTCCAGCCCCTTTTCAAAGAAATGGAATGGAGGACCTCAGAAGACCTTTCAGGTCGTTTGCTCTCATGCCTTGTGCGAGCGCTGAGTGGGAGCTGATGTTCCAAATTCAATCAGAAACCCCTCCTCAGAGGGCTCCCAGTGCATATGGAGAAGGCTTTGTGTGCCCAATAATTACACAGAGAGACCGGGCATTTGAATTAGACTCTGAGAATTAGACTCCATGGAAATCCTTAGCTCCCAGATAAATATCACAAAAGAAACAGATTTCTACCCACCCGCCCCCATGCCCCAGCTGCAAAATTTGATAATTCATCTTCTTCCATTCGTGAGGTGGGACTCAGCCCTCCAGCTCTGCGCACATTCCTCTGCCACATCAAGAGAAAAAGACTTTAGAAGCACCGTTCTGTCACGATTTCCTGTGAAAGACATTTTAATTGGATTTGATTGCCATGGTGTGCTTGCCGTGTCCCCAATCTGAAATGGGGGGCTTAGCCCCTCCCCCAGGTAGCCAGAGTTAATAAAATAAAAAAGCAATCCTTTTCTGCTTCCTTATCTGCCATCTGGGCATTGCTAGGGTCAGTAATTCCCTGTACCAGTGGAAGCACAGATGGATTTGGGGAATTAGAGCTTCACGCAGATTGTGATGTAGATTCCCTCAAAATGGGAGCTTTTGTTTTTAAACAAATTAAGTGCCTCCTTCTCTGCTTGGTTACAAAGGCCTTTTCCAATACCCAATCACATATCCCTGTAATCCTTTTGTTATTGCAGCCTCAGCAACCACCTCAGGGGGAGAAATTAAACCAACCTCTGTCTAGAAATGGTGGGCAGCTTCACCAGCTCCAGACACCAGGCTGGGAGCCCTTTGTGCAGGATCTGACCCGACATACGACTCCCAGAAGGACCACAGACACAGTGTTTGCACTATTTCTGCCTTTCTCCCATTATTTCCTCCTCGTTTGCCCCCCTTTGCCTCTCTGCCCGAGTCTCTGGAAAGCCCTGGAACCTTGGGAAGGGCTTTGGGAGCGAGACAGCCACGACAGAAAACGAATCCTTGGCTGCTCCTTCCCCTGGCAGTGTTTGCCATCAGCCCTGCTGGGACAGCAGGCTGCTTGCAGCGGGCTCTTCCTCCCTGTGCCCTCACCACGGAGCTCCTGCATCCCCGGAATGTCACGGGGCACGCTGGGTTTGTAAGGAGCTAGCTTCAGCCAGTGTGTGACGCTTGCAGGGTTCCCAGAAAACACATGGAACAGAAAATTAGCCATGCTTTTCCCGATGATTTAGAGTTGCTATTAAATTCCACTTCCATTTCTAATGAATGCTGAAAAAAATCAGCTTTTTAAAATTTTTTTTTTAATTGTTATTTATGACATCCATGGAAGAGAAAGTGAGCCCAATAGACCAGAAACAATCTCATCGTCCTCAGTCAAGTTACAAGTTTAATAGCCAAAATGTATTAAAGTCATTAGAAAGCTCAGCAAACTGTTTTCACAGTAAGCTAAAAAAGGTTACAGTCCCCAAAGTTTGCCTTGTTTAAACTGCATTCATCACCAGTTTGGAGACAAACATGCATTCAGACACTTCGTCTGGTTGCAGAAGTATTTTCCAGCATCTATTATTTTCTGTCAGCTGACAGCACTGAATCTTCCAAGTGCTGAATTCAGTGCTGAAAGTAGAAACACGATTCCTGCTGCTCTCCTTTGCTGTCCCAGAGCACCCTCCAGGCCCCAGCCGTGCCTCCTGCCCCAGCTGGTTCCTCAGCTGGCTGAAAAGTGAATTTAATTTTCACCAGGCCAAAGCGAGGCATGGAAGTGAGCAAAGAGGTCGTCGGTGATGTTCAGATCTGGGAGAACATCATCATGGTGATCCAATTGCAACTGAAAGTTAAAGGCTGCAAATTATTTAACCCCTCTCTTTGATCTATTCCTAGAAACATTATTCGGTATTCTGGGAAGCAGAAGGGTTTTCTATTCTTTTTTATGCTTTTCCGTTACCTGCTGAGTAAGGAAAGGATTACAGTAATGTCAAATTCCTCACATTCTTTCTGTTGCAGAAGGCTGAGAAAGAAAAAAGGAAAAAAAATCCTGAAAAATACCTCTAAAACAGAACTCCCAGCTTCAGCTATGGGAGACAATCTTTTTTTTGTTGTTGTTGCTGCCATATTTGAAATATTTTTGCATAGTTTAAGGTCCTTGATTGAGAATACAAGGCTGAAATTTAGGTTATAACCTGTAAAGCAGAACTCCAGGCTTCAGCCATGGGAAATGTTAACTTTTTTTGTGGTTGCTACCATGTTTGAACCCGTTTTGTGTAGCTGGAAGCCCTTGATTGAGAATGCAAGGCTGAAATCGGGGTTATCCTGATAGCCATCCCCTTTAAGGGCTGGTTTGGAAGCACACCTGTACAGGCAGGCCCAAAGAGGGATGTTTGAGGGGTTGGTCATTCTGTTTGCTCTCTGGCAGCACGGGTGTCTTAGCATGATGTCCTGTGCTCGGGGAGGAGCTGCACGTTTGGGAGCAGCCCTGAACCTGGAGGGCTGGCACGGGAGCGCCGTGTTCCCACCGGACCCCTTCCAACACTGACACAGGATGTCCTCTGCACTTATCTGTGGCCAAGGAGTTTTGGTTCTAAGGGATTTGGGTGAGGCAAGTATGTTAATCGAGCCCATTTGATTGGGCTGCTCACATGATCACCAAGTGTGCTTTCTCTGTGAATGAGAGGAGAGAATCACTTTTTATGCGAGCAGTGCATCCAGAACAGACCTCAGGAAATCAAGTCTGTTGCCCCAGCCTTAACATGCAATGAATTTCCCTTTTCTCTTTAGAAATTTATTATTTGTCTTCCCCACCCTGCCCCACACCTAAATTAACACTTGGTAACTTGATTTGAAATCTCCTAATATCCTCTCCTTTTTCACAGTGATGTCCATGAAATTACAGGAGTCATTTCTACCTACTCCGTGCCTTCAAATTATTTCTGTCTGATTCCTGTGCAAGCTCTGGTGTGTAAATTTCCACCCTAGGGAAAGCAGTGCAAGTAGAAATTATGTTTGAGGACTGTACGATATTCTCTACTACCTAAGGAGCAAAGGGAAGCAAGAACTGCAATATTTTTTTATGCCCATGGACACATGCTGATGCACTCTAATACCAACAATGAACTGGAAAAATTACATTATTAATCATATGCATTGCTTCAGCCTAAAGAACTACTTGACTTAATTTGAAAAAACCTACAGAGGCCCATGCTTTCAGAAAGAGCATCTAATTTTAGATTTACATGGGTATAATTTAACAGATTTTAGCAGCATACAAATGCAGAGTCACAGCTCCGTTACCTACTCTATGCCCACACACATCCTTTCTCTGCCACAAGCACTCAATTTTCGACAGAAGTCTCGAGGCAGGATGGTGTTTGGAAGGTGAACTGATAATTTTTCCAGTTTTTTCACCCAGCCGATGTGGGTGACACTTGGAGATGATACAGATGACCTCTCCAGTGAACTGCAGGAAGGTTTTGTTTCAGGTTCGGTTTCAGACGCTGTGTGAAATGTGGGTCTGGAGCATTTTCCTTTATCGGACACGGCTCAAGCCCCTGCAGAAAGGTCAGGTAACTTGCCCCAAGTGACAGAGTGACTGAGTGGCTCCCGCAGCTCTGCTCCCAGCTCCTGGACCTCCCGTGCTCCTCAGCAGCGTTTCTGCCTCCAGTCATGTCTGGCTGAAAGCGTGTCTGGAGGGGGAGCTCAGCATCTCACGGCGTAGGGAGGCATGCCTTTCCCCCTCATTGAAAAGCTGCAAACGCCTGCTGTCCCCCTGTTCTCCCCGTGCCACCTGGTTCAACAGCCAGCAGTGCATCACCCCTTCAGTGCCCTTTCTGAAGGGGGCAGATTGCAAAGCAATTCTTGGAAGGAGCTCCTCCGCTCGTTCCTCCTCACTCCTAACCCCTGGCTCACTCAGCACACTGAGTACCTGCCGTGGAGCCCCGAGCTTTGTAGCTGGGTCCCGTTTTCTGTCCCCCGGGGCAATTCAGCCCTCCCAGCAGAGTGAGACCCCTCTGGAGTGTTGCCTGCTTGATCCAGGGCAATTCAGCCCTCCCAGCAGAGTGAGACCCCTCTGGAGTGTTGCCTGCTTGATCCAGGCGAGGACACTGGAAAGGAAAACCAGGCTGTCGAACCCAGCTTGTGCTCCTGGCAAAATATTGTTGCTTTGTTTAAAAAAAAAATAATAAAAAAAAAGCTCTTGAAAGACCTGCACATATGAAATAAAGCAGCCAGCCCTCCAGCCCCAGGCTTGAAGCGTGTTATGCAGACAGGCTGGGCCCCGCGCTCCCACTGCCTTTAAAGGGAGTTTGGATGCGAGATCTGTTTGCAGGGTATTGGTAATCTGTACGTTCACTGCCACTGGAGAAAGCTTCAGAGGAGTAAAATGTCTTTGGGGGGGGGTGGTTCAAGCTAATGGAAAACTCTGTGATGTCATGACAGCACGGCTCAGATCTTATTTTACTCTTGAGTGTCTGAGGGGATGGGTGATGCCATGATTCCAGAGCTCTGGTATGAGGTTTTACATGCTGCCTTATTTCCACGTGTCTGAGGGGTCCTGAAGTTTCCCCTGCAGTGTATCACAAGTCTTTGTAAATATGAGGATACCAGGGGAAGAATTCCTTCTTCTTTCTGAAGGCAAAATGCTATGCTACTTTTTAAATTAAAGTTTTATTTGAGGGGATTTTAACTTTTAATACTGATTTGCCACATATAGATAGAGGCTGTTATTTTTCTAACCCCTCTGAATTTTTAGCATTCCACCAGAGGTATTTTTTTATTGGCTTGTGCCATAAATCTCAGTGTCATGAGTCTTTTGTGCATACTAAAAAGTTAAAGAGGTTCACCAACTCAGCAAAACCACGCATAACTGCAAAGCTACAAAAACAGATTGTTTCTGAGATTTTAGCAAGAAAAAAAATAAGCCCAGAATTATGGCTCGACGGGATAAATCTGCAAGGAAACAACTGCACTAGCAGTGAATATTTATGAGTGATTAGGTATGCCTGCTAGAATGATCCTTTGGAGGCCAAACACATTGCAGTACATCTCTCCTTCTCTCCAAGGGTTTGTATCTTAATTTTGGGCTTGACACTCGGGTGTGTGAGCGGATCAGCTCAAAGGACACGTTACATTTCCCACCCAGAACATGTCAGCAGCACCACTGCTCTTCCCAGTGCCCTCCTTGCCTCTGACTTAGGAGATGCCACCAAAGCAGAAAGCTTTTCCTGGCAGTGCCTTTAAAAGGGGGAGTCAGCGAGTGAATTGAATTTAGAAATGATTCCAAGCAGTCTGTCACCCTCAGACGATTAGGAAGAGGTTGCTGTACAGGGAAGGCAGGCAGCTTTATCGTGTCAGCCTAGATTGCATAAGAGACAACAGAGGTAGCTGAAACTTGATAGTGTGTGAAAAAAGAGCTGGCAGATTTATCCAAAATGTGGAGCAAAGTGGCTACACAAAAGTAGGGAGAATAATTTTAACAGATGGTTCTTCAGGAAGGCTCAGAAAAGAGAAGCTCACAAATATCAGAGTGAGAGATGCCCAGGAGATAAATAGATTAAATGGAAAGAGAACATGGATTTTGCTGCTCCGTAGAAAAAGCAAGGACAGAATATTCTGTGTCATGCAGGAGGGGTGAACAAAAGGAGCAGATGTCAAATGGGACCGTCTGGGAAGAGTGGAGTCCATTCTAAACACTCGAGAGAAAATTAAAAAAAAAAAAAAAAAAGTTTTTATGTCTGTGTCTAAACAAGTGATATACGGAGCAAAGCTCTCCAAGATCCTGTTCACCGATTATGCGGGCAGGAGGCCTGGCCGAAGTGCACTGTACTGGGGCTCCTTTCTGGCCTCTACTCCTGCACTTAGCTCTGTGGGAACTGCGCGAGGGACAGGCAGGAGGAGAGGGCCTCGAGCACACGGCTCGGGGCTGGGCCCTGGAGCTGCACTGGGCCCCGCAGCCGAAGGGGAGCTCTGCCCAACCCCAGGGCCCCCCGNGGCAGGAGGGGAGGGCCTCGAGCGCGCGGCTCGGGCTGGGCCCTGGAGCTGCACTGGGCCCCGCAGCCAAAGGGGAGCTCTGCCCAACCCCAGGGCCCTCGGGCCAGAGGGTCACAGCCGAGGGAACTGCGCGAGGGACAGGCAGGAGGAGAGGGCCTCGAGCGCATGGCACGGCTCGGGCTGGGCCCTGGAGCTGCACTGGGCCCCGCGGCCGAAGGGGAGCTCTGCCAACCCCAGGGCCCCCCGGGCCAGAGGGTCACAGCCGTGGGGATGCAGAGGGACAGAGGCACAGCCGCTCCTGGGACGGAGCCGGGGGGTCCAGGAGCTCCTTGTCTGGCACGGCGTCCCGGTGTGCTCCACTCTGTGCAGGAGGATGGGCACCAGGAGCTGCCTGGGGAAAGGAGAGGCTGCGGCTGAACAGCTCCAGGACAGAGCTGGGTGGCTTAGGTGCCCCGTAAAGGAGAAATAATCACTATATTTTGACACCTGGGGATGTAAATGCCAGCTAATTGTCCTCCACTTATTCCTCAGAGCCTTCCAGCCTCGCCTGCTTTGCCCACCTGGGGTGACAGCACCACCACCCGTGGCAGCTGCGGCTGCTGCCCTCCCCTCCATGCCACAGCTGCTGCCAAGGTGGAGCAGAAATTCAAGTTTTCCCCGGGTGGAAGCACTGCTGTTTGTCCAAAATAGCTGTGTTGTTCGGGCCCGTACTGCTCGCTCTCTCCATAAATTCAGCTACTTGACCGTGGTTTTGGTTTTAATTTTTTTTCTGGCACATGGCATTTGGTCCCACAACACACCCAGTGGCTCAGGCCAAGAATGACACTTAATTTTCGAGCAGCCTTATTGATGGTATTATGGCTAATATAAATTATACTGAAATATTTAAAATAGCAGCAAGTTCATTTCATTGCCCAAAAATAGAATATGAGGGACTCTGTATTTTCTTTTAATCATTTTCATTCAACAGATAAACACTTTGGAAGCAATTGCTTCTAATGCAAAGCCAAGTCAGGTATTAGATAGCAGGGGTTATTAAATATTTGAGTTTGGGAACACTGAAACACTGAGAAATGCTGTGTTTTCACTCAAAAAAAAAGAGGCAAACTGGCCAAAACCACTCCTCTTTAGTGAGCCTGACAAGAGGTAGACACTTTTTAGGAGGAGACACATCTGGGGCAAGATCATCAGTTTGGGCTCCCAGCCCAGACTCACTCGGGGGCCGCCAAATTTGCCCATGTGTGCACACGCTCTGTGAAGCATTTGCCCTGCACAGAGAGCCTTCAGCACAGAAACCACCATCCAAATTCCACTTAAGTCCTCAAAACACAGCCCAAAAACAGACTTAAGAGACACAGATCCATGTGCAAGCCCTTGGTGGAGGAGTGAACTGGGACATTTTTCAAGCATTGACACCTGTGAGCACAGCTGATAGATTCTCACACCTGGCTAAACAGACGGCTGGATTTGCACCTGGAAAATCCATTTTGGGAATGATTTTTGCATGTACAAACTGTATGATGTTACAGCCTCTATAGGAGTTTATGCTTGGAAAAGACCACGTGCAAGGCTGGTAATTTGAGGTAAAAGATGCCTCTCAATGCAGAGAACAAATGAGAAGAGGAATGGGGATAAGAAGCAGAATTCTTATCCTGTGCTCCCCAACTGTTATTAAAAAATAAATAATAAAAAATATGGAAGCATTATTTCCCTCCTTAATTCCATCAATACTTGAAAACCACTTAAGGCTTCAGCCTAGCACAGGAATGTATTGACCTCTCTGCCTTTTCCAGTCTTTGCCAAACTTTTCAAAGGCTTTGCACCCTACAGTTTTTAATCTCGGATTTCTCAGCCTGAGTGGAGCAGAAACAATTACAAGCACTCTGGTCCCTTGCATCCTTCCTCGGGGTGAGCAGCCCCAGCTCTTTTCCCCAGAGCAATGGGCAGAAGTCAGATGGGGGGTGAGCAGCAATCCTGAGGCAGGATTGAAACCTCCCCTGCTGCTGCTGGCAGCAGAGAGCTGTGATGGGATACACAGGCACGTCCCAGAGCGCCTGAGCTGCTGGGATGGAAAACCAATCTCACAAACAGCAGCCCCAAGGATTCTAACGGAGAAATCACCATCCATGAGCTGTGCCCACGGGTGGGGATCCGTGCCTGCTCCAAACCTGGTCAGAGCAGGCAGAACATCCTCCTCCAGGGCAGGCAGAACATCCTCCTCTGACTTTGGAGCCGTTCTTTTCCTTTTCCTCTCCTGCACCACAGAACTGAATTTATGTTTTCACCATCAGCAATACAGTGCAGATAACACCAGGTGCCTCCTGGATTTGCACCGAGTAACTCTGGTCTTGAAAACACTATCCAAAGCAGGCTGCTGGCAGCAGTGCCTGGAAACAGCCCATGCAGGAGGTCTGAGTAAAGCTGGTGGCACGTCAGAAGAAAAGAAGCGATGTGCTCCTGCCATGGCTGCTGCTACAAGAGCAGCAGGCATTAAACAGAAATGAAACAGAGCAGTCAAAGACAAGGAGAGCCGGGGTTGCCTGGAAAGGCAGCGAGCAGCACCTCCAGGAATAACTGGTGAGTGAGGCTATGCCACACTGGAGAGCTGTCACCATCCAGGGCCTTGCTCAGCAAGCTAGGAAATGCCTGGGTGCGAGCATCAGCTTGGAAATGCCGACGGAATTATTCCGAGCAAGACAAAACAGGACTGACCCGCTAGGTGTGAGAATTGGCAGCCCAGCTGCACGGAAAAAGTGGGGCTGGAGGACGAAGCAGGAGTTTCTGCGCTGCGCCAGTCCATCACTCAACACCTTTGTCAGCTTGTGCTGCCCACGTCGCTCTGGTGGGACGGCCAAGCACAGGGGCTGAGGGTACATTTACAGGAAAATGTGATGCCACCTTCAGCCCCCTCTCACTCGGGGGCTGAGTGGGTCCCTCCTTTCCAAGCTCTTCCACCCAGTTACTTCCCAAAATAACTGCGGCCGTGACAAAGGATGAAATAGCAGAGAGGCTGGGAGAAGTGAAAGAATGCAGAAGAAGAAAAAGAAACATTATTTGCTATTTGTTGGTTGCAACCACAGGAAAATGGACGGAGTGCCTTTGTCTGCCTCTGAGCCTCATGCCCAGATTCTTAGAGGCAGCAAGAAGTATAGTGAAAGACTGCAAGAAAGACATGGAAAGGATTTGATTCCTTTTATATCCCTACGTGAAATGATTGTACAGGTCTGCAGCTTGAGGGAAAGCAGGAAAACAAAAGAACCACCGTATTCAGGCCTGACCCAAAACCAAAATAATTATTACTCCGAAAAGCGACTGCTAACAAAAGGAGTGCCCCGTGAGTAAACATTACACTCAAAACTGTTCCTCTCTGCCATTCATTGCTGTGTCAAAATTGCTGATTTCTGGAGCAGTACTTCCTGTCAGTCCTGAGATGCATCCAGAAATTTCAAAGTAAAGCTGAGTTTATTTTCTCTAGTGAGTGCAGCAGACTAATTTAAGTCTCCAGTGGCTTTGCAGAAGAACAGCTTACTCAACATCTGTAAGTGGCTTTATTGGTATTCAGAAGAATTAGAATCATCTCCTCTGCTTTTCAGCAAAATCCACCAGGCTGTAGGGGAATAAATGTCACACCTCCCTCCCCAGAAGGCAGCAGCTGATTCTGAGCAAAACCCAGAAACAAATCTGCTGACAAAAACCTCAATAAAGCTGCGGACGTTTACATTTGTGGCTAGGTCTGTGTCTGAAAAGCGCAGTGACCCTTCAGCGAGGCGCACTCTGCCTGCCCTGGGCCGTGGGCTCTGAGCCTTCCAAGGAGGATCTGCCTCAGCTCAGCCCCTGACCCCTCTCTGGGGCAGCCAAGACCATCCCAGTCCTGCCCAAGCAGCCCCTTGGCTGCAAGGCCTTTGAAAGGTTCCCAGGAGCTGGGAACATCCTTCCCCCAGCACCTCACTGGGGATTTGGCACTGCGGAATCAAACTGCACCATCAGCTCATTACACCTGACCCCATGATTCTTAAAAGTCCACGAACACAAAGGGCTGCTGAAGATTTTCCAGCTTGGCATCTGTGCCCATCAGCTCCTGCGTTTCTTTGTAATAGAGTTATTAAAACTGTGTGTTTTGGTTCTGTGGATTTATTACTTGGATGCTTCCCAAAGTCCTAATCTTGGGGGTTTTTGAGACCTTAAAATGTTAGAGAGTTCGGGTTAATCTTTTTGCCTTTTATATTCTCATCATTTTGGTGCACTTAAAACAAAGTATAAATAACTGGCTTTACTCCTATCTGCTCCGCCTAAAGTTTTGATAACTTAAATGCAGGCAAATTCTTCTTTGAAGCCAATTAAACTGAAGACTTTTGTAAAGAACAGGACGTGAAGTGGAAAAAAACAGATATCATATATAAAATAATGTAGGATTCCATTCCCTTTACCACAATAATAGCCTTGAAGGGTTTGCTTTCACAAATAATTCAGCTCCAGTGAAAGTGATATAAGTCAGCTGAAATCAGAGGAACAGCCCTGAACTTTGATTCACTGTTTTGCTCAAATAGTTTAAACTTTCAGCGACGTGTGATTTAATAAAGACGAAATGGAGCTGTCTACCCTAGCTGCTACCAAGTAATTTAATACACCCTCTCCTCAGCTGTAGATAAACAGAAAATACCATGACAGGGCTACATCAGCTATGGAAATATTCGCTTGAGAAGGAGACTGATCTTGGAAACCCTTCTGAAACCAAGAGAGTGCTGCTGCCATGAGCTCATCCTCGCCAGCTGCGGGGCCAGGGGGAGGCGTAGGAGCAGCCGTGGGGACCTGCCAGGACCCAGGGCTGGGTGACAGGGTGGCCAGGCCAGTCAGGATGTGCCACCAGCTCCGCTGGAAGAGCCCATGGCTGAAGAACGCAGCTGAAAATACAGCAGGAGAATAAATGACACGGTGCGAGAGCCAGAGGAGATGAAATGACTGATAGGTGGTTCATCCCTCCGTGTTTATTTGAAGCTCAGCAGCCTGCTAAAGAGCAAACTGACGTGCCTGACTCCCAGGTTTCATAGCCAAGGCTGACTCCCGTGGGAAATGGGATGCCTCTCATTTCTGCCTGGTCAGTTCCAGGCTGCTGCAGAGAAACCTGGAATAAGCACAGTTTTTCCTTCCTCAGGGCTGGTATGGTTCCCAGAGGTGCACAGCGGTTATTCCTGTGCCTTTTCCATGACTGCCATGTCAGAGAGTAACTGATGCAAGCCAAGGGCTGGTTGGGAGTTTATATTTGATATTCTGGGTATAAAACGCCGTCTTCTGGCATGGCCATCGTTAGAAATCAGACCTGAGGTGTTAATAATGAAAGAGCCAACACCCTGGGGCAAAACAGGCATTACCAGGAATAAGACATGAACTTTCTAGGAATTTCCAATTTGAAAATGCCAACAGTAACAGAGGGACTATTAAACACACCACACTTTCCCCCTCGCTGCTGCCTTTACTCAAAGAGTGTAACCTTCTCCATTAATTTGGAGAAATGAAATTTAGTTTTAGGTTTTGAATATTAAATTTGCATGTTAGTTATAGGAATGTGCATAAACAGGCATTTTGGACAGCAACTCTAATAGTCACTTTCTATTTCATTCCAAACATGCCTTTCATATCAGAAATATTAAAAGCAATAAATAAATTAGTCTTTTTATTCTGGACTCTGTCAGTGAAATGAATTGATTGACTTTGATGGACTCATGGTTGGTACAGGGAACATGAGACTCAACCCTCAATTTATTTTTTTTAGAATATAACTCTATGGAACAATACCTGCAGTCATTTCTTAAACAAGTGTCAGAACTCATATGAGGCAACTCCTAGGACGAGATGGCAGTTCTTCAAAGGACAGCTAAAAATAACCAGTAGGCAATCCCAACGGGGATAACAAAATTGTACAGAAGATTCTTCAAAGAACAGTGTTATTAAAGGTTTCACCTAAACGACCAGAAGCAAGACCTGGCCATTAAGACTGCAGTTAATTTTGCTGAGATAATTAGCTCCTAGAAAGCTTCTTGGAGTATATGTAACTTCCTTTCTTCTAAGGAGAAATAACATTATTTCCTCTCAGAAATTAACTTATTTTGGCCTTCTTTACATTAAGGCCAAAATAAATATGTAAGAAACCTTGGGGCCAAATAATATTTTATATTACAAAAGAATGCAAAGGCAAAAAAGGGCCCCTATACTTCAATGGGCTTTTTTTTACATTTAAGACCATCCAATTTATCATGTTCTCCTCGTAGAGATTCTAGCTAAGCAGAGGGGGTAGAAGTTGCAGAACCATATTTTCTTCGACTTCTTATACTCAAACCTACTCAGAGACATTCTTCAGCCCTGAAGTTTAAAGAAAACCTCCCTTCCATTAAAGGGCTGAGTCAGTAAAAAAGAAAATACATTTTACTTAGATATTAGGACAATACATGGCATATAGAAATTCCTCCTCAGCCTCAAACCCTGCTTTAAGTTCAAGCTGTGCCTTTTACCCACTAAATGTGGAAGATATCTAGGACATATCTGGACACCCACTCAGGCACGATAATTTAGGGAAAAGAGGCATCAAACACTTGCAAGGTGAAATCAGAGCAGGAGCTTCTAAAACCAAAGCACATCTGGATTGCAGAGGTTTGAGGGACTGTTAAGCAGTCAAGTCTGCTTTTGGAAGGCTGGGATTTCAGGTGGGGCTGCTAAGCCGTGGTTTTACCTGGATGCACACACCTCTCTACCTGGAAACGTGAATTCAGCGCCTGGCTGTTCAGCTGGCACTCAAGCCTTAAGAGAGACACTTTATTTCAGAGTCCTGTGTTTCATTTTCCTCGCTCCTGCGTGAGGATATTTCTCCAGGGCTGGCTCACCCAAGGTTTTTTGCTCTCCAGACTCTCTGCCTGGGGAAGGTTGTCAGAGTCCCTGTCTTCAGGCACGGCCCAGCAGCTCGGGAGGCTGAAACCAAGGAGAAGCTTTGTGCCTGAATGTCACCAGAGGACAGGTGAAAAATGATGGAGATGCCAAGGGTGAGGAAAGGCAAAAATACTGGGGGAAGAGGGGCAAAGTCAAACTGCAGGGAAGTGAGCAAGGCAATCAGCCCGGCAGCTCAGCTGTTCATATGGTGAGCCACGGGAGATGCTTGAGCAAGAACAAGCCTCAGCTGGTCCCTGATTGTCATTTCTCACCCCTCTCATATCTTTTAAAATCCATATTTATAATGGTTTTGTAGAGGGTGAGAGCAAGGAACAGGCAATCAATTGATCATTAATCTCGCTTCTTAGTGTCAGGAAGGAAAACAGTCTTTCGACAGAGTTAATTTAATTATTTTTATGGGAGACTTAAATATCACTGAGAGCATTATTTAGTAACAGGAAATCCCCAGGAGTGGAGGCACTGGAAGGCAAAACTAAGACTGTTTTCACATGAGCATTCCTGACCTTCCCTGAGCAGGACTTGTACAGCCTTTGCCACTTCACTTCCAGGGACAAAAATCACAGTGGATGAAGGAAAAGAGAACGGGGTGCTTGAAAACAAAGCAATTTAACAGCCATGTCACAAGTTTGTCTGCCTGATAATAAGTCAATTTGCTTCATCTGGATGAGTCCATGGGCTCATTTGTGTGGGACTCCAGGGGCTACAACCCTGTCTAAAAGCTCAGGTTCCTGTTCCACGGATGTGCAAATTCTGGGCTGCTGGGGGTCCTGGAAACACAGAAGTGATGACATCCTCCAGTCTGCCGAGGGACATCCACATCCACGCCCTCTGAACACGTGCATTGTGAGGATGAGGAGCTCGAGGAAGGCTCGAGGGCAGCGGCCGTGCCCTGTTGGGCTCTGGTGGCCAAGCACTGAAAAGCAGAGACATCAAACACGGAGCAATGTGCGTGAAGAAACCCTTCTGGAGGAACAAAGAAACCTCTGCCTGGAGCCTGGCCCTCACAACAAACCTTTAATCCACAAGGCTTGCCTCAGCCGTGTTCCAGAGCTGGGTTTATTGACCTAAAGCTCTAGGCACATGCGAGAGCGTTTAAGAGAGGCATGTGCTTCATGTCACACTTATCTTTCAGAGCAGGAAAAGGAGGACAATTGGTTTTCCTCCATGTTTCAGTTTCAGCCAAAAGCTGAAAGGAATAATAGGCTAGTATCGAGGTCTGCGCATTTAGGCAGTTTTTATGCTAGATAAAATTCAAACCAGAAACTGTCCTACCATAAAAAACAAACGCAGAAAGATAAAAACTTTGTAGCAGAAAGTGGAAAATGAGGGTAATATACTGGATTTTCCTGTAGCTGTTTGAGTATCGGTAGGAAAGTCATGAACAGGGAAAAAAAAAAACCTGAGCTGTAACATTTGGATCTGGATCGACTGCACTGAAAGTTTTGATTTGGGCCCTAAAATTCAGGGTTGCTCATAAAGGATATGTTGAGACTGAGAAAATCTCACACTGAAAGAATCAGGTCAGCGAGGGAACATTTCCTCACCTGGCAGGCAGGGTTGGCTCTGGAGGCATTAACCAATTCAAACACAGAGCTGGAGCGGGGCTGCAGGAACATCAAAGCCAAACGTGTCCTCTTCAGAACCAGGTGCCCTGCTGAAGCTTTCTGCTCACTATTTTTAATATGAAGGAACTGAGCTGAAACCCAGAGCTCCGATGTTTGGTTTGTCAATTGACTCTGCTTTACTCCACCTCATATGTCAGGAATCTCCGAGCATCACCAGGAGCACAGATGTCAGCAGTTGGCAGGCAGCGATTTCTGGCTGCTCAGAGGTCATTTTTCTCTTGGATTCCCCCTGTGAAAGGTTTCAAATTCGCCATTAAACAATATCACATTTCAAGCCTGCTTGCTACTTCAGGTCCAGGAACTAAATTTCTTCTGAGCAGTGTATCAGTAAAAGCCAGAGAGGCTGTTTTCTTTTTGATGTTGGATGTTTCTAGGTATGACTGCAGTGCCATAAACTGTTTGTACCTGTGATCAGACCACACATTGTAAAACAGCCAGCACACACTTCCACCCACAAGTGCATCAGAAAAAGGGGAAAAAAAAAAAAAAAAGGAACAACATGGTTAATGTTTTATCCAAATTGGAGATTAATTAAAAAATATTTCCTGATTTTCAATTTCCTTTTGCCACAATGTTTTGTGGTGTTTTTATTTTTGCTAGCAAACACAGGGTTGCTGGACATTCCCAACAAAATCTTTTCCATCCCTATATTATCACTTCATTACATTTACACGCTTGGAGCTTAGCTGGAATGGGCAGGATTGAGCAGCAGTAATGGTGCTCCCTGCTCCACTTTTCAAGCTAGCTATAAAGCTGGGACATTCTGGATTTGAAGGGAGGGAATCTGGCTCATGAGAGTAAAGGAAAGTTGGACCAAAAAAATAGTTATTTTGCTGCACATTGAATAATTTGCAAAAGATGAGCAGTTCATGCCACAGACATGGAAAGAGAAATCCCTCAGAAAGTGGAAAGGTCTTTCTTGTGCTGCTTTAATAGCGAGCAATGATAAGGTGAGAACATGCACAAAAATTGTAAAACTTTGTTCTACAAAGGAAAAGGAAAATAGCAGAAGGTGTGCTGCCTTTCCTGAAGTGCTGCTACTGGAAAATCCAGCCTTTTGAGGAGATCCCTCTGGATGTCAGTGCCACAGAACCAAGAAATATAAAATAAAAATAAATACATTAATATATCTGTGTGTCTGAATATCAGGAATGACCCTCAGCTCCCCATATAAAGTTGTTTACACTCTGAAAATCTGTTAACAAACATGCATTGAGGTCTGTGAAGTCACCCAGGCAGAAATATAGTGGGCACTTTTCGTCTCTTCTGGAGACACGGTGTTAAACGAGCAACATTATAATTATGAATGCTTTTTTTTTTGTTTTTTAATTTTTTTTTCTTTTAAGGTGGGGCATTCCACAGTTACTTTTCTGACATTTAACCGAGCTCATCATGCAGATGAACTTAACAGTCTGGGGCTATGTGCTGATCATCAGAGTTATTATTGCTGACGAGCGCGTTCTACAATCAAGGGTAATTAATCAGTTTCATTAAAAGTGTTCCTCTCTGGCTAGCCAGTGTGCAGTGGGTTTCACCTGCAATAAATCAAGCCGTATGCAGGCAGGAGAACGCTTGTGTGTACAATTACATTGCATTTACA
>VWZN01007651.1:315356-354667 GCA_013396955.1 Regulus satrapa
TTTTTTTTTTTTTTTTTTTTTCCCAAACTCTCTACATCCCATTTTTTTTCTGCCAGATACAAGCCTGGTTTGATTCACTGAACATGAATATCCGCTTTATTTTATGCTGCTGTGTAATCTCATCTTGAAGCTTACTGAAGATCCATCCCGTTGCTGTGTGAGATTGTCGCACCTCTATTTATGAATTTTTTTTTTCTTTCACAGTATTTGAAGGCCCTAGCAAAAAAATCTCATTTGTGACAAATAAGAGTTATTCAGAATCACTGAACAATGGAAGGTAAAGACTGCACTGTTTTATATTGGAACATTTTCCTTGAATAAGCAAAAGATTTTGTGCACTGCACCTTGAGAGAGTTTGCCATGATTTTTTTTCCCCGGGTGCTGAGTATGGAGCTTTTGGGTATTTGCTTTTTGATCATACTCCGCATCTGAGGCCTCTAAAGCATTTATTTTTTAAAGGCTAAAACCTAAGGCTCCTGCTGTCCTGATCACTGTCCTTCAGAACAGAGCAAGCATTAGAAAACTTCTCTTTAAAGCTTTATGTCAGTGAAACCTGAAGAAATTGATTTAAATCATATTCAGAGGAAAGACGTATTACAAATGGAATTTCACCGAATTAAAGACCAAACATTAATAAAAGTCACATGGAACTACATGAACTGAGAACATTTTGCTCTCCCATTCACAGAGGGGATTATAGGAAAATATAATAGAAGAATAAAGGTTAAAATTTTAAAAGCCAAAGGTTTTGTTTGCTCTCAAATTAATGCGGGGATTGAGGCAGAAATTTGTATGAAATCATGAATATATCTATATATCTATATATCTATATATAGTGTCCTCAAGAGCTGTGGGAAAGCTGCACTACAATAATTGTGCTTCTCATGTAGCAGTTAACCTTTTTCTGTTTCACAGACAGTTAAACATGCAGTTACTTCTCAGTCATCACATTAACATTGCTGCTCCTTCAGAGCTTTTTCTCTGGCTCCATACACTTCATGCTCTAGATACTGCAGCTCCCAGTGCTTACAAATGATTTACACAGATTACACAATGCTTCATTTATGTATAAAAATTATACAAATGCACTGGAGTATGAATTGGCAAAACAGAGTCAGCTTTATGCAGTACATTTTCCACTTTCCATAGTATTTTCCTAATTCTGTCAAGTTAATTCATGTACTGCGAGGCACTTGACTTTAAAACAGACTCTGATTGTTGGTTCCAGAGCATTATAATGAATGTTCTTTGCTCCCTGCATTATTGTGCTTTTGTAAATGCCAAGGGTTGTATCCCACCAAAGGAAAAGAGGTCCCTACCATGGGGGAGCCCTGGTTCTTCCCCTCCGTTCTGTGTTTCCCTTCGTGAAGACAAGCCTCATAAAACTGCACTGTGAGATGGCACCAGGGCATCCCAGGGAATTTCCTACACGCATCCTGATGCCGTTGCTGATACACATTCTTGCTCTCCCCTCACATCTCTTTTATCAGTCCTCCCCTGCTCTTCCATTTCACCTCCTACCAGACTGGGTTTTATATTGCTGCCAGATGGTATTTCAGTTTAAATCACCGAGCTAGCCAAAGATTTGACCATCCAGGTCATGCTGAAAAACGCTGGAGGCTGTGGTTCGCTGGGATAAATGATCTCTGAGAGCTGCACCCCAGTATGCAAAGGAACAACCAGCAAAGGTCTTGGCAGCTGCCAGCCCTGAAAGACAAAAAACTGGACGCACATCCAAGCTATTGTTAACAGAGTCTGAATATTTTTCCAGCTTTTCCTGAGCCATTATTATAAAAGAGAATCTATTATAAAGCTGGTGTGTCCCTGGGTGTTTCTGCCCCCTCTTTCTCCTCTGGTGCGGCCAGGAGCAGCAGGATGCTCACCTGGCCACCTCAGCTCTGCCCCCTGAGCACCATCAGGGCCACAGTATTCCCCTTTCTCCACAAGTTTGGCGTCTCCAAAGGCTGAAGGCCAGGAAAGCTCAGGGTGGAGGTTTCACCCAGCTGCCCCATTTATTGCCCATTACTCCTCAGTGGTTCCATCTGTGAAAAACACCCTGGGTGCATTTGAAGGCATTATAGGAGTATTTCCATGAAAATTTAAAATATTAGCACCGACTTTTTTTCTTTTTTTTCTTTTTTAAATTTTTTTTTCTCCCTAATGGGTGCTGTATGCTATTTGCACTTTTAGAGCAAAGGCTATTTCAACTTTTTTCCATTATACAATTCTTCCCCCAGCCCCCACCCCCCTCCTCACCAATGGTTTATAACTGTGCAATAAAAATTCACTCAGTTTGAATCTTGGCAAACAAGGTTTTAAGTTGGAAAAAAAGTCACTAAAGCCAAGTTGGAGTCTAAAGAGTGTAAAATATGAAGGGGACTGAATTTTCTTAAAGGCATTTTTGTGCTTACACAAATGAAAAACAGATTAATTTTTTAAAAATTTACTGAGCTTTGATTGCCATACACAAAATAAGTTCACTATTGAGGGTGTTTTTCTTGGTCCAAAAATACAGGCACTTTAGGTACATTATTTATTGTCAGACTCTGAAAAGGAGAAGGGTGGTACCTAGGAAAAAAAAAATCGTAAGAATAATTAGCTTAAGCTTGAAATAAAGCTCATAATATGAGGTTTTCCCAAGACTGTCTACTTAAGTAATGAGGCAAAGCATTCATTTAAATGAAATGCAAACTATGTACCAGCCTCAAAAACTCTGGGGCCCGTTTTAACGCAGCATGGACGCTGAATCATATTTTTTATCTGAGTTTTATTCATCACTAGGATGCCTTCGAGGAACCTGCTGGAAGAAAACGCCCTGATACATCTCCTGGTTGCATTAGAAAGGCTTTTGAGATCGGTGGCACTGACTGAAAACCTCCAACAGCTCTGCAGAGCAGAGCTGTGACTAGAAGGAAACCTGAAGTACTGCGTGCTGCTCACAAAGCACTTTGCTGCGATGAAACCTGCCCCTAAAGGCAGAATAATTATTTCACCATTTTCATCTCAGCCAGGGAAGGTGCTGCTACCAGAAAAGCATCTCCAAGTGCCCAGAACTCTGTCATTCAGCTGTGTGAAACAGGTGAATGGTGTTTGCAGGGCCCAGCAGGTAAAGGAGGAGTCTCAGTTTGAGAACACATGAAAGGTGTCTCATTTGATGTCCTTACACAGCGTTCTGCGGATTTTTCAAGGAGCTCTGGAATAATACCTGAAAGGATTTCAGCTGCAATCATAAAAAAATGCCAGAGCAGGGCTCAATCAGAGATGAAAGAATTATAAAGCGTTTAGTTCCATTGATAACCCCCATACATGAAAATAAAAACGCCCGAGAAGGAAGATGAGGAGAAACAGGAGCAGAAAGCCAAGATCCACAGTGAATCTGATGGTGACAGGTCCCATACAGAACTCCAGAAGTATTTTTCTTGTGAAAGATGCTCTGACCTCTCCTCTGACTGCAACGAGTTCTCCTCTGCCCACTCAAATGCTGAAGACATAAAAGATTCCCCGGCTGTTCCTCTGCTCACCTTTACCAACTAGTTATAGATGCATCTGGTGATGACAGGGTTCTTTCAATCGAAATGCCTCCACTTGGGAAGCTGAAAAAGCCTTCCTCGATGCACTGCATTATGTATCCCCTCCCCAGAACAGTGTAGATTGGAAAACCAGTACTTAATGGTTAGAATAAAGGTCCAAGAGTCACATTGCTCATTTCTACTGCTGATGTTTCCACACAGTTGTTCTCTTTGGCAAGTGGCTTACTTAGTTTCTCCTCACTTCTAGCATCAAATTGTAGAATATATCTAATATACATTATGCAGCATGTATTATACACTTTGCAATACTGGAATAAATAAGCAGACAAGGCAGAGGTCATAAAGAACTGCGAAGGCCTTCAGCAGAGGTGCATGCACGACATATTCAGCAACCACAACTCCACCAATGTATTGCAATGCACGTGTGCCACGGATAACAGAGGATTAAAGGAGTACAGCAACATTTCTCAAGGGTGGTAATCTCACAGAGAGCTCTCACAGGTTCGGTTTAGTGTTGCACCAAGAATAAGCTGGTGGAATATAGTCTGTGCTTCTCTTCAGAGATTAGTATTCATGAGAAACTAACTATGTAGTCCATTTGGTGCTGTTTCCCACAACAGTCTGACACAAAATATATTAGGAGAGCTTTGGCAAGCGTCTGATATAATAAAATATTCAGTTTACAAAGCAGAAAGTGTGCCCCGTGCTCTTCCATAAATCTACTATAATAGGCACTTGTGGCAAAAAATACATTTCTGAACACATAGAAAACACAGATTACCGCATAATCATGATGTAATTGGTTGAGAGCCACCACGGCTGTTTTCTGCTGCAAGCCATATAAAAGCTTTTCTTGACTATTTTAAGTTCAGGGCGGAATGAAGTGAGAGGAAGCCTCCGCAGATTTGACTTTGCTGGAAGTCACATGAGCAGATGAAATGAGATCAACTTGTAAAGCAGAGGCGAGCTGTGGCTGGAAAGATTTCCTCACGGCTGCTGCCTTGGTAGGCTCAGAGGGGAGCTGAAGCCATGGAGGCCATTACTGAGCAGCCAGGGAGCACATCATCCTCATTTTCTGCCTGCTGCTCTCTTACACCCACTAAATAAGGTGTAGATGGGGCTCCTTCAGCCATCAGCACAGCAAAGGCCAGCCTGGAGCGCCCCAAATGCCAGTGCACAGGCTCCCAACCAATCCTGTGCACCTGGCTGTTCCTGTCAGCAAAGAGGGGGATTTTTTTATCCAGGAAGAAGTACTGGAAATCACTCACAAATGTGCTGCAAACATTTATAATCGTTTGACTTTGGGTTTAGGGCACACGATTTACATTTGCCCTCGCACACAGGCAGACTGAGCCTCCCTGTCGCCCCCCTCTCTCACGCTTTCCTTTAAAAGCAGTTGCTATTTCCTGACTGGCTTCCCTCCAAATTTGTGAAGTAATTTAATTTGGCACCTTTTAACTCGTTCCGTTATGCCCACTAGAAACCTTGCCTAGGGGAAAGAAAAGAAGAGATGGACAGAGAATGAAACTGAATGACCAGGGAGCCAAGTGTGCCAATTCTGGTGCGTAAAACACGTGGGGCCACCAAAACTGAGCATCCTCTGTGCCACGCTCTCCTGTGCAGCCAAAGGTGTGAGCCAGGAATGACAAACTCCACAGGTGTCCCTGCCCAGCCTGGCACCTGTGTGACACTCCCCATGCAGAGCCCGAGCCAGCATCTGCTCACAGCCTTCTCAGAGCTGCTCCCCAAGCACGGCTGAGGGGGCAGATAAATCCCCCGTGGGACACCGGCCACGCCGATACCGGCTGCTGCCGCGCTCCTGCCGGGGAGGGGGCAGATCCTGGGAATTCCCGGAGGTTTCCAGGGGCTGCCGGGAGGCAGAGGCACCCCCAGCTCTCTGCCATGCCCCCTGGGAGCGGTGAGGGAAGGACAAGCAAAGGGTGGCAGTCCCAGCTGGGCACAGCCCAGGTGTGGCAGTGGGGTGTCCCAGCACGGCCAGCGAGGACACGACTGTGGGGCTGCCCTGCACACACACTGGGCTCCCTCCCCAGGAGCTCTCAGAGCAGCTCGGGGAGTCCTTACAAAGCTGGAAGACATTTGGTGGCTGGAATGAACAGTACAGATTTTTCTCCTACTACCAGGAAGAAAATAACTCAGCTTCTGGCTCTTGAGTGTGTCAAATACCTGAATTAGACCAACCCAAGGGCATCGTCTCCAGCTAGTGAAGGATCAGGATCCCTCATGCAGCAGATGTACAGTTTGTGTGGCACACACAGACCTTCCCATCACCTCCAGGGCTGCTGGGGCCAGCTCCTTCCCTGGGCAGCCCATTCCAACACTTGGCAATCCTTTCAGCAAAGAGATTTTTCCCGATATCCAACCTCAACCTTCCTGCTGCAGCTTGAGGCTCTTTCCCCTTGTCACTTGTTGCTCAAAGGAAGACATCTATCCTTCCTTCCCCCTTGGAGCAGCCTGGGACCCAGTTAAAAGGATTGCATTTGGTTTTCAGAGCCAGCACAGCGAGTCCTGTGCACAGTTAGTGACTTTGGGGTCAGGAGTGGAGCTATTTAGTGTGCTGCATGACAAATCCAGGATCTGCAGCTGCAGGAATGACTGACCCACCCAGCAGAAAGTGAGGCTGACATGAAATTATCCATGGGCCCCCAGCAGGCTGGGGAAGCAGGGAAGGTGTCCGTGGCTGTGGAGGGGGTAACGAGGGCTCTGGCATCCTGCAAGGAGATTATCTTGTGAAAACAGTCCCTTGAGATCCCTCTCTGCGTGTTAGCACTGCTGGTCCTGCCAGAACCACTGCAGTGATGTTGGACAGGACTCCCACACTTTCACAGCTCCCAAAATCCCCCTCTCCCACAGGGACAACCCCCAGGGGAGCTGAGATTGTTGTCACAGAAAACCAATAAGAAACCTAAACAAACCAGACTGCTGCTGCCTTGCAACCAGGATTCCCCAGTGTTACCTACCAACATTGGGGATGGGAAAACATGAAAGTTTTCTCTTTTTCTTCTCCATATGGTGCTCAAGAAAGCTGGGAATGGTCCCACCTCACCTGCTGAGCTTACAGCCATCCCACCTCCCCTCTGCATCAGCCTGACAAGAGTTTGTCCTGCTTCAAGTCAGGTTCTCTTTCTGTTGCTGTGAATTATTTTTATGAGTTCAGACCAAGAGGTGAAACGTCTCAGGAAAGACAATGCAGCCTCTCTGAGAACACATTTTCCTGCTGAGAATATTGAGGGAGCTGGGGCACCTCAGTGGCAGCAGGAGCACAGGAAAATGGCTTTTCACTCACTCAGGAGAGAGAAAAAGAGAAAAGGAAGGCAGCTTTCACTCAAATACTGTACTGACACCACTATAACTAAAAGCAAAAGCTTTGCTAATTGTTGACTAAATTTTTTCAAATGTTGATTAAGTGTTATTCTCAGGTCATCATCCACTGAACCCTAAGCCTGTGTAGGTTATCTAAGAAAGGAATTTCATACCCACTGGCAGGAAAACAAAAACAAGTGGAAATCTCATGACAGCTGGGCTGCCTTACTAGCAAAGATGTACAAATCAGGTTTTTTTCATTGTCTATCTGTAAATTTTTAACTCGCTTAAAAAAGAGATCCTCTTTAGGAGAGTCATCTGAAGCTTACAGAGTTTTCTGATTTGCTTTCATCTGGAATGCCTGTCTGAAAAACAGAGTCAACAGAAACTCAGTAGACCATGTAAATAATGTGTTGGTCAGAAAAACTTGTTGGATAACGCTGCTAATTAACCTCACTAACACTTTGTCAGAAGGGTTATTTCTTTCTTACCTACACCAACAGCCCTCTGCTTTAGCAACATATAATTTTTAAACTTGGAGAAGAAACCCCAATTCTAAAATTTCTCTTCAATAAAGCAAAACCCACATATGTCTTCAGCATCCTTTCCAGTCACCAGCTCACAGCTCTCTGAGTCTGCTGCAGCCAACTCCTTCCATTAACCCAGTGATCCTACTTTAAATGTCATCATTAGGAAAACTTTGATTTTTATCCTTAGAAGGCAATTTTAGGAACAAAATAATTACAAAAAAATATGTTTTTAAAAGTAATGTTACTACAGTGCTGTCATCTAACAGTTTCAAATTATATCTTGTATAACTGTGATGTACAGAGGCACCTCCTGATAAATTTTACAGGTTAGTAATAATCATAACTGAATGCCCATCTGTACATAAGCACACAAACCAGACGACCTTCTCCTTCTCCTCCCCTTGCCAATGAATGTTCAATACTTTGCATCTGAAGGAAAGCCTCTGCACACAGTATCTTCATAATGCTCCATGACTGATAAACCCTTTCTGCCAATGCTCATGCAAAAATAAATGTAAACTAGATTTCATACATGTATGTCTCTCTTTGAAACAAAAAACTGAAATTTGAAATTTGTTCCTTTCCACTTTATGTTGAAACTGGCTCTTTTTTTTTTTTTTTAATTGTGTCTAGAAACAATTCTGCTCAAAACATTCAAAGCACGAGGCTGTTTTCAATAGATTGGCAGAAGCTTTGGGGGGAATTCTCTGCCTTTATTGAAGCCTGGTAGGGCTGGCAAAAGAAATTAGGAGCAGCTGCACAAACTGCTAATGCAAAAAGAGGCAATGCATCCTAAACCATGAAGCCAAGCAGCCCTCAATGAGAAGAGGCAGGAATTTGGCTGCACCTCCTGCAGAGCAGCTCCGAGGGGCGCGAGGGCATCGCAGCCACAGGGACCAGGGGAGATGGGACACGAGGGCATCAGAGCCACAGGGACCAGGGAGATGGGACACGAGGGCATCAGAGCCACAGGGACCAGGGGAGATGTGACACGAGGACATTCAGCCACAGGGACCAGGGGAGATGGGAGACACAAGGCTACACCAGGGGAGCTCAGCCACGTCCCTCTGCAGCCTGGCTGCAGCCCCAAGGTGTTTGGTTACGGCAAAGAGGGCGCCAAATCATCAGAGGCTCTGATGAGAACCATAAATCTATTTAGATTAACTGAAATTTTCACCATTTGGCTTCGAGTAGAAGAACTAAATATTTTTTCTTGCAACTAATCTGTTTTGACTCTATGAAAAACATTTTCGTTGCAATGAAGTTATTAAAGTCTTAGCACTTACTGTTTTGTAGTTAATATAGGAACTTTTTTCTCCTTGCCTGCTGGTTTCTCTGTAATAAATTTCTTTGCACAGGTCGGCTCTTCACTCTACTTCTCTTATTACTTCATTTAAGAGAATGATTTATTTTAAACCCCAAACCAAACATAGGATCGAAGAGCAGAGGTTAAGAAATGAAATAAAAAGAAAACAGACCTTCACCTTTCATTACGCTTGTCTTAAGTATCCACTATATTAAACTTACTCAGTGTTTAAGTCTGGTTTATTAAAAACCATCAGTGTTTAGCTTATGCTATTTTTGAAGCAGTCTGCACTGCATAGTGTTTAATAGGCTGTCCAAAACCAGATTTTTGCTGTTGTTGTTTGAAAAGCAAACAAATTTAGAATGCTCCAAGATATCCATTTGTATAATGCAGCTATCAGTCACAGAAGCTTGACCAATATCATATCAAGTTAATTTTATAAACTAAAGTCTGAAGTGTGTTTATTACTTCTTGTAGAGCTACTCATTAAAGATCTAATCTGGTTCCCTATTGGAAATCTCAGCACAGACTGACACATCAGTGTTTATCCAGACTCTCTACCCATTTGAAAATCTCTTCACACTCTCAAGAACATAAAAAGGATAGTCTGTAGGTAGGAACCTGATTTTCTAAAATCAGGTTCCACCCCTAAAATCTCAGTTGATGCATCCAGAGTACTTTAAAATCAGCTGCACTTCACCATTTATAATAGATTTAAAATATAATTTTATATCTATTGCACTTGGTATAATCAGTAGGAACTCTGTTAAGGATTTAGATGAGAGGAGGGTTGATGTGCAGTGAATTTAGAAGCAGGATCCAGCTGCAGCCATTACATTTAAAATGTTACCTCCTAGCCATTGCTCCCATGATGCCCACAGGGAATTCTGCCAAAACAAGGGACGAGATTTTGGTTGTCACGTTAAGTTTGGTTGTTAGCTCTGAAGCAGTGTAATTGTATCATCTGCACTGTATAATCATTTTTGGAAACGGGGAATTTGGACTGAATCATGCGCGTCTCTTTGCTGGTATTGCATTTCCCTATTTCTTTGTATGACAGAGTTTGCAAAGCTACAGCAAGAAACACCTCCAGCCAGCCAGGAAAGAAAGTCCCATTTCCTGTGGTCCTTTTAAAATGAGAAGATTGCTAAGAACGTGGTAGGGGCAGCCCTGTGTGACCCGAGGAGTGCCAGCCCCAGCTGGGCCCTGTATCCACAGCAGCCAGGGCTCCTCTGCGGCCACCAGCCAGGCCAGCAGGGCCACCAAGCTCCGTGCACAGGCCCGGCCGTGTGCTGTCCTTCCCTGGAGGCAATTCCCTGGAAGGAATGATGCTGAAAAGGCCGCATTGGCCTTTTGTGAGAGCAAGCAAGAAAGGCCCAAACCGCGCTCCGCGTCAGGATGGACCCTGGGCATTTTTAAATTCCCAGTAGATAAGGGCTGTGCTTGAGCAGAGCCAAATTGCTGGACCTCACAAGCTGCCACACAGCAGAGCTGTTGTTGCCCTTCAGCCAGCTCTAATTATGGACTAATTGAATGAGCTTTTGCCTCAGACGTTTCTGCGAACAGCCTCGAACTACAAAGTCACAGCCAAACATCTTCATTTAAAAAGCTGCTCCTGCCTCCAAACTCAGACAGATTGCACACCTCTTTGGAATGCTCTGGAGAGCAGGTAAATAACTCAAAATCTGTGGCTCTCCAGCTTATCTCAGATCTAATGTCTAGCACCTTATAGAAATAGCAGTGAAGGGAAATAAATGCAAGAGAGAGAGGACATAAAAACAAATCTTCAGGAGCTTCCCATGTAAGGTCACCAGAAGAGTTGAGGGGATTGTTTTTCTTGTCCCTAACAGAGGAGCCTAAATTTTATTTCTCTTCTCATTTTCTACTTTATTCTGCTCTTTTCCTCTCAATATTCTCCTCCTCCTCCTCCTCCTCCTCTTCCTTTCTTCTCCTCCAGTCTGAAATTCCATTCCCAGCCATATGTTTCTCATTGTGATCCACCTTCCATTTTTGGTCATACTGCAGAATGTGGTTTGAAGATCCAAGAAAGTCAGAGCGTGTTGACACAAGGGCATTGGATTCTAGGTTTTGTCAACACTGAGCTGAAGAGCTTTGGGCCTTGAATCAATTTTAGCCTCCTTGACCAAGGAAACCCTGCAGAGAGTTAGACAAAGATCAACGAGAACAGATTTCCAAGTGAACAGAGCCATATAAGTATATCTTGCATTACAGGGGAGTGGTTTTTATTTTCCTTATGATCTACCCTTGCTCCAATATTAAATTCAAACGCTACTCAATTTTGCTTGGCATGCAGATCTTTGCAATGAGACCCTGAAGTTTTCTTGTAGGTGCTATCCTGTAATGAGAGCCCTAAGACACACTTGAATTTCAAACATCAGATGGATTTCTCCTAGAAACTGAGATAAATAATAAACCCTAAACTACTCCAGGGCCTTGCCGTGATCTATTCCAAAAGCAAGTGACAGAGAGTCCCACTCATTTCCCAGATGACCTAGGGGATTTCCTGCTAAATTACTGTGCTCCCAGACGTCTGGGCATGTGAAGAGGGTCCACCAGCTAAAAGGCCATCCCGACCTTGGGCTTCAACTAAAAACATGTGTATAAGGCTGGGTAATGGAAGAGAGTGTAAGGGAAGGAGAATTAAACTGATGTTGACATTATTTGAAGTGTGCTTTAATTCATGCTCTGCCAGATAGCTGAAGATTAATCTCAAACTGTTTATTTTAATGTATCGTATTTCTGACTTGCAGCTAGCTATCAGCTGGTGTAATATAAGCTTTAATTTTGGCACCAATGAGTCGTCATTGTGTTTACATTTTCACTCACACTTTCTTTGGTTTTATCATAAGCAATTTCATGATTTAATGGTCCTTGCTTTCCTGAATAAGAACTGGTGTAGTTAATTTTTGGTGATGGGGGAGAGACTTTCTATAAACTACCTATTTTCCTTGTGTAGTTGCTTGTAACAACAAGGTCTTGAAAGATCCCTCAGTTATAGGGCCACTTCTGAGGGAAAATAAAACAGAGGATAATCTGTTTTTAATTCTGGATTAAGGATCGGGCTGATCTGAATAAATCGGAAAACTTTTAGTCATTTTTCTAGCTAACACTCCAAACTCCACATTGAAAATATCATGGCTTCATTGAGCTCAAACAGAGCTGTATTATAATCCAGAAATAACCAGGAAAATGCTGTCAATATGAAATCATAGCCATTGGAAAAAACATCTAGGTGTTCTGCTGAACAGAGTTACCCTAGCACAACCCAGTCTGGGAAAGAGCTTGGCTTAATTTATTTGATCCAAATATTTTTAACCACTTAAGAATGTTGCTGCTTTGAATTAATGTAAACTCAGGCAGGCGGACACCTGCAGATCCTGATGGCCATGGAGCACTCACTGGGTGTGCTTCAAGAGCTGCATTCCCAATCCTGATGGCCATGAAGCACTCACTGGGTGTGCATCAAGAGCTGCATTCCCAATCCTGATGGAGCACTCAGTGGGTGTGCATCAACAGCTGCATTCCCAATCCTGATGTAACAGGGTGTGCGTCAAGAGCTGGATTTGCATTCCCAATCCTGATGGAGCACTCAGTGGGTGTGCTTCAAGAGCTGCATTCCCAATCCTGATGGCCATGGAGCACTCACTGGGTGTGCTTCAAGAGCTGCATTCCCACCTTCCCTAGGACAGCACCGGTTCTTGCTCCTGTCCCCCTGCCAAAGCACAAGCCCGACCCCACACTCAGCTCCCAGCTGGAGGTCTGGATTTAGGATCTGTGGCAGGTTTCCAAGAGGACAGAGTGGGGTGCTCAGACGCCTCCGGCGAGCGGCAGCGACACGTCCGAGAGGAATTTCTATGAAACACAGGGATACAAAGCCCAAAGATTCATGTTTTACACGAGGCCAGTCGGAAGAGACAGCCTTCGTAACGAGTAATGCCAAATAGTCCCAAGCTATGCTCCAAGTATTACAACTTGCAAAACACTGCGAGACCTCACAAGTGTGGAGACACACAAGCAGGAGGCGAAATGCAGCATGACTTCTAGCCAGATTTCTTGGCCTGAGAAAACTTCCCAGCGAGAGAAGGTTCCCCTGATTCTGGAGCATGCTGGAGAAATTCAAGCAGGAGCCATACATCTTGTGAAAGCAAAGACAAGATTTTTGTACCTATACCTGCAGATTTTGTCCTCTTGGGACAGAATTTGCATTTAGCCTCTCTGGGAGAAAACTGTGGAGGGGTAGCAAAAAAGGGAGAAGGAGAAATTATAAAGGAGGCAATAAAAAGAAAAGAATAGGAGACGACTCCTAGACCTCACACAGCCTCTGTTAAACAATGGGGAGAAAATCTTCCAGGAATTCCGTAAGACCTGAGAAGAAATAGAGGGACTGCTGGAACAAATGGCTGCTGGCTCCAGTTCCACGGAATGACCTTGACTGTGCACATTAGAGCTAGTTGTTACATCAGGCACCGAAATAGAGAACAGACCATAAAAAACTCTGAACATTTCCTCCCATAAGATTCCTTTGTTATAGGACCCTTTTGTAGCATTTAGTAATAATTTCCTCTCTGACAAATGTTCTTGTGCAAATTATAATGCCATTATGTTCTGATGCGAGCTTTTCCCTCGTTTCTTAGTTAATTCATCTTTATGGAAGTTCTTCAGCTGCCAGCCAGTACTGGAAAGCTATTAATTCCAAGTGACTTTAATAATGCATGGGAGCTGAGGAGAAGTTTAGCAAACTCTCAAAATATTCCTTTACCAACACTTAACTGAATATTATACTTGCCCTCTAGTTTCTTTTTCTTTGCTGGAGGATCCCTGCTGTGGTTCATGGTTTTTTCAGCTCTGACAAGGTGGGTTGCCAGTAGGCAGCACAGGAAGGATGGGGAGGGAACCATCTCTCCGCTCCCCATGTACGTGGTAGATTGATCATGGAGTTTCTGTACAAGCTCTCCTCTGCTCCTTGCTGCACAAAATGTGAATTTTGTTACACACAGAGCAGAGCCAGGGAAGTCAGACAGAGCAAGTGAGAAGCAGAGCTGCTCAGACTATTCCTTCCTGTGCGGTTTGCCACAGCCAGCCATCAAGGCAAAGGTGTCTCAAGACAGCATGGACCCACTGCTCAACCATTAATCCTCTGCTGATTGTCCACGTTTCCTTCCTCTGTACTCGGGTCTGTCCAGAAGCCCTAATACACCCCTTGAAAGCTGCACCTCAGTGGTGCCAAAACCTTCATTAATTGTTATTCTCTCTACTTCACTAGCAGATAGCTCAGGCTGATTAAAAACTTGGCAGAAGATGTAAAAAGACTGGTGCACCAGAAAGATTGACCCTGTGAATTCATCTAATGCTCACACAAAAAGGTGGTCAACAGACTTTTTAGAGTAACTTGCAGGAAACTCAGATTTCAGGAGGTACCACATTTTTGCTTGAGTGACATTCAGTACCTGGCAGCCACTCTAGTGATCAAGAAGAAAGATACCCCCTTGTTCTGAGCAACCTCAGAGGAACCCCACCAATGGGAGCTTACTCATCCTAAAGATTTTTTTTTTTTTTGTTTCCTGGGGAAAGGAATATTTCACCCTTTTGTAAATTTCCAAAAGGATTCTCCAGACTGGCTGTGAAAATCAGCATGATCTCTCTTTTCTTCTGTTTAGCTTTGTTCAAGTTTAACACAGACAGCTTAAATTCTGTGTGGTTACTGGAACAAAATATACTGCCAAGGACTGAAACTATTAAAACTTTTCTTTTATCTGTTCCTCATGGATATCACATGCCCAGACAAATTAGATTGTTCATAACAGTCTGAGCATAATAATATTTTCCCCATTGAAAGGGAAATCCTTGTGATAACATATGCAAAGATGAACCTCTCCACAGTGATTTTATAGCCCTTTTCCTCAATGAGGCTAATGAAATAAAGCTTTCAGTGTTGCAAGACATTTGCAGTGATGCTGTCTTTGGAAGCTTGCTCGCCGTCTTCACACCATGAAATGAAGCATCTTCTTTTTAAGAAGCTAATTACAACCACGGGACAGTTTTGGTAAAATTCAGGTAAAAATAAATACAGTATGTGAATGGCCATTTTTGATGAGGAGACGAGGAAGGGAGAGGGAGGAAACTCTGAAATGAGAGAGTTTGAAATAAAATAGGTGCTAGCCACTGGAATACACGATGAGAAGTTCATATGGAAGACCAAAAGCTCCAAGGTTGCCTCTCAGCTGAACCATAGTTCAGCCTGCCTGACCTCTGCATAAAATTACTCCTTGACTACTGCTGCTAAGATATTAGCATGATCATGAAAACCTAAAGGAAAAATAATCGCCTTTAAGATTTTCTCTGTTACACAAGCCAATTGTTCAGGTTCTTTTTAATACCCATCACTCCAGCTGACCGACCTGGCTGTGCTGTGTTACTTGTGCAGACATGAGAGCCATCACAGCCTTACAAAAAGCTGCAGCCCTTGATCCCCAGTCGCAGCACAGCTGAGTAACTGATCCCACAGATCTCCTGACACTCTGATCTCCTCTTTCCTGGCTCCAAACTGGGATGAGACAGGAGCACCTTGCCTTCCCTTGCTCTTTTTTTTGTGCCAGGAGAAAAGCCAGCCATCTAACCTGCTCTCTGCTGGCAACCCAAGGGTGGAACAGACGTGGCAAGGAAGGACCAGAGGGTAAATCTGACTGCTCTGAACAGAAAGCCTGCTCACGGTATTTGCTCTGTTGTCTAAGAGAATTCAGGCTAAGCTCAAATGTATTTGCAGGTACCCCAAAACCTCGTGTCACCCAAGGTTTGTCTGTCATAGTGGTGTCACTCTTGTGCTCGGGTTCCTCTGGATTCTACTGTGTCCTTGCAGGGCCAGAAAACCTTTCCAGCGTGCTGAGCCATCCCTCCATGAGTCAGGGAAAAAAAATTTAAAATAAAAAGAAGTGGGGTTTGGCCACCCTGAGGAGGGAGGGACGGAGCAAATCTGCTGATGGGGGAGAGACTAAAGTGCCCCCTCTTACCCCAAATCACAGCAACATCTGGAGCCCTGCCAGGGACCCCTGTGCTGAACAGGGCTTATTTTGGAAACCTGAGCGCTGCCTTTCAATGGTGAAGTGGCTGACTTGGATCATTTTAGGCTGAGCTTTAGGATATCTGGAGCAGAGAGGATGTCTGCTGCCCTTGTTTAATTTTGTAGCATTTGGGGTTTTTGTATTAAAGTTTTTAATTTATAGACCTTAACCTTTATAATTTCATATTTATAGGGTGTTTCATGAATGTTTCTTAAAGACCACCTACATTCACTTGCATAAATTAGTATGAAGTTTTGTTAGCCTTTCCTAAAACGGTGAAAAAAACCCAGTTAAATTGCATGAAACAACAGTTTCTACCTACCCACAGAACTACACTTCCCTAAAGAAAAGCGTGTTGACCAGAGTAAACCCTAATTCCTTTTGAGAAAAACTAGCAAGGACAACAAAAGGGACGCAGGTAAACAGCTCAACAGCAGCAGAGTTGCTGCAGCCAGAACAGTCTAAAGGCACAGGATTCACTGGCAAAAGCATTCAATGTTTTTTTATTAGGCTGACCGACACAGCTCTAAAACACTGGAAATAGTGGACAAAGCTGAGAAGAAGAAGAAAGGCCAGAGAGAGGGTAAATCGAAGGCAGATGCCCCCGTGCCCCCTTCAGACAGAGCTCACTGGGGCTCCCAAGGCCGAGGGGTTCCAGCCCTGCAGGGCTCAGGACAGCCCGGACCCACAGCTCCCTGCCCCTGGGCGTGCTGACCAGCTCCAAAGGAACACACAGATCTGGCTGAGAGAGGAGCTCACGCGTGGCCATGACCACTGAACCCCGGGCAACGGGCTAAGGGCTGCCACTCAACGTCATCCCTTCCCCTGGAATTTTATTTATGACCGCTGCACTTAAAAGCACACTGAAGTGCTGGCCAAAGCAAGACTTAAATCTAAATTTGGATTAACCCTGACTAAAGTTTATCCTGAAGAGGATGAATTTGTATTTATATCCAAGGCTCAAGTAAACTGTTTTCTCTCTCATCCTATTACTGCACTTGAGCCACGAGGAAAAAAAAAAAAGTTTACTCTTGTGCTAAGGAAGGAAAAAGATTTGCAAAGATTTACAATCAGGCAGTCCTGTTAACATGTAATGAAATGTAGGTGCTTATTACTGACATAAAATTTAAAACCTGAAAGGGAGATAAAAAGCGCTGTGGGCACATCCAGCAGCTCAGGCGTTTTGCACATTAAATCAAGATGGCACGCTGCAAAACAGTGGCCAAAACCAGGATTCACTGCGGGAGAAAAACGGGATGAGGGATCTCTAGTCCATCAGCTCTGTCTAACATTACAGAACGTCTGTCGTGGGGTTCAACTGCCCTTTCCTGCCTATGCACGACTCCGGCAGGACTCGGCTCCCAGGGGTTTTCCACTCAGTTTGACATGTGCAAACCCCAGCGCTTACAGTACCAAAGCAGATGTGTGTAAACATCAAAACCCCAGCCTTCCCTCAGCCACATATCCCAAACAATCCGTTAAGTTCACTGTCTCCACATGTACACACAGACCCAGAGCCCCTGCCCCAAAAATGTACGGGCACAGACTCACTGGTGCTTCTGCATTTCTGCCTTCAATTCTGGCAAAGATGACAGGAGAAACAAAAGAAGATAAAAGAGTGCTCTCCTTTCAAAGAGCCAAAAGAAAGAAACGCCTCTGAATACCAGGATTTATTTAACCCTAATTGTTGGAAATGCTCTTCCCGAGCATCACGTTGTCCCCAAAGAAACCAAGGGAGTCAGGACTCTGCCCTGAAGCACATTGTTTTTCAGCTTACAAAACCAGAAGTTATTGAATGCAACTGAATGTGTAACTGGTCCCCAGGAAGACAATGGAAACCCAAAACCAGGCTAGCAGTGGGGAATCCAGCTGGGGAATTCACCCACCACCCGCTTCCACCCAAGGAGGGAGGCTTCAGAAAGGTTTTTGTCAAAATATAGCCTGGATTCGGCCACAGTGCCAAGAATTCTCTTAAAAGCATGTTTCTTTGTTATGATATCCCTACATTTCTTCTGAATCTGTGAAGACTCAGTTGAATAAGAGCAGTGCCCAGGAATTTACCACACCTCTAGGAATACCAGGTGCTAATAGCTATTGAGATCGAGGCATCTTTTCAGACTACTTTACACCATGAATATTGGCTGAAAAACTGTAGAATATTAAGTTTCTGGTTTTTTTTTTTTTTAATAGTTTTAGTTTTGTCTAGGTTTGGGTTTTGTTTTTTTGTTTTTTGTTTTTTTTTTGTTTTTTTGTTTTGTTTTGTTTTGTTTTCCAAGTTGAACAGAGAGAATAAATTGTGTGTGTGTTGCAGTGGCCACCAAGACACACATTTCCCTCTGACCGAGAATATTCAGGCAGCCTACCTGACTGATGCATTAAGATTCACAGGTTTTTTTGTGTGTGTGTTGCAGTGGCCACTCTGTGGAAGAAAAATGAGTTTTGTGCTTTGTCAGATCATCACAAGTTTTGAAGTTTTTGGCAAAAAGAAAATCACAAAAAGGAACTTGGTTTTTTTCCTCTCCCTTGTCTTAACAAGTTGAAATAAATCACAAATTTTCTTGTTTTAGTACAGCCTCCTCCATCGGGGTAGGGAAAACAACAGAGGATAAACAGAAAAACATCTCATTTTTGTATACACAGGTGGGTGGATGTTTCAGCTGCAATATACATTAATGTCATTTCTGTGGAGCAACATATTAACAGAAGTTTTCTAACAGTCTTTTCTGTCAAATAACTACAGCTGTAGCAACTTTAGGTTTTATTGTTCATGACTATGCAAAAGATGACTGACCACCCGATAAATCTTCCTTTCTAAGCTTCTGAGGTACAAAAGAAATGGTTTAACTCTGATACCTTCCTCCTTCCTACTGAACGTGTTGTAAAATGCTTAAAAATGAATTACTGTGTAAATTCTCAAGCTGAAGTTTTTATGTAAATAGTCCACACACAATTTATAGCATTCTTGTTTGTGTAACATTCTGGCTTATTGGCATTTGTCCTACGAATATACTGTTTTGGAAATTAGGCATTTGGGTTATAAAACATTGTTTTCCCAATACACCATTTTAAGAAGAAAGAAATAATAAAGATCAGCCTTGAAAGACTTGTCTGGTAAAATATTTTAAATTTAAAGATCAGGGTGAATATGTACTTTCATGAGGCAAGGAAAGAGTAGCTCATTATTAGAGCAGTGACCTCTGCAATTGTTCCCATGGCTTTGGGACGGGGGGGACAGCATTTATAACACGGAGACCTTGGAAGTGCTGGCCAGCTCCTCCTGACAGCAAGAATAGCCATGGCCCGGATAAACAGATCCCAAGGCAGGAAAAAAGGGGTGGCATTGAAGGAACCATCCTCAGGGCGCTCTCTGTGAAAAGCAGAAAGCTTCTTCATTCATATAAGGACAATTTTTTTGTTGTTTGTTTGTTTAATCCCTCAATCATTCTTTCTTTGTATTCCCTCAAGTGTATCCCAGGCCCCAGAAAGATGAAAAATACCAGCAGACAGCCACACCTTCCCTCAGGAGGAGAAGGCTGAAAGGGAGAAAAAGGCCTTTTGCTAACTCAAGCCTGGAGAAAAAGTGATAAGAACGAAATTATTCCATATACATGGAATAACAGGGACTCATTTCTGTCCTGGAAGGTTCAGATTTGGCCACAGTCTCCAACTGGACTGACAAGAGGGAATGTTTTATCTTCCCAGTATATTAAAAACACATGTATCAGACTTAAAAGCACAGAAACCAACTCCAAAAAACAGGCTAAATAATGGAAGAAAAATAAGTAAATGAGGGAGAACATTAAAATAAAGGCTAAACCAAACTTTGCAGTAATTATAACGGTCATTGCTATAGAAAGTAATTTATCAGTTTCAAAGTCGTATCAATCTCATGACTCCCAATACAAAATTTAAAAATACAAATGATGTGATATCTCTAATTTCCATTTGCTGGTTGTTTATTGCATTTGCCTTCTGCTCTGCGCGCTCAGCACGTTCCTGATTCTGCAACAACAGCAGCAGCGAAACAAACAGAGAGCCTTCCTCCCTCTGCGCTGGTCCCTCCATCCCTGCGCTCCCCTGGAAGATGGCAATTCTGGGGGGTGCTGGGGTGCTCCCCCGGGGCACACAGACACTGCAGAGCCCGGTGGAGCCCTGGCAGCAGCTCTGCAGGTCCCCACGGGAGCCAGGATGGGGCTGCGAGCGCTGGGGTGAACCCCGGGGAGCCTCCCCGCTCTGCACGGGGAGCAGGGCTCGCCCAGGGCTGCACGCACACCCAGCCCCAGCCTTCCCTCGGGCACCTTCTCCCCCTCCAGGGCCGAGCCCCGTGTCCTGCCCTTCCCAGAGCCCACCCTGCGTGCTCCAGTCCTGCCGTGGGCTCCCCACACCTGGAGCTCCCGAGGGAGAGCTGCACGCAGGACGGGTGGGGAACGAGAGAGAATTCCATGGCCACGCAATGAAGGGATTGCTACAGGCAGGAACAGGAGGCAGAGTGTGTTTTAGGTCATTACCCCAGAGCAGTGATTTGTGCTTCCTCCCAGGTTTTGGGCTACAGTTGAGAACGACAGCCTTGGCAACACCAGCAGACATGCATGCAGGCAGACTCGGGAAAGCGAGCTCTTTACAGAATGACAGCCTGCCTCTGATCCCAGCAGTGAGGGGAAAACGCTTCCTCTTGTAGCCCTAATCAGAAATTCCTTGGGATTAGGTCTGCAGTTTGGGTAAGAACCTTCAGTTTTGATCCCAACCTCGCCTAGCCTGCTGCATCCATTCGCATTCAAAATAGATGGTACTTGGTGCTCTTAAATGTTTCATTTAACTTCTTCAGTTTCTATTGATCAGTGATTTATTGCATCACTACTGGCTAGGACTTCACATCCATCTGATATTTTGAGTGGTGAAACATTAACTCTACCATCTGAGCAAACCAGAGCCATCAAAGTGTCCCCAGTACTAAATTACTCTGGGAAGTCAGTTTAAAGCATCACCACCAGGCCCCTCTTTGCAGTCTACCATATCCATAAATTCTCATTCCTCCCTGGATCTCCTGGATTTTCCCCTACACTGTGACCAGCACCTCCCACTGCTTTCAGTGCAGCCTGTGGTGTGGAGCAATTGGTCTCAGCTCTGGAGAGAAATTACCTCCTGCTCCAAGATAATCCTCACTGTGGCCTGCCTTTCTCTTTCCTGGGCAGAGCACTCTTTATAAAGTCACACTCTTTATAAACATCAAGAAGCACGGAAGGGTTTGGGTGGGAAGGGACCTTCCAGCCCATTTCCATTCCATGGAAACCTCCCTCTAGGCCAGGCTGCTCAGAGCTCCGTCCAGGCTGACCTTGGACTCTTCCAAGGAGCTTCCAAGGAGCTGGACATGCCAGGAGCTGTGAAGGACTGGCTTTTCCCTGGGGATGGGGCAGGGAGGAAGGCAGGCAGAGAGCAGCACGCCAGGCACGGCACGGCACGGCGTTCTGCTCCCTGGCTCTGCCATCTCCTCCGAGGCTCCTGCCAGCCAACAGAGCCACCAGATGGGGTTTTCTCTCTCTCAGACTCAGCTGCTCTTGCTGAGTCCAGACTTCTCGCTCTTTGTGAGTTTTCTGATGTGCCGAGGCCACGTGGTGCCTTCTCTGTTCACCTCTCACGTCTGAATGAGCAAACTGAACAAGTCTGCGTTCTTCCCAGACATCAGACAAAGTGATATCACCTCCAGCCCATGGATAAACAGATTTCTTACATCTTTCCAGAAATTAATCAGCATCAGTAAACACTTAATTTCCTTCCTCTTGGAAAGCCCTCTATCCCAGACCGTGCTCTTTGCAGCAGAAAAGGCAGCCAAACATTTTCTTGGGCTTAGTTTCTGGTGCTCTTTTGCCTACCCGAAGGGCATCCGGGCAGTTTGCTCAGTCCCAGCTCAGTCCCAGCAGCTCTGGCAGCCAGCACAGCAGGTTCTGCTGGCACAGGCAGTGCTCCTGCTGCAGGAGGAGCAGGAGAGATACAAGAGCACCTCGATCCCTTCGAGGTGACGGCTTCCAGACAAGTCTGGTGTGTCTGGGAAGTCCTGCCCCAGAGATGGGAGCGCAGGGCCTCAGCAGCACCTCGGCTGGGCTGATAAAGATGTGCCAACCTCGGGGGTGGAGGTTAAAAACAAGCTCAGCTTAAGTCCATGAAAGGCTGCATTTGTGCTCCCTTTCAAATATCCCCTTGTCCAAGTTACAGAGGTAAAAATCCTTTCATTTTAACCTGTCATTAAAAAAGGAAAAAGCCAAAAAAGGTCAAAAAAAGAAAAAAAAAAAAACCCAACCAAAAACCCCAAAACAAAGCAAAACAAAAACTCCCCAAACAAACCAAACCAAGCAAGCAAACAAACAAAAAGCCAAGAGGAATTCTTGAAGAGAGGAAAGAAATGAGGAGAAAAAGTGATAGAGTTCAAGAAAATTCCTAAAGCAGAGATAAGCAAGTGATACATATATTTAAAAAAAAAAAAAAAAAGTAATTTAATTATGATAATAACAGTAGCTATGATAAGGCCTCATTCTTTATAAAAGCTGGAGCATGAGCCTCTCCCTTCCGAGGTCCTCCTGGCTCAGCGTCAGGATCTCCACGGAGGTGCAGCTTTTTGACACTTCTCAGAGAGCCACTGTCCTTCATCACCCCTTCCCTCCCGTGCTGATGGGCTGCAGGTGGCTCTGCTCCCTGCCACAGGCAGCTGCTCTCAGAGGGCTTCTCCTGGGAACCACTCCCCTGTTAACCCTGCCCCTGCCAGACCCTTCTGTTTATAAAGGAATTTGGCCACAAAATGGCAAAAAATTACCCAAAACAGGCATTTAGCTGAAAGGGGGTGGGTTTAGATTAGATACCAGGAAGAAATTCTTTACTGTGAGGTGCTGGAACAGTCGGTCCAGAGAAGCTGGGGATGCCCCATCCCTGGAAGTGTTCAAGGCCAAGGTTGGACAGGGCTTGGAACAGCCTGGTCTGCTCCCTTGGGACACTCTGGGGTGGCAGGGTCCAGCCAGCTGGAGGTGCCAGCAGGATTCATCTCTGCCCACCCCTCAGCTCGTGCACTGGGGTTAAATTTGGCCGTGCCACACATTCCATCACTTGGGCATATCTGAGCAGCACTCAGAACCCCTCACTCATTACGGAGCAAAGCTGTTTCCATCCTCACAATCCCAGCTCTGGGCTGGCTCCTGCAGGGCTGAATAAAGCCAAGGTATTTTTAATTTAGAGAAATAAGGCAGCTGTGCCCACTTTCCCTTTCCTCAATTAACTGAGGAGCTCCCATCCAGCTTATGAAACACCTAGACAAATTTACTCTGTCCCTTCCCTGATTCTGGAAACAGCCTTTTTGGTAACACCCAGCACTTCAAATCTGGCTCCTCACAGTCAGCAGCCACGGCACAACTGATGGCAAGCTGGCAGGATGCATGTGCATCACCAGGCATCCCAATATTCTTCCCATAAACTCAGCAGCAAAAGCTTATCTGACAGCAGGGCTTTCCCTCTGGGCCACTGGAAATCAGAACAGAACAAGGCCCTTCCACTTTATGTGAAATTAATTCCACCACCAGAGGATGGAGTGCGGCTCCACTCAGGTGTAAAGCCTGGAGGGTAGATCGAAGCAATTCAATCCCTAATCCAATGATTCTTGATTTATTTTTATAGTATTCAAAATTCATAGGGAGAGCTGTGCTGAAGCAGGAGTTCCTGACTGGACATAGGAGAAAATCAGTGGGTATTGTTAGGACTGGAGGGAGTGGTCATGCTTGTGAGCATCATTTCAAAGAGACTGGGAATTCAGGCCTGGAGTCTCAGCTAAATACAAACAAATGCAATTCACAGTCTCTGAAAATCAAATGAAATTTTCAAAACTCTACTCAAGGTGGGTTAAAAATCCACAGTGATTTTATTTTAATTTTTTTTTTTTTTAAAAAAAAGCAGGGTTTGCTTTTACAGAAGTGGGCTCTTGGTGATGGCATTTCCCTGCAGGTTTGGTGTGTGTTTGGTCTGAAGTGATTTGCAGCCCCCAGCAAAGTCCCTGCTGCTCGTTTGCAGCTTTGCTGCACTGTCAAGGGGCTCCAGGGCAGGTGGAGAAGGAGGATCACTCATGAAAATCAGTGTTGCCTTGAGGGGCTCTGGCTGTGGCACTCGATCCCAAAATAAACCCCAAGGGCTTTGGGATTGCAGGGAACGGATCCAGCTCTGGGAGCTCTGGCTGGAGCTGATCCCTCGGGTTGGTTCCTCCCACTCTCATCCAAATCAGGAGAGTGGGAAAACATCTGAAATATAAGCATAGAAATTTCCATACCGATTCAGAGCAGTGATCCACTTTATCCTTTCCCTCAGAAGAGAGATCTCAAAAGGAGAATGAAAGTGGAAGAAAGGTCCCCGTGGAAAACACAGTGAATAGCTGGTTTATCTCACAAAGCATGAAGAGCTCTCACTCTTCTTCTCTTTTCATTCCCACAGTACTGTTTAATCCTGCACATTACAGATGGGAATTTAAATAAATTTCTCAGTTCCTGTTAGATCCTTTATGTCGGGTAATGACTTCTGAGAACGACATTCACACATTTCTTACAAGCTGCCAATACACATAAGAGAGTGTTTGTGTGTGCATATTTTCTACGTTTTTAAAGGGCTGTCATTGTGTTCTGTAGATTCTGTTAAATAGGCCAAGAGAAACAGAAATAGCAGCAACCAGCTATTTAAGGACAGAATAGGAAAAAACCACCATCGAGGTATAAATTTGGAAAACAAGGGGAAAGGGTTTATAGTTTGTGTTGCTATTTACAGAGCCATTCACCTTGGAGGGAATACAAATATTAACACCTTTCCTTCAGCAGTAAAGTATCTTTACCATTCCTCTGGTCACTGCTCAGCCACCTCTTCTCCCTGCCCTGTTTTAAAACTTGGGGACAGCGGACACAGCCAGAGCTACAGAAAATTACCTGCACTACCTACTTTGCCCCTCCCAAATCCTGAAGGAGAAAAGCTGGAAGTTAGGTAGGCTCTTTCTCAACACCCCCACGGGAGCACAGCACCCAGATCTCCGTCTCTGCATAGAAATCCCTGGCTGCAGAGGATTCCTGCCGGAGCAGTGGCTGAAGCTGGCACATCAGCATATTGCCAGTTTAAAAGTATTTTAAAGCCTACTTTCTCTGAGGCTTTTGGGAGATGGTTACTGAAAAATCCTTTGCCAGGTTAAATATTTGTGTTTGGCTTTGTGAGGCCAGAGACCCAATTTGCTAATGTTTAATACTGATCCAACTCCCTTAACCAAACAGAGATTAGACTGGGACGCTCTCACAGAAATATCACAAAAATGTTCTGGTGTTCTACTTTCTTCCCTTATCTTGGAGGATTGCTTTTTCCCATGCAAATGAAAGCTACCAAAAAACCAACCCAAAAACCCACTTGAATCTGCTGTGCTTGAGCAATTCCTATAGAAGGAGCATCCATCAGGGAGCTCTGATGGGACTGGCAGCAGTCACTGCTCTCCGCCCACTGGGAAGCCAATGCCAGAGGAAAACTCCTCTTTATCCAAAACTCAGATGTTCAGCTAAATCATTACATATGTACTTTATATTACCTATTACACACGACACAAAATATTCGCCTGATTTTAATTAGGCCCGTGTTCTTTGACCATCGGGGGGAAACCAGAATGAGATCAGAGGACAAAAAAAGAACAGGTAGCATTTCAGCAATATCAGAGTGTGGCTGTGGCTGAAGTGGCCTGTCACAGCGTAAAGGTCCAGCCTTAATATCTTCCAGCAATTTTTATATTAAATTGAATTGCTGTAAAGAAGCAACAGTTAAAATAACCCCTACCAGACTGCTTTTAAAATGGAGCTGGACATGCTCAGGGAGGAGATATTGATAACCCAACCTTAGGACAGCCCATCCCACGCTTTGAGGAGCTCCCATAGCCTGGCTTTGCCAAAAATCAATGGGCTTGCTAAAGTCACAGCAGGAAAAAAGTTACCACATCCTTCTTCTAATTGCCAGGTGTTCAAGCCATCCAGCATCAGCTCTGCTTCTGGAACCAGGCATTGATTATTCAAATTTTAATAATATATTTTTATGTTGGGAATTAATTGCATATTCAGTACCTTCAGTGAGGGAAGCACCTTTATTTTTGTTTGTACTGCCTCGGTGTCTGCTCTTCCAAGTCAGGAGGACACAGCTAGGATGAATTCCTTTAGCAGTAAGCAACTTTCAGTGGAATCTCAGCTCCTTCTGAAGTTGACAAACACAGAGGCTTTCATCCAACGACTGCCAAATTGATGTCATCCAACAATTGCACAGTTCTGATTTTGACAGGGTGTCAGGTTGGATCCTGACTCTGTCGGTGTTTTTGTACCACTGCATTTTATTTGGATTTTCCTATTAAGTTGTAGGGGGTTTGGGGGTTGGTTTTTTTTCATACTAGTAAAGAACTGTTATTCCAATCCTCATATCTTTGCCTGAGAGCCTCCTAATTCCAAGATTACAGTAATTAGGTTTACATTTTCCATTTCCAAGGGATGCTCCTGCCTTCCTCAGCAGACCCCCTTGTCTTTTCAAGCCAAGACACAGACCCAACCCCGGCTCTGATTTCCTGCTTCTCTTCCTCCCTCCCTTTCTGGGCTCTGAGTCGTCAGGGGATGTTTCCCCTGTCGGATTTTGATGATGGACAAAGCCAAGCCCGGGGAGAGGAGCAGAGCAGGGGAATGGGTTGCACACATGGGCTGATTCCTCAGGGGTTTAGGGTTTGCGTTTGTTTAGAGAAATGGGTTAATGCTGGGAAGTTGGGAAATTCTTTCCAGACTTATCTGAAACATCCTAAGCTTCCTTAAAAGGTAAGTTTGGGACTTTCATGATGGATTCCTGGGACTTTGAAGATCTTATTCTGCTTGGAAAGGTCCAGTAGCTTCAGGCCTTACTGAAACACGGCTTTTCTCACTGTGTTCTCAAGTATTTTCAATAAGTTCAAGTAATTTCAAGTAATACTGTCATGCCAGAACCTGAAATCACTGCAAATGGTCGAAAGCAAACCCGTGCTTGTTCAGAGTGTATAAACACACAGGTAAATGTACAGTTATTTGGTTTTATAGCATGTCTGCCTATTTAGCAAAAGCAGATTTCCAAAATAAAATAATAACTTTTGCTATTCTGGTTTTGAAACATTTATCACTTTATTTCCTTTCAAATTTCTTCTGATGACATTGAATGAGCGCAAACTAAATGAGAATAGCAGCACAAATTTTACCTGCAGCATCACTGGAGGTTTTAAAATTACATTCATAGCTCCACTACTGTAACTCTATTTTTATTTCACTTCTAATTTTTAAATCAGATTCTGATCCTGGTTGAGTCTGAGCATGTCTGTGATAGCACAGCCTGAGACAGAACTGACAGATTTAAACCCAGCAGAGCCCACACTGTGAAAATTTGGCTGCCAGCTGAGAGATTTTGGAGCTGCCACGGAGCTGCCTGGCCTGCTGTGATACACTGACTCCATCACGTCTCAGTCCCTCTGCCTCCTCGGATTCTGCTGATTTTGCTCTCTGATTAAAATGCAATCAGTGTAACTGAGGTATCAGGAAAAAAAACAAACAAAAAAAACCAACCAAACCAAACCAACCAAAAACAAAACCAAGAAAAAACAAAATAAGAAAAAAAAATTTAGAAATGGCAAAACCTCAGCAATATTTGGTCATGTTTGACTGGCCCTGACTGTGAGGAGTCAACGAATCCTAAAACCATATCCATAAACGCTGTAGTGAAAGAAATGTAGGGAGAAACGGAGCCTCAGACACTTTAAATGTTGCCAGCCATGCCACCAGCCTGGCTGCTGGGTGGAGATGCCATTTGGAGGAACGGGGCTGGCAGGAGCGGCAGTGCAGCACAGCAGGCAGACAAACCAAGAAGCACAGACGGCCTCCAGCCCCTTCATCACAACCATCACGAACATCCCTCAGCAGAGCGCGCCCAGCCGGGCCAGCAGCTCTCCTCGGGGCGGGCAGAGCTCTCCGAGCAGGGCTGCGCTCTGCCCGAGCTCGGGGAGCGGGGCAGGGCGCGCTGGCCGGGGATGCCCAGCGGAGCAGGGCCTTGGGATGGCGCGCCAGGACCGCTCTGCCCCTCTGCTGCGGGCAGGGAACCGTGCCAGGGCCGGAGCCGGCGGAGCACAGCGCTTCCAGGCTGCCTGCACGGCGCTGGGCACGCGGGAACAGGCCTTCAGTCCGGCCTGCATCCCGCTCCCAGCTCAGCTGTGTGAGCGCCCATCGGGAACGGCTCCCCTGACCCCAGCTGGGCCCCACTCGTTTGAAACTAGCAGGGACGGACACTCCAGCCCGGCTCCCCCTCTGCTCTATTTTCTGCCAGTTTCTGCCTTCTGCCAGGGCATATTTTTCCTTACGAGGCTACGAGGCCGAGGTGGATTTCATACTCCAGCAGTGCTGGGGTTTGTCTCAGAGAGCACAGGCTCTGCAGCCACAGCCCCATCCCTGCTGCCCACTGCACCACCGGGCTCCCAGCCAGGGCACACCTGGAAATGGATTCTCCCAGCCAGGGCACACCTGGAAATGAGTGCTCTCACCTGGAACCATCTAGAAATCGATACCACCTCACACCATCCAGGTAACTCAGCCTAAGAAGAAAACCCACAAACCCATTTTCCGAAGCACTGAGGGCTGGGTAGGCAGCAGATTGTTCCCTTCCCTCTGTGCCACTGTTTGTCTCTCTGAAAAGGATTTTTTCGCTTCTCTTTGAATTTCAAGACTACAGAAATGCAAGGCACTTTGGGGTGATTTTAGCTTGATTGTCTCCCTCCTCCCTGAAAACTGCAGCCAAGTTCACTGTGGCCTAACACGATGCCAACAGAGGCAGCACGGGTTAAAAAAAACAAAACAAAACAAAAGGACAGAGGAGAGGAGAAAGTCACAAAAAATAAGGGAAAGAGAGGGACCATCTGAACAAACTCACTTGAGTTTGCTAGTTCCTCGAGAGACCAAAACAGCTTCAGCAAACACTATTTTGGACGGTTCAGTGCTGTTTTCTCTCACCAGCATTTTGTGGAATGACTCTAGCAGAGTTTTACTGGTCAGACTGTCAATGTATACAATGCTAATACAATAATAAACATCCAGAGTCATGACTCCAGAGAGAGGAAAGCTTTGGAAACACAATGGTTTACTGAGGGTAGTCCCCCCCTTCCCCCCCAGTCCCAGCAAGCTTATTTATTTTTTCAGGGTCTTCTTATCACGGAATATTAAAAACAACCCTTTCCCCTCCAAATAAAAGAACCACCCAGCAACACAAAGAGGAGTGTTCTTGTAAAGACAATGTGCAGATAGCAAGAATAATATTGCTATTTTTTTCTGCTCTAAGGTCGAGTGTTTGCTCCCACTTAATCCATAACAAGTCTATCTTTATTTCAATGAACTCATTCACCATATAAATGCCAGCAGACTCTTCCAACAGCATTTATGGAAATAAGCCGCTTTGACAATGCTCTGCTACACTTCCTGTTATTATGAAAGCAAACTAAAGCAATTAGGTCTTGATAACTCCATACTCTGGAATCACTGGATGCTGAGTTAGGGTTTCTTTTTTGATTTTACAGAAAAAAAAAGTTTACCCAGGAACGATAAGACATGGAAGGGCCCTGCTTTATGCACAAAGCTGTGGCTGTCCCACCCCAGGCTGGATGGGGCTCTGAGCAGCCTGGGAGAGTGGAAGGTATCCCTGCCCATTTCGGGGGGTTGGAACGAGATGGGCTTTAGGATCCCTTCCCACCCCAGCCGTTCTGGGATTCTCTACAGGCTCCCTGTGGACAGAGCAGAGGGTTCAGCTGGGGCTGCATGGAGAGGGTCACAGTTTAGTTTGGCTCTCCCTCCATCAGCACTTTGTGTTCTCTGAAGTTCCTCCTGGATTTACAGCTTCTGGCTGTAATTGATCTTCCATATACAGAGCCCATAAACTGCTAAAAGAAGTGTGATATTAACTCGGGGGAAAAGTCATTCCAGGCCAGGAAAGACTGAACAACAAAATGTAGATCAATTACCCCAGTCCTGTGCAGAGTGAGGAACAGGAAAGGGGCCTGAACGCTGCCCATGTATCACTGCTTATACCCAGGATTTGGAGGGCAATTCTTTAGTCTGAGGAGAAACCAGAAGGATATCCCTAAAGGGCCCCATAGTCTGAGTTCTTCTAGATGAAACTTGCTCTGGCAAAGGCTGCTGCATCCTCCTGATGCATTACTGAGATGAGACTCAAGTGAGAAAGCTTTGGTAGTTTTTTAAGTGTCAGGAACTAGTGGTTCCCTTTGCTTTGGGAACGGAGTTTTCAGCAAGAATGCAGCACTTCTTAAGTAGGGAGAGGAGAAGAGGAGAAGAAAAACCACAGCTGGTGTCCTCAGAGGAAAAAATAAACCCCAACAAAACAGAGTGGCAAGTCTGCAGTGGGGAACTCCTTAAAAGGGTCTTTCATGTGGTTCTGCATCAGACAAACTCATTTACTGAGCAATTCCAGCATTTTTGGCTAGTGGGTGACCAGGTCATTATGGTGTAAAACACAGCTTATGTGTATGTTCCTCTTTGTTCTTTATTCTTGACCCCAAATCCCCAGGGGCCCTGGGGAAAGCTGGTCAGACCCACTGATGAGGGGCACTGCAGTGTTTTTGTGCAGAACCTGGGAGAGCTTCCATGCCCATAAGCTGCACCCTACTGCTTAACCCAGCATCGCTTCTCGCGTGCTTCCACTTCAGCCTGTGAATTTCACAGGTTCTCTCATCCCAGGCAGGGTGTCTCAGCACCTGTATTCACCTGCAAACATTCCCTGTCATGGGAATTCACCTCTGCTTTCTGTGCCCGGGAGCCTGGGTTTGTGATGGGGCTTAGAGCTGCTGCCCACTGCAAAACCCCCAGCCACGGCAGCACCCCCAGAGAGGCAGACCTAGGTAGAGCAGGGGCTGGCTTGTGGAATAATCAGAATTTCCACTAAGGTAAAACTCAGTGGCGTCTGGATTTTTTTATTTTTTTTTTTTTAAACAAAACACAAGTTCTCCTCCGCCTGCTCTGCACATGCATGATGTCTTCATGCACACAAACCTGGAGCACAGCGTCTGGGTGAGCTCTTTTCACTGCAGCTGCTTGGGGAGGAGCAGCACCAAATGAAAAGCAGCGCTCAGAGACACCCTTGAGCCTGCTCTGCAAGGCTGAGAGTCCAAAAGAGACATTTGCTAAGCGTGGTGTGTCTGTCAGCACGGGCTTGGGGGAAACATTAAACCCAGGGCCATAAACACGAGTCCTGAAAGCCTCCCCAGACTAGCAGGGTGTTCACTGTCACTGCCAGGACAGCTGGGAGCCCTTCCACAGACAGCGTTTGTGGATCACTGCGGGCACATCGTGGGGTGCCTTGTCCCAGGGGGAGCCCCGTGCCCCTGTTCCAGCCCTCGCCCTGCAGCAGCCTCACCTCTGCTTTGCTTTCTGCTCTGGCTGCCCCGCAGCAAAGCCCCCTGGCTCTCCCACGAGCCCAGCAGCTGCTCTGAGGTGGGACACGGCCCTGGGCAGGGCAGGAGGAGCCCTGCTGGTTCCAGTCCGGGAGCTCCACTCAACACCCAGGCTCCTACAGGAAGGCAGCTCTGGCTCTCTCCTGATTCTGAGGATCTCTTTTGATCTGCTCCAGCTGGGAAACGGGGTTGTGGAAATCAGCTCCAAGTGGGCTGCAAACGCCAAAGTCCTGCATTAGCTCCAGAGCATCACGGAGGCTCTAGATAGCCTGACCCAAACTCCCAGGGATAACCCAAAACACCTGACTGCCCCAGGGAAGTCCCAAACATTTGGGATCAACACAGTTTGGAAATGGCCAGAATGACAGAGCATCCTCAAACACAGCATGGTCTTAGCAGACCCTGAGCACAATTTGTGCTTATTGTGTCATTATTATTACCTTTATTATCATTATTATCATTATTCCCTGAATATCTGTGGTGAGCAAGTCTGTTTGGAGTGCTAGTCTAAGGCGGCCAGCTGAAGAGCTGCAAGGTGATCCCTGAGCCCCAGGAGCACCCAGCCACACTCTGAAGGGCCATTTCCCCACTGTAAATGCCAGAAATCGGGAATAAAGAGGAAGGAATTTGTCCTGCCGCAGCCGCTCCCAGGGCAGCAATCCTCAGTGATGTATGGAGTGGAAAATATGTCAGAGCAGTTCAGCAGGGAGGGGAAAAAAAAAAAAATCGTGGTGAAGAGAAGGGCGGCTGAGTGACAAAAGAGTCATGAAACAAACATGCAACCACAAATAATTTGTTGGTTTGATTTGTTCCCATTATCCTGCTGACACGGCATGATTTCCCCTGCTGCCCGCTCCAGAGCGGAAAGGATCCTAACCCACAGGCGACTCCTGGGGTGTCACACGCCCACAGGTGAGAGCCCAGGATGAGGCAAAAAAGGTGGGACAGAAGAGATCTGTGAGGGGGTTGGCTCCACCAGCAGCAGATCTGGCCCAGAGGAAAGGGGAGCAGAAGGAAAGGCTCGTGCTGGAAGCTGCACGCCGGTGCCTTCTCAAAGGCAGCCGAGGATTCCTCTCCTCCAGGTGGGCTTTGTCAGGGTGGAGGCTCAGCCGCACATCCCCTGTGACCCTCCCAATCCCCTCTCACTCCTCAGAAAGCAGAGGAAGGAGCCCGCTAGAAGCAAAAGAAAGAAAAGCACAGCGAAGACCACAAAGGGACACTTGGAAGGAACCTCGTTCCACAGAACCCCTAAGAGTTTAGGGAAATGTAAAGGACCCCTTGAAAACATTGTGTTGCCTGCTGCTTCTTGTTTAGGAATCTCCATCCAGCCGTCACAGGAAAGATACACAGGCTCTTGGACGTTTCCCTAACAGTTCTCATTTTAGGTAATGTAAATAACATTTTTTACATTAACATCTTATTTATGTAGGATCTTCTGTCTCGGCAGATGTCCTACAGCTGTAGGTGTGTAAAATACAAAGCAGCAGGGGAGGATTTATCTCCTCCTTGTGCTCAGGCAGCTGAGGAGCCAATCCAGGGGTGCCATGGAAGTGTTACCAGCTCCTGTCACACAAGCTGGAGATCAGGCCTGAATAAAACACAGTTTGTCCCATCCCTTGATGCCACACGTATTACCTTTTTAAAGTCAAGAGATGCAGAAGGAGGGTGATTATTTTTAGAGAAGCCATTTCCGTTTTTAGGTGGAAGGGAGAAGAACCACAGAACCAAAGAACAGTTTGGGTGGGAAGGGGCTTTGAAGACCTCTCATTCCGAGCCCCCAGCCCTGGCAGGGACCCCTCCCACTGTCCCGGGCTGCTCCAGCCCCAGTGTCCAGCCTGGCCTCGGCACTGCCAGGGATCCAGGGGCAGCCCCAGCTGCTCTGAGCACCCTGGGCCAGCCCTGCCCACCCTGCCAGGGGAGAATTTATTCTAGTGATGCAGATTTCCCCTCCTGCTACTACCCAGAGATGTCTGTGGGCCTGTGCTGCTGTTTTAACTAACCACAGAGAGCCAGCTCTTCAGCTGCCCTGAGCCAGCCAAGGGCCCCTGCTCCCAGCAACAAGAGGCCATTCTTGCACCAGGACTAAAACCTTCCAGAGCACAAAACACCCTGAGGCAGTGAGACCCAGGAATCCATTTAGACCTATTTGACCCTTCTTAAACCATTTCTCAAAGGCAGATTTCAGCTTCAGGACCTGTTGCTTGTTGTTCACAGTCCTGCCCATTGCCTTGGCTTTCCAGGCACTACAGACTCTGCAGATTTGTTTTCCACCAAGTGAATGTCTCCTGCCAAAGGGCGGGGAAGTGCTGATCAGACACAGTGGAAAAGGTTCTCTTAGTTGTCATACCACAGCTTTTCTCTTGTCACTGACATTTTCCAGATTAAAAACCACAAAAAAACCCCAACCCAAATCCAAACTAGCTACAGAGAAACCGTATTAAAACTCCAGGACATGAGCATGCATGAGCAGAACAGTTAGATATGTACACGATGCCTGGCTATTTCATGGATGGAAAAAGAAAAATTGACCCCATTACAGACTTGTCATACTCCACTTCTCTCTTCAGAGTATTGAATGTCACTTAAACCAAAGCAAACAGCCAAGCTCATTTCCCGTGACAAACATCCAGGGACATCTTAAAGTCAAAACAGAAGCAACCGAGATGAGAAGGCAGAGGAAACTTTGACAAAGCTTCAGGACCTCGTCAGATGCAATTATTCGGTGAGTGCACTCAAAGCAATGAAAAAGAAGGGCCCCCTTTGCCACAGAAAGCATAAAAAGGTTTCAGGGGGATGCTATTTGCAGCATTAGCTTCATAAAAAGCTACCCTCGGTTCTAATGCTAGGAACAGGTGAATGAAACCAACACTGAGAAGACCAAATGGGGTCAACAAAAACCAACAGATCTTCTGGTAAGAGCAGGTCAAAGTGAACAGAATTTAATATAATATCCCTCATAATAAACTCCCACCTCACTGTAGTTAAAAAACTCCAGTTGAAAATCAGTCCTGCTGAAGTAACAACAGTATTTCTTACCTCTCTCACACGACTCAAGCTGCAAACTACTTTGGGGGAAAAGCAATGGATCAAATCCCCAAAACAACGCAGGATTGATTAGAAAAGCTCCAGGTGGCACCCATACCTCGTGCATGGTTTGCCCCAGCTGGAACAGAGTTTCCTAATGAAAGTAAGGCTACAAGTTTCACTGGCACTTCCCAGGAATGACCTCCCTCAGGTGCAGTAGAGAGCGATTGCCATCCTCAGGGACCGATTTCTTCCATCAGGGTCTCTCTTCTGCTTCTGCTTGGAGTGATGGGATGGTGCTGTAAACACAGCCACGCCCCTGGAGGCTCTGAGGGTAATTTTAATAGAGGTGCACTTGACATGGAAAAAATAACCTGGTTATTTGGCTTTCCTGTGGCATCTCTGGGAAGCCAGCGTTTAATGCAAGTCCATGAAACACCTGTCAAAATGCTGGGGTGCTCCAGTAGATTAGATACACTAATTTTTGGCTTTCAGAGGATTGCATTCTTACACGCTGTTACCTTTGAGAGCTTTCAGCTTTGATTAAATCCCCAAAAAAGCCCCAGTTTCAAGCTGGTGTTGCCTATACAGACTCAAAACCAGAAGAGGAGCAACCTGCTCTGCTGGAAACTGTCCCTGCCCATGGCAGGGGGACTGGGGATGGAACTGGGGGATGCTAAACGCCCCCTCCCCAGCTAAAGCTTGTGCCCGTCCTTTCTCCTGGTGTCAGTAAGGGGCTCAGACTGAAATACCAATCCATTTCCCCTCCCCGAGGCCCTTTCTGCCTTGGAGCAGCAGCCAGGAATGCTGTCCCGGCAGTTCCCAAAGCCGCGGCTGCCTCGGGACCCCAGCCTGGCCCAGGACCCCGAGGCTGAGGGTGGGATCTCTCGGGCAGAACTCGCTGCTCTTTCTCAAAACTAGCAGGCTGCCTCTGGCAGGAGTTCAGAGGAACATCTCAGGCTGCTTGCAGCCCCTCCTGCAAAGCAGGGAGGTGCCAGCATCACACAAAGGCATTCCCTGCCGCATGGGGCCACGCAGCTCTGCAGGGTCCAGCCTGCTCTGGTGATCCTGATTCATCCTACAGGTGCAAAAAAATCCCCCCCCAAACAAAGAATTATTCATTTTCCTTTTGAATATGCTTAACATCAGCTGTTTTAAGAGAGACAAACCATTCCAGCTCTCACTTAGCTTTCGACGAATTACAAGGAATTCTTGTAAAACGATGCTGTCAAACAGCTTCTTTGCCAAGGTTTAACAAATTGTTTTAATAAAGACTTGCATTATTGAAGGAGAGTTGTATTTGAAAGGAAATTACAGCGCTTATTTGTAAGAATTCTAGATTACTGCACCAAAATGTGCTTTTGGAATGATTCATCAATATCCATTCCTCATCCCCCATGTTCTCCTACAGTAATGTTTGTTTTCTGTATTAATGTTTGTTTCTTATTCCCTAATTTGCTGTTCTAGCTAATCACACAAGATATGCAAGGAGAAACACTAATTACTAAATCAGACTCTGGCTTCTAAAAGGCTCGGGGGAAATAAACAGCAAATGGGAAGATGGGGACCCCTTGGTTTCCCTGCTCCTCGCCTGGCGGGCGGCACAGGGAGCCACGGGGCTTTGAGGGAAGGCAGGGAATCCTGGGGGCTCCCACGGCCAAGGGGGGCTGACCCGTCTTCCAAACCTGGAGTGCTGGCAGGGAATTTGCAGGTTCAGCCATTAACATTTCCATGGAGCCTGGGAAAGGCTTTCCAGCACCCAGCACAGCCGAGCCCACCACCAAACCATCTCCCCAGGCCCTACAGCCTCTGTTGAACATTTCCAGGGATGGTGATTCCACCATTTCCCAGGAAAGCCTGTTCCAGTGTCTGCTCCCTTTGCTCTCCTGACCGATGACACAGCAGGTGAGTTATCTGAGACACCACACGTCCTCCTCGGGGCTCACTCGAGGAACACTGAAACGTTTTTAACCCCTCTGCTGTTGATTTGTCCCGACTGACACAAATTTTCTGATGTGGAGCTTTTGTCCTTATCTCCTTCCTAACCCTGAAGAACAGTACTATTACTTGAACTGTGTGCTTCCAAAACAGGCTCCAGAACAAAACCACAGTACTCTCCAAGAGCCCCCACCAACCTCCCACTCACCTTAGGAACCCTGGCAGCTCGAGTCCTTCGGCTGGCTCCATCTCCTGCTCCTGAAGCCATCAGTGAGGTCCCACAGCCCTTTCCAGCCCCAAGCCCTCTCATTCCCAGGCTGGAGTCCCGTGGCTCCAGCTGGATTTCGCACTGCCGCAGGTTGTGTCTGCAGCACAGCCTCACATCGCTTTATTTCGGATGCTTTCCACCAAAACGGGGGACTTGACATTACTTTTCAATATGACGCTTTTTACTATTAATTTCGTGGTTTCCAAGTTACAAAACTTGGGTGGAAACCACTGTAAAGTCCCGAATCAGATAAACCTAGATTTCACTCCTTTCATGCATGCATTCAGCTACCACAAATCGCAGTATTCTTGTGTTTTTCTTCTGGTATTTTCCCTGTCATTCTCTAGAGAATGCCAAGTAAATCTGCCATTTCTCTGCCTATTTTCACCTAACTAGTAAGATGATCAGGAGAAAGCATTTCCACCTGAGCACAAAGGCAGGTCAGAGCCAGACTGCTGACACGAGATGTGTTCGGAGGCTCCTGTGCACCGCAGTTGAGCGGCCCAGACTGTTTTTCTTTCCACATATTTATGACTTACAATACGTCCCAGATCTTGAAACAGGACCGTGTAGTTCTGATGATGAACCAGGGGAATTATGCAGCTCACTCCCTCACAACTGGTAACTTCGGATGATTGCTCTGCATGATTCACTTGGAACCCTCTGCTGATCCTCATCATGAAAGAATTATAAAAGAAGGGCAGGAATGGGTCGTCTGTTTAAGTGTCAAAAACATCTCTACGCCTTTCAGACACAGGGAAACCAGGAAACCAGTAAAATACACATTTGTCTACCATAAAGTGTCAAAATTTAGAGGAACGCACTACCACTTGATAAATTGTAAACTGTGCTAAAGTTATGACATGCATTTTGTGGAAGTCCACACTGCATATTATTCCCCTTTAGCAAAACTTTTTTGATAATTTCAGAATGCTTAACTGGCATAACACAGCCCTCAATATGTTTGGTGTTACATTTAAAAGCTTTCATTTGTTACAGTTTTCATGTGTTATTAAAATCAGTGCTTGGATGTGGTACAGTTTGTATTAAAGGATAATATTCAAACTAAACATACAGCTTTTTAACAGATGTTTAATTACAGCAGCTCCTCAAACTCTGAAATCACTTGTGGAACTCATGTTATTTCAGATGAAACTACTTACATACCAACACGGGCTACTTTGGCCCATTATCTTTTCCCTCTTGTGGGGCATCATGAAGATGGGAGCCCTTTTAGCCAAGAAGAGAGCTAATTGCCAGTTTTGAGACAAAATAAGCTCTAAACCAAACAAGTAACACATAAGCCTCCCCTTGAACTGTCCTTTTCCTAAGTTCTTTACACTTAGCACTAATTCCAAGTGTAACCTCAGAACTCACCTCTTGCCTGCAGCCTTAACTTTTCCACTCTCTGCATCCTCCAAGAAGTTGTCCAAGCCTGATTTATCCTTTTGTAAGTCCAAAAGAATGCGGTTATTTATTGTTCAGCTGCTGCTCTGTGACAGGAAGACCTTGTTCTCACACTCCTCACCGTCTGTGCGCTGGAAAGCTCCAGCCTGCAGCAGAGGTGGAAGTCGTGGTTAACAAACGCAGAACCAGTTGCTGCTCACAAAACCCTACAGGCTAAGATACACATTTGATTGTTTTATTGGAAATATGAAAGTAGATTTGGTACTTTTGGACGTTATCTTAGGCTCAACAACCTCATGATACTCTTCCCTGTCTTCCTCAGATAGGTACTTGCTGCTTAAAGCCTGGTTTCTTATTAAGAAGTCATGTAGCTTAAAAACCTTATAACTTAAACCCCAAAAGTGAAGATCAAGGAGTGGAAATTAGAGAGAAAAGACAAAAGGTTTCCAATAACACACACTAAAGGTTTTAAATAAATATTTTAATTCTATTATTGGCATTTACAGGTAGAAAGCATACAGTATGTTACAATTTTATCAAAATGTGAAAAATATGGATGTTACATAAGTAACAAATGTAAAAAAAGTATTTTTCTTACCTTCCCTGAAAGTAAGAAAACTATTCAGCATAGGAAAATATTGATATAAAAACACAGCTTAGGTAAAAATTAAAAAAAAAAAAAAAGAAGTTTTTACACAGTACAATAGGTTCATCAGATCTGCATGAAGATGTAAGGACTTTGTGAGATTCTATTTTACCTACAACTTCAGGGAACTGGGGACAACTGGTAAGCTACGTTAATGAATCTACAAGTAGTTTTCCCTCATATCCGCTCCAAAATGCTAGAGTGCAGTAATTTTCTATACAATAAATAATTCTTCAAAGTTTCCATCACAGAAAATCGCAGAACGCAGAGAATGCCACTCCAAGGTCACAGAGGCTAGGCAGTGCTTTAATAATAATAACAATAATCATGGCAATTTCTATTATAGTGCTTTGTAATGGCGAAGCACTTTGGGTGAGTTAATTGATTAGCCCTCCCAACACCCCTGTGAGGCAGGCAGCCAAGGGCTTTTCCTGCCTTTCCACGCCAGAGATGGGAAAACGGAGTCAGGGGAGAAGCAGGGGCTGCAGCAGCAGCACAGCCAAGCAACAGGCCATGAGAGATGGGAATGGACAGGTGTGTCCCTGGTGGAACAGACAGGTGTGTCCCTCATGGAACAGACAGACAGGTGTGTCCCTGGTGGAATGGACAGGTGTGCTCCTGGTGGAACAGACAGGTGTGCCCCTGGTGGAACAGACAGACAGGTGTGCCCCTGGTGGAATGGACAGGTGTGCCCCTGGTGGAATGGACAGGTGTGTCCCTCACTGAACAGACAGGTGTGTTCCTGGTGGAATGGACAGGTGTGCCCCTGGTGGAA
>VWZN01007651.1:356354-389540 GCA_013396955.1 Regulus satrapa
GTCCGACTCGTTGACCTGGGATAACTTGGGCATCCTGGAGGTGTAGGCCGCGGGCTTGTCCCGGTCGTACTCCATCTCGGAGCAGGTGAAGGACTCGTGCGAGTCGCTGTCGGAGGAGGACTCGGGCGCGGGGATGCCGTCAGCCGGGTTCCTCGTGCGGGACAGGGGCCTCCTGCAGTCCTCCTCCGAGGAGGAGCGGCCGTGGTCGGCGCTGCAGATGCTGGGGTTCCTGGGGCGAGGCGTGTTCAGTCTCTCCACCTCCTCGATGGACAGCCCCACCGGGGGAGACGTCTCCAGCGGGATCTGCCCGATGGGCTGCTTCAGGCGGCTGCCCGGGCGGGAGCTGTGGCTCGCCATGGTCTGCGGGCTCTTGCTCCTCCTCCCCAGCCGAGCGGCGTAGTTAAAGATGCCGGGCTGGCAGACGTCGCCGTGCATCTCCAGCGGGCTCCCTTCCCTGATGGCGAGGTGCAGCTCCCTGGCCGGGCTGTGCCTGTAGAACGTCGAGGATTTGGAGAAGGGCGCGGGGCTGTGCCGAGACAGGGGGTTGGGAGTGGGGCACGCCGAGTGGCTCAGGGACGTGGTCCTCAAGCCCTGCCCGTAGGCGGGCTGGTAGGTCAGGCTGCTGGCTCCCAGGGGCATGGGGGACTGCCGGGCGAAGCCCAGGGGGCTGTGCCTCTGGATGGAGAACTTGGGAGTGTGGCTCCGGAACTGCTTGTAGTGCTGGATGATGTCAGCGTCCGAGGGGGCGATGCTGCTGGCGTTGTCGATGTCGTAGTGCTCGATCTCGGGCTCGGGGGACGCCAGCGGGGCGCTGGGGATGGTCTCCGCGGCGTGCGGGATGTCCGTCTCGTCGTAGATGAGGTAAGGGTTCTCCCTCTCGATGATGTCGGGCTTCGGGTTCCCCTCGGGCTGCTTCCTCACCGTCATGTCATCGCCGTAGGGCGGGATGTTGTCGGGGTCATCGAACGCCACGTTCTCGCTCCCTTTCTTCTTCTTCTTCTGCTTCGTCTTCTTCTCCTCCTTGGGCCCCTTCGACTTCTTCCCTCGGCACTGGTTGCAGAGGATGAGGCTGAGCACCAGCAGCGCCAGGACCGTGGCGCAGCTGCCCACGATGGCGGGCACGGCCCAGAGGGGCAGCGACAGCTCCGGGGGCCGCGCCGAGGGCAGGCAGGCGTGGCCGCCGTTCACGCCCGCCCTGCACTCGTGGCCGGGGGCACACAGGACCCCCAGGCAGGCCACCACGGTCTCGCACGTCCGCCCCGCGTAGGCCTCGGGGCAGCTGCAGGTGAAGCCGGCGTGGGGCGCGGGCTCGCAGCTGCCCCCGTGCTGGCAGGGGCTGGAGGCNGACTGCTGGCGCACACGTCGGGGCCGCGGCAGCCGATCTTCACCGAGGGGTCTGTCCTGGAGAGCGTGGCCAGGCTGTGCCTGCCGGCGAAGGGGAGGCTCTCCCCGCCGTACTTGATGTAGGAAATGCAGCCGTTGAAGCCTGAGAAAGGGCGAGAAAGGGACAAGAGCTGTTGGGGGCTGAAGGCTGAGCTCAACAGCGCGGGACGGGCTTCGCTGCTCAGCCAAGAATTCACATGGTTACCAGAGGGAAACGTCTATTCTAGCAGTACTTTTAATGTCTTTAAATTGAATTGGAATAAATATGCCTTCTAATGACTTCATTCAATATACTGAAATGCTTCTGTCTCCTCATTTTCCCAGATTTCTAAAACTTCCTATCGTTTCCCACAGAGAATCCTGTGCTGGCCAGCACAGCTGGCTTGGCTGTCCTAGCACCAAACATTGTGTGAGTTTGCCTACGGTGCTTCAGCTAAGTCTCCTGTCCCCTAAATTCACAGCAATGCTTTTGTACCTCTGAATCTGGAGTGGCCTTTTCCCAAACTTCCCATCCCTTGGTCGCAGTGCTACCCTACAACAAGTTTTCAGTGCTGTGAGAGCCCAGGGAGATGGAATTATCCCCAGGCTCTGTGCAGCGGTTGAGTGAAGTCACAGGAAAATCCAGTCTTTGGCCAGCCCAATAATTCTCTGTGTTCCCCTAACTACATCTTTTCTGGAAGGGTTTCGAGGTAGCGCAACCTTAGGGTGATCTCTGCTTGGAGCTGTGGCAAAAGGGACACCGCTCTGCCATGAAACTGCAAATACACTGGAGCCGTAGGAGATGGCATTAAAGGTTTACAATCCTCGGGGCTGGAGATTTAGGCTCGGCTAGGAGCCCAAGCAAAAGTGATGATCAACCTTGGTGGTTCCTTGTGGTACTGATGTGATGTGATGGCCACCAACGCGCGATCTCTCGCGTCTGCCTGGATTTGGAGATTGCACTGGGCACAGCAACTCCCCAGCCCTGTCACCCCGTGCGTTGTCTGCCTTTAGCAGGGCTGTGGATATTTCTGACTCTGAGCTCATGCAGAGTTTTATACCAGCGCCTTGTAAATCCTGGGTAAGTCATACCCAATGCAGTCCAATATTAAAATAAAATCAAATTATATGAACAAGGGGTTTTGGACTGTGTGTGCTTAATGGAGGCCAGACATTCCTAATTTGTCTGCCACAACATTGGGCTGTGGTGAGAGGTTTAGTGTCCTCAATTTTCCTTGTTCCAGCTTTCCTACAAGCCTCTGCTTTTTCCATGCACACGCTGCTCATAAAACATACATGTAAAAAGGATAAAGGTTAGCACAGCATCCACATGACTTCGTACCACATTTCAATGATATTCTCAATACACAAGTGTAAAATGTGAATTTGCTCCGCTCAAAAATGCTTTATCTGGTCACAATTCACGAAGCCAGGACGATTTTTCAATATAGAAATATGTGAAAAATACATCTGTACTGTCTGCAGTATCTCATGTTTTGCAGCTAAAAATCACTTCCATCTTTACCTAGCACTTGGGAAATGACATCAAATATGTGTTATCTACTTATTTTGCCAGGGTTTGAGACAGTTATTTTAACTCTTGAGGGAGACTGATTTGCTCCTTAACAGCTAGATATCAGTGAGGGGGTGGTTCCTCCTTGTGCTTGCTCAGAACAAATCCTATTCCTCACTTAGAGCAGGATAAAGCAGGAGGACCTTGGAGTTGCAGAAAATATTTTAATCATATTAATAACATGGTAAATCCTGCAGTACTTAACAAATCCCTACAAAGATTTTGATTAGCATTTTTTGCCCAAATGAAAGATTTGCTTTCATTTTCCAAATTACGACTCAGGTAAAAAATACAACCTTTCTTCTCCATTGGGGTAACAAAAATATGGCAGCTGATGTACAAACAAGCAACCCCCTGTCTCAAAAAAGCCCTGCAGATGGAGCACCTGCTTGTGGAAACAAGAAGCCTGCAACGTGTACTAAAGGAACAAAGCAATCCTTACTCAGTCAATCTTCATTTTTTTCTGGCAAAGGATGGATGCATGCTAATTACCGATAAAGAATTACAGTACTTTGGGGATAAAAAAATAAAATAATACCTGCAACTGCGCTCTTGAGAGGCTGGCTGGATGGAATTCCTCCCAGAGAGATGGTGAGGACGTCCAGGCCCCCGAAGTCTTGGGTGGCATGCAGGATGTCCCGGCTGTGAGCCCTGTCCACCGACAGGACGGTGGCGGAGCCGTTCCTCTCCAGCAGCACCGAGTGCCACTGGCCATCTGCAGCGTACACCTCGGGGATGGTCCTCTCCACCTTCCCAGCCACTCCAGCGTCGGACACGTAGTGCACCTTGCCACCTTTGATCTGGTCAGAGGAACACACGGCGGGTGGTTTTAAAGCGGTGTCCTGCAACCAGGGCCACGCCTACTCAGCACGGCCTATTTTCCCCCCTTTGTACTAATTATTTAGCAGGAAAAATTTGGCCAGAACTAAATACATCTCACTGTAGAAACTTCAGCAGAAAATCTGCATCTTAGAGCTGCCACCCATTCAATCCCCTGGCTAATCCTACTGGAGAGCCAGCTATAGGTCACGCACGTGACAGCACATTGTAACCAGAGAAAGAATGATTCTTCCTCCTCCTTCAAGGCAAGTGTGGAAAATGCTTTGCAGAGGGAACAGATGTTGTCCTTGCCCAAGAAAATTGCATCCAGTGTTTATTACGACACAGTAGGAATGAGTAAGGCATGGCAGGGCTTGAGCAAGAGCCTCATTTCATATCTGCTTTGTCTGCTAATTGGTATTTTGCAGAAAACTTTTGTTGTATTTCAGAAAATTTTCTGTAGAGTCGCAAAGTGCATGATTTTGTGAGAATTTCCAAATATTACTTTCCTGAGCAAACTGCTGAAGAACTTGTGAACAGCTAGGGAAAAAAGGAAGAATATTTTGGCTTTTTCTCTTAAGAACGATGCCTCACAACTCTACTGAATCACGAGACGAGGGATTTCAAACCTCTTATTATGATCCCAGAATGAGATCAGCGCAAATTCTGCACTTAAGAGGAAAGGAGCTCAAAAAGAATCCCCAGCATCCAACCCTGCCAGCTTCCCAAACACCGCATACGTTTGGCCGTGTCGGCCGACCTGCTCGGGGCGTACAGAACCGTGCCAGCTCCCGCGGGACGGCTCTGAAGCCGGCTGCACGTTTGGTGGCACAATATCCCTGCAGAATGAAACGGAACACCTGCCCTGTGCTCGCCGCGGGGCCGGGCGAGGTCCGCACCCCGAGCGTGCGGGATGTGCTCCAGCCAAGCTCGCGGCCCCAGAAAGCTCTCGCAGCCTCCAGGAAAAACAAGGCTCACCTGCGAGGAGCTGCGAGGTGACACGCCGGCCACAAGAATGCTGCAGGCGCTTCCAGAAGCTGTGAGGTGTGCTGGGGTTGCCTCTGCGGGGGTGCAGGCCGAGCGCTTGGTGCTCACACAAGGCCACGCTGGTGTCTTGGCAGCGGCCTGAGGGAATGCATCTAGCACCTATTCCGCTTGGGTGGAGGGTGCAGTGCTGCACACGGGCATCCCCTCCATTTAGGGAGGCAGTGATTTAGACTGTTTGAAAGGGTACTGTTGGATAAAGCTCACCTCGGGGACGGGATGCTTTTGTTACTGACAAAAACACGAGTGGCGTGTGTCTAAACTACCACTCAGCCCAAGGAAAAATCCCACTTTTACAAATGCAGCCCACAGACTATCAAAACCTATGAAGCACCATGTCCCACAGTCGCTTATGAAAAGGTTGAGTGAGCTGAATATATACATATATTTATGTCTGCGACCTGTAATTGGTTCGTTATGTCTTACTCTGTTTTTTATGCCCCATAAAAGTATTGCCTTGTATTTCAATCTTTATATAAACGGAAAGGAATATACCATGCCAGACAACACCCTCCGAGCTTAAGGGAAGACTGAGTCCAGAAGCAAAATTTTTGATTTCACCTTAGAATAGACCTGTAGAATTATTTACCTGTCAGCAAATGATATTTTCCATAGTAACTCATGGCTCTTTATAACCCTATTTCTGTACCTTTAAAACTGCACGTGACTAATGCTAACAGACTAATAAAAAACGTACTAGGGGCACTTGGAAAAGAAAATTTCCAGAGACAAGACTGGTCCATGACTGCTTCAACCGGGAAAAGATATGGCATGTTCTTCTTGATGCCTTGAAGCAGAACATGTTTCTAAATTTGAAACAAAGTTGACAGCATTGAGTAACATGAATTTCTGGGTTTTATTTAAACGGCTGAGCAGCTGACAAGTAGAATATAATGAAAAGAATGAACCACTGAAGCAAACATATTCCTAACTACAGGGCTGATCCAATTTAGTAATATTCCAAGTCTCATTTGCTGAACAAACTGGGTTTTATTTGTCTTAAAACTAGCCATTGAATGGGATGCCATTTAAAAGGGTTATGCTATGATGAATACAATATTAATTCTATGATACAGGCATAGAACCATGGAATGGTTTGCATTGGAAGTGACCTTAAAGATCATCCAGTTCCAGCCCCTCTGCCGTGGGCAGGGACGCCTTTCCCTGCCCCAGGTCCCTCAGAGCCCCGTCCAGCCTGGCCTGGGGCACTGCCAGGGATCCAGGGGCACCCCCAGCTCCTCGGGGCACCTGTGCCAGGGCCCCAGCACCCTCCCACAGGAGCATGCTAGCAAACACAGGTAAAATGCAATCCCCATCCTCCACCCCTACAGCTCAGAGATCCTAGAGCCTCATTTATGCTAACCCAACCCGACTGCAGACGAGATTTCTAGATAAAGCAAGATGAGACAGCAGGCAATTTCACCTTTAACCTGATGCATTTATCCCATTACTTCTAACTCAATTACCTGCAATGGGCGTTTGTAGGAAAAAAAAAGCAAGGAGCCCTCAGTAACAAGGAACGTCCCATCCTCTTTGTTGTAGTGGATTGTGGAGGAAGCATTTTTCCATCTGAATTTGGCAATTATTTAATTTAATCTGCAAAAGTTGATCTCGTTCCTGGATTAAGGATCCCTTTATCTCCTAAAGCCCATGCTCTGGGGCTTTGGAGGGAGTTTACATCCATCATTTAGCGAATCAAGTGCTCACAATCCCAGTGGCTCTCTTATTACCACTTCTCTTGCTGTACCCCAATCCCAGCCACACCAAAACCAATTAGCTACAAGAGGAAAAATGAGAAGGCATGGAAGCAGTCACAGGACTCGTACCTTTTCCCTAGCATGCTTTATTATTAGAAACACATGGCAGGTTTTCTCTGAATGCTAATCCTTTGGATAATGGGCATATTAAGAGACCCAGGGATCGAGTTATAAAATTGTCTGTTTTGAAGACTGACAAGAATTGTAAAGACAGGTCCCTTAAGTCCCAACTTCTGCACCAGGAGTGGGTGGAGATGACAGGGAGGCCTTTGCTGGGTTGGCTTCATTGGCACCTCAGGCCACCACTGAGGGGAATACCCACGGTGACACCTCCCCTGGGGACGAGGAGCTCTGCAGAGGCCATACTGCACCAGCCACGGTGAAATTACTGCAGTTTTACTAACTAGCATCACCTGGGAACTGCTTGGCAGCAAGCGGCACTGCTCTCCCTCCTCAAACTTCTGCATCTGGTACGAGGCAAACCTCTGCTCTCTTCTCTTGCACAGCTGGGGCTGGGACTTGACACCCTCTGCTTGCTTGTATAACTTCAGCAATATTAACAATAACAAGAGTGTTTGGATAAACACAGAACCAGTGCTTTTAGCCAGGAAAGGCAACTTGCTCTCTTTTATATATATATATATATATATTTTTTATTTTTTTTTCCAATAATGCCTGGAGAGCTCACCTAGCAAACTCTACTAGGGGGGGAAGAGAAAGGTTTTTTCTCTCCAGAAGTCAAAATAATGAGATCTTATCTGCTCACAGGAGCAAGGCAGAAACTTCCTATGAAATGATGTGGTAAAAGCATATGCCAGGGCAGTAGTGCAGCCCTGCTTCTTAAATGCAGCCAGTGTGTCAGGAAAGCTTTGTAACCCTGACCAGGCAGGTGGAGGATATCCATGGGGCTGAAGCTCAGGAAGTGTGAATTTCTGTATGAATATCTCTAAAAGTCAGGGAAGAAAAACTTGGAAAGCCTCGCAGCAGCCAAGGAAACTTGGAGCTTACACCGACCCAATAAAGGGGCTTGCCAACATCACTGCTGTACTCATTTAGAGTTATGAGCAAATGGACTGAGTCATCGCCAGGAACCGAACCATCGCTTTCTCTTGAGAAAGGTAACTTCTGCAGCAATAAGCTCTTTCAGGAAAGAAAGAAACAACAACAAAAAAAACCCCAGAAAAACCAAAAACCCAACCAAAAAAACCAAACCCCAAAACAGTGTGGCATTTGAAGCATTAATTCAGCTATGTTTGCCAAAATAATTCGATATTGACGTTGGTCTGTAAGTAACCTCGTGAATTCGAGTTATCCCTCGCTTCCTAGTTTGATAAGCTTGAGCCATGTTGGTAGGAATTAATGAAAACTTTTTGGCAATCGTTTGCTAGCTTAAGGAGGGTCCGGGTTCAGGGCTCAAAAAATCAGAATATAAAAGGCCAATAGCAAAATGATTTGTTCTGTAAAGTGTAACGATGATAATAACCATGGCAATGAGCACCATTCTCGTCGCCTTAAAACAGTCACTACTTGGAGTCTAGACAAAACTGATTAGATATAAAACCATCAAGATCTTCTGATACCTTGGCAAACAGGAAGGGAATTGTTGAGAAGATGAACGACACTGGAGCAGCGCCTAGCCCCGCTTAAAGACCTAATATTTTATAAAGGAAACAGAAAGAGCAGCGGGGAAGAACCGGATGGCCGCGCGCGAGGCAGCCCCAGCAGGGCGCACGCGGCCGGAGCCCCCCTCACCTGCAGGGTGGTGAAGTTGCTGCTCTCCTGGACGTGCAGCAGGACGCCGCTCTCGCTCCTCGTCATGAACTCCAGCTCCAGGCGCGCCGGGCGCCCCGCGGCCCCGGCCCTCAGCAGCGAGTCGCGCCGCTGGCTGCGGCTCAGGCGGTAGTCCAGGCGCCCCTTGCCTTCCAGGGACAGCGCCGTGTCGGCCGTCACATCTGCGACAAGGACAGGCGGGCGCTGAGCGCGCGGCTCCGCCGGGCTCTCCCCCGGCCGCGGCAGGGACGGAGCCCGGAGCAGGGGGCAGCGGGAGCCAAGGGCGGCCACAGCCCCTCCGCTCCTTGGCTCCCACCAGAATGTGTGTCTGAGAGTGGGAGTGTGCGGGTAATTTACTGCTGCTATCAGTCAAGAGTAAATTAGAACCCGCCAGGGAACAAGTGAGGGAGTAGGGGGGGGAAAAAAAATAAAAATTGGCTCTCAGAACTGTAATTCCTTCCCAGGGATGTTACTGTTTCCATTACTGCAAGCGGGGTTTCATGATATATTGAACTCTAAGCTCTTCAGGGCAGAGATAATGACTTTCTATTTGTTATGGCATTAAAAAAAAAAGCGAATAAAAAAGGCAGAGCATTGACTACCAAATGCTGTTAAAATTACGGCTAAATTCTTTTGTAAACCGGTGCAATAAAAGCATATAAATCAGCTGAACAATAATGGGACATGTAAAAAAACAAAGCACAGTCATTATACTACAACTACACAGAAATAAATCACTTGGCTCCCCTGGACAATCCCATATTGATTTACAGGGCTACTCCTATGAGAGTTAATCACCCCCGAGCGTAAATGCCTTGTTTTCATTTACATTTACAATATTTCCTTGCATATAATCCACAGTCAATTTGATGAAAAGGACTTTAGCTTGGAGAAGCCATAAGCACACGAACGAACTCAGTGTTTACGTGAAGGGGTTTTCCTTTAGCCTCTTACCTCCCCACAGCAGACAAATCCCTCCTATGGGATGCCTTTATTTTAGTTACGGATTACACGTTATTGGGAAGCGGGACTTTAAATGAGTGCAAGTTACCTGAAATGCAAGATGCGGGCCAGAAAACACTATGTACTCAAGCCGTTGCCATTTTTAGCTCTTGAAAGGACAACAGTCCACTGTGGACTTTTAAACTATTTGAGAGGCAACACGCTGCTTGTTTGCATTATTTAAAAAAACTCATTATCCCGTGGCCCTGAAAAGAAACTCTCCACGGCCTTTGGCTGAGCCAGAGCTAGGTGTGCGTCAAAGACAGCGAAAGCTGCTCCTCACATTTTTCACAGTGCTTTCCCGTCAGTCCATCCTTGCAGACGCACTGCTGCCACGACCACTGATCCACACACGTGCCACCGTGCTGGCAGGGGCTGGTTGTGCAAGCACCTTCCAGCCTGGGACACCTGCAAGGAATCAGAAAAGGAGATGCTGAAAGGAGTGCACAGAAATAAGCAGAGGAAACGTGCTCTGTTTAAATGGTACTCCCTTTCTGCCCCTCAGAGATGCAGAAATGGCTCTTCTGCCCACCCCTGGAAGCGTCCAAGCCCAGGGGCTCTGAGCAACCTGGTCTAGCAAGAAGGTGTCCCTGCCCATGGCAGGGGGTTGGAACTGGATGATCTTTGGGTCCCCTTCCAACCAAAACCAGTCTGTAATTCTAAGAATCTCTTTAGACAGCTCAAGTTTCTAAGCAGATCCAAATTTTCAGCACCAATTTATAGCAGTCTTACAAAAGAGCAAGGAATTCAAAGACAGCCAAACTCCTACTATCTGTTATGCAAGAGAGAAGAAACCTTTTTAGGCATTTTTTTATGCTGCAGGCTGCCAGAGCCTTTGTGTTACAATGACCAGCACAAACACGGGGGTTGAGAGAGGAAGTGTGAACCAGGAAATCTGGATGGAAGGCTGACATTATTGCTACAACTGCGACTTCAAATACTGAGATGGAAAAAACAATAGAATCGGACAGTTCATCATTTCTGAAAGACCACTCAGAGGATATGAGGGAAATTCAGTGATACTTGAGAGGCAGAGTGAGAGAACAGACATGGTGGATTAAGAGGAAATAAAAGGGAGTAGAGGGTTAGCAAACATTATGAGTACAGTCAAAACCAGGTGGAATTTATAAAGAAACCCAAGAACAGGGGCCACTCAATTTCGGCCTGCAAAGCAACTTGAATAATCACTGACAACAGAAATGTAAAGATGCTGCTTTTTTTTAAGACTGTAATCTTTAGTGAACCTTTAATCCAAATTCACTTTCTTCCCACGTTTTTCACATATTACAGTAGGTTCTACAGTAGTTTTTTTTTTTTCTAACATGAAATATCTCTTGGTGTCTGAATGGAATAGCATTCACGACAGCTTCCTTATGGCAAATGGGGTCCATTTGATCCCATATACAGCTCACGTACTGATCTAAGATTCCTTGGGCTGCCAAAGCCTGGCTGGGCTCCAGGGGACGTCCGTTGACTGCAAACTCCATTATGCAGCCCACGAAATCGTGGCTTTCCACCTGTCCTCTCCTCTGAAGGATGGGCTCTATGGACCTGATGCCACCGACAGTAACTCGATTTGGCTGCACATCCAGAGTCCTGAAAAAGAGAGAAATAACTGATCAGTGCCAGGACAGCAGTGACAGCACAGGAACTGCCACCATCAGCTACACAGAGCTCCTCTTCCCAAAGTGGTGTTTTACATTTAGAAGGGGAGACAGAGAGATCAGCAGCACTTGACTCTAAATTGACGCTCAGCTTGCCTGTCAAAATTTCCCTGTGCTTGAGATCACAAGGAATAAGGTTTTTTACCCAATTACAATTAAACAGCAGGGAGATGGACTCGTTGTTTAACACCTCTGCTAGCACGGAAACCCTGTGTGGCAGGAAACATGACTGTGATTATTGTAAGAAATTAACCAAAGTGATTCTGATTACAGTTATTGTTATTTCCAAAGATGTGACCCAAAGGCTACCGAGTTAGTTTCAGTAAAACACCAGAAATAAAGGTTGCTTTCTTTACTGGACACTGTTGATGAACTCAAAACCGTAACAGAAAACACCTGAAGACAATGTCAAAGTAATTACTGTTAATGTTTTTTTAATGACAGCACTAATCAGGTGATTTCATTTCCTATGTCTTTATGAGCAATGAGAGGTGCAGCTCAAATAAATACATGACCCCAAATCATTAGGCAACAGATCTCATCCTCATTTATACCCCAGTGCAGATCACCCATGGCCATGCATTCCCTGACTGCCACCAGAGCCCGGGCACAGCGAGGGTATCCCTGGACTGGGCATTCCTTCTTGTTTGGGACCCAGCTCCATGCAGAAATGGAGCCTGACCTAGCAAGCAGCAGCACGTGCAGAAAATTTCATTTGCTTCTGCAAAGCTGGAAGAAACCGACACTTGGGAGCCTTATCATTATTCCAACTTTCTCTGGCTTCTACAGGGAGATTTCTCCTTAACTTTACTTTTAATTTTACTCAAAAAAAGAAAAAAAAAAGTCCCACCCAAACCCACCCCACAAAATGAAGAAATATTTACCAGTCAGTTGAAACAGCAACGTTGCTGACTGTGCAGTAGCCTGGCTCCTGGTCCTCGGAGCAGGAATCCACCGTCAGGGATGCTGCCTGCAGAGGGAACACACACAAATACGCTGAATATTGCAAGGCTTGACTCCTTTTAGGGGTACTTTTAGTCCTTTTAGAGGGAGCGGTTTTTCTGCTTCACACAGAGGAGCAGTTAAACACCAGTTTTTCACATCTGGGCAGGGTTTTGGTTTTTGTTTTTGTATTTGTTTATTCCTTGATTTATAAGTAAATTTGGTTTACTCCTCGAAACTGAAGTTATTTTGGCTCATACCGTATCCTACTCCTGATAGGGTTCAGATAATCTGAGCAAAAACCTGCTCCCTCCAGTCACAGAGGGCATTCCTTCAGGGGCTTTACCATGACATTAAACATATTGAACTTGATAAAAAGCATGCTACAAAAGATGGGAGTGCAAACATTGAGATTATCAGCTAAAAATAATGACCCTGGGAGTAGAAACACTGAGATTACTAGTTAAAAATAACGACCAACCTCTCAGTAAAACTCAAAAAGTAACCAAACGGAGCTGCTTGAGGTAATCCCCCGACTAAGAGGACATGAGGGACCTCAGCTTTGGTAATGAAGAAGCATCTGGATACCTAGAGTGGGACTGAGCTGATACTTAGGGAAGTACCAGGCATTCCCAGTACTTACAGCAGTCTTAATGGTCTTTATTCTCATTCTTATTCTTATTATTATCACTATTCTAATCCCCAAGCCATTGAGTCCCAGACAATGAGGTTGCCTCAGCCTGGTCTAGGGGAAGCTGCCTGTGCCCATTTCAGGGGGTTGGAACCAGATGATTTTTAAGGTTCCTTCCAACCCAAACCACTCTGTGATATTCTGGGACTACCCATCCAACTTATTCACACTACAGCTACTCATGGCACTTCTATTTGCAATCTGTGGAAGTCTAACCAAAGCTGTCACTAAAATCATGAAATAACTCCTGCTGATTTAAAAAGGAGTTTTTATTTTATTCCTTATTTAGCAAAGATTCATCCCCACAGTGATTTATTAATAACAGATGCGCTGAAAAAAAAGAAACCCCGACCAACCCTGAAGGTTAGTTATTCCTTAAAACAAATTTTCAGAAAAATAAACATAATCTCCACGTTGTACATCTCCTCATGTTTCAGCTAGATGTGTGGTACAGTTTTACAGCAAATTTAAATCACACGCCACCTTTAGAAATGCCTGGGTTTATATTTTGATTTAGGTTGCTCTATGGGAGCTGAGCAAGCAGCTCTGGCTATCAGTACATCATTACTCTGCAGAGGTTTTTTCTGCTGCCTGCAAATAAGTTTTGTAACAACGGCCTGTTGAAATCCCCACAGATTGTCCACGCTGGTTCCAAACACACGCTGCAAGCTGATGCACTGTACTGACCAAATAAATCCAGAGCTCTCAGCCCTAAATCATGCCCCACAGTACAATTCAATTGTTCAATCTGCTATTTTTAATGGAAGCTTATCTTGAATTTCTTTCCATACAAATGAGCAAAGTGCTTCTCCCAAGAAATGTCAGTCTGCAGTTCCAAAGCAGATTACAGCCCTGTGTAAATGAAACAATTCAGAGAAAGAATAATAAGCTGGCTGCTCTGTATGCCACCACATGCATACATATTTTTTTTTCCTTCAGAACATCAGCAACAAAAACTGAAATGAGTTTTTTGTTCTTAGCTCAATCAGCATAATCTCCCTAACTTACATCGCTATGTGCTCTGCAAGCCAAGCTCCAACCCCAGCTGAAGGGCTGGATATTTGAGAATATATTTTACTTGGACCAGAGTTCATACAATTTATTTTCTAATGCTAGTCAAACGTTCCTGCTTGTTACTTGTTAAGCATTACTCTACAGTTACCTTGCCACATTATGAGCCTTTCTATCCTGTCACTTTGCAATAGCTCAGGACTGACAACTTAATGATTTTACCAGTTTCCGATAAAATCCCACTGTGCTGTAGGAAATGACAGATTTGGAACCCTGAAGGGGGCCTATTTTATACAGTTTTGGACACCTGGGAGACGTTTTTCCCGCAGCAGAAATATCCAAGACAAAGGCGATTCTCTTCACATACTGTTTGTAAACAGCTGACATTACTGAACAGGTTTAAACATTAAAAACAAACAAACAAACAAAAAATCACACAAAGGTATGGGTTTGTCTTAAATGTTTTCCTTTAGCCTGAAGCATTCACAGCTGAAATTTCTATAAATAGCCCTTTTTATGTTCTCTCTTCTTCTATAGCCTTCTGGCACACTGACAAGTAAAACACTTTCTTTCTCTGTTTTTTTTTAAAATTTTTTCTTCAGTGTACTCCATTTATTTGTTGCAACTCTTACTCTGTGCCCCTATATTTAGCCATTTACATCTTACTTATAGAAGTAACACTCTACTTTGGTTACTAAAATGGGAACCTGGTGCATGTCAAGATTAAAGTGTACCTTTGGGCTTTACCATTAGGAAGCTGTGATGTAAAATTATTCAATTTGCGAGATGCAAATTGATATCTGATATCAAAGCAGGTTAAACCAAAGGCATTGCACAACAGCACAATTATCCTTCATCTTATTTGGATATGTAAGTCCTAAAAACACACACAAACTGGGTTTGCAAATCCAGCTGAAGGCTGGATTTCACCAGACCATAGAATCCCTAATGTTGGAAGAGACCTGTGAGAGTCCAACCACGGAGCCAGCACTGTCAAGGCCACCACTGAACCAAGTCCCCAGGTGCCACAACCACAGATCTTTTCAATACTTCCAGGGATGGTGACTCACCCCCTTCCCTAGGCAGCCTGTTCCAGGCACTGAAAACCCTTTTGGGTAAGAATTCTTTACTAATATTCAACCTAAACTTCCCCTGCTGCAACTTGAGGCCGTTTCCTCCTGTCCTTGTTGCTTGTAACTGGGGAGAAGTGACCAACACCCAGAATAAATGCAGACACCAGGTCTAGCAGTGTGAACTGAAATGGAGTTTCAGGCTCAGGACTCGTCCAGGACTAGAAGGGAGCCACACTGGACAGAAGAGTTTATTGGTTTTATTCCCTTCATCACTTCTAGCTTGAAACATACAAAACAAAAACGGGGGACCCCACCATATATTACTGTTCCAAGACTTTAATTTAAACACGGGAAGAATACAGAATTCCATGTATACTGGCCATTTCTGCCTGAGAAGGGACGTGTTGGGCAACAGTTACTGATTGTGGATGGCAAATAGATTGGGTTTCATTCCTAACTCAAACACTGCGGAGTCAAAAACCTTGGCTTGGATTCAAAGAGCGCTTGGTTTATGTTCTGCTTTGGAAATATTATTAAAAAATGAGAGAAGAGGAATAGAAAACATTTACTGGAGAGAAAAATGAAGGCAGGAGAGGGGTCAGAGTGCCAGGCATATGGCAATCAGTTGTCCCCGAGTTTTTGGCAGAGTTCCTCACCTCAGATGCATTCTGGGAGACAGAGAAGCGACCTCCCTCCTTCCCCTCAAAAAATTCTCTTAATGTAGCACCTCTTAACTCTTTTCATGCATGCTACAGGGGAAAACCAGGCTCCCAGTCTGATGAGATTGGGAAAACCTCTGAACTAGCTCAAGGAGGTCATAGATGCCTAGAATTTTAAGTTTGTCCACTTCTATTTTCCAAATGTGGAGAAAAAATTATTTTCAGGCGCTTTGCAATTACTGTGGCTAATTAGCATTCCCTGATAATCATCCCTGTAATCTACACCAGTTAATTAGCCCCGTGCGTAGTCATCTATGTCATTAATTACTCCTGGCTCTCATTCTTTCACATGGAGAGTATGGGGGCACTTGCACATGTTTTATTCATTACACTTTATCCCCAAACAAACCGCCCCAGGGCTTCGAGTGAGCTGCAACGAGGCAGCAACCAAGGAGGCTCTTCCCAAAGCTGGAGCTCCTGCTTGCAAACGCAGCGCCACCGGTCTGCATTTCTCGCTCGAGCCGAAGCGATTTGGCTGAACTCGCCCTAAAATCCTCACCCCAGCGCTTTCTTACCATGCCAGCCCGGCGGGCAACGGCGGTGTGGAAGTGTCCATCAGCCACCTTCTTGGCCGTGGTGAGCCGGAACGTGCCGCTGCCCAGGTTGTAGGAGAGCCTCAGCCGCCCTCCCGCCACCTCCAGCGCCAGGAACTCCGCCCGCTCTCCCGTCTGGTTGTCGTGGTTGTACAGCAGCAAGGCGTGGCTCTTGATGGTGGCAAACTTGATGTAGATGTAGTTGTTGTTGGGATCCATGCTGGGGAACTCCATGTAGGACAGTTCTTCGAATCCGTAGCTGTTGAGCTCGCAGTGATTGCCAAAAACACCTGTGAAAACGAGGAGGGGGCTCTGGAACCGGGAGGGCTTTGTCCTCACCCTGAGCTCTCCCAGGAGAGAGGCGTGGGCACGCTTCCTGCACAATTAAAATCACCCAGCCAGCAGAAGGAAGCTACTGCCCACCCAGCCGGGTGCTGAGGCCCATCCTATTTAACTTCAAAAAGCCAGGCACAAAGGACAGATGCACCTGGTGAATGGCATTTCGTCGAGCTCTGTGGCTTCTCTGGAAAACACCAAACCAAGCCAGTCTGACAGCTCTGCCAAGGCGGGGTTGTTAATTATCACCAGGCATTTATTGATCCAGCTATGTAAACAGATGTGCAAGTTGAGTTTGTTTCTCACTCTGCGGCGGCTATCTGAACTGTTTCTCACTGGGTGGTTCAATTTTTATACTTATGAAATAAGAGTATGTGTGATTAAAATATTGTCTCTTCTCATGTTTGTACTGATATGAATATTTTGGTGCATTCTACATACTTCTTTTCAGACCCCTGCCACATAATTCCCCATGATTTTTCTTTTACTGCAGCAACAATGGGAAAACCCCCCTGAGTTAATTAATGAATATTAGTTATATTTACAATGGGAAATTAATAAACCCTGAGGAAATGCACAGTTCAGGACATAAAAGGGAACACAGAAATTATTCCACTTGTTAATAGAAAAACTTACCCAGCATTAGTTACAAATGCATATTTGGGACTGTATTTTTGTGAGAGGGTTTCCAGAAACCTTAGAACTGTACATGATTTCTGTACATTTCTGCTTTTTTTATTAATCTGTTACATTTACTTTCATACTTTTCCATATGAACAATGGCAATTCTGGATTAATCTGCGTTCAGAATCAATCTTGCTGCAATTGTGTCATGATGCCTTAAAATATCCATGTTGTTCTATGTTTTTATTGGGCTCGTTCCACAAACCAAATCTGGGATAATTAAATTCTAAAAAAATTATGAAACTATTCTGGCACTACTATATGCTTCTCTGATGTAAAATACTGATGTTATTTACAGTGGTCTTACTCTTCAGCTCCACTAGAAGAGCCTGTTATTCATCAGGAGAGCTTTGTTATCATCATACCTCCTCCTTCAGAATGAACTGTGGAGATTCTTGGTGGTGAAGGCTCCTCAGCCTTGATCCAGCTCTGGCTGAGCTAAGTTTCTTCTTTAGGAAGCCAATGGTGTTGATTTCAAACATCCACTCTTGCTTTTGGACAGTTACAGGACCTGTCTATTTATCTAATCAGAAATATTCTGTCTGATTTTTAGATACTGAGTTATTTGGCTGGGTCTTAACATTTTTTGTGTGAGAAAGGACCTGCTCCTAGGAATGACAAACATGTATTTGTAGTGACAAGATCACTTTTTAAAAGAAAAACGAGTTAATTGAACCTCTACGTAAGCGCAGTTTTTCCGGACCGTGAATCATTTTCAAACCAGAAATCATTTACGCAGGTAAAAATAAACAGAAATATGAACAGGGAAAGGGGAGATGAAGAGGAGAGGAGGAGGAGGGTACTCACCAAAGGGACAGTGGCAGAAATACCCCTCCAGCCCACTCTGGCAGGACCCACCATTGAAACAGGGGTTGCACTCACAGTAGTTGACAGTGGAGTCGCACGTTTTGCCTGAGATGAGGGAACAAAAGCAATTTCCAGGTCAGACTGCCCAGGGAAACAGGAGAGTCAGGCTCTGGGGTGGAGGGAGGAATCACAGACAGGACACTGGGCTGCTCCCAGCCCTGTCAGACACATAACGTGTGGCCCAGAGAAAGGAACTTTACTTTTCAAGTCTCATTGTGATTATAGATACAAGGGTGGATCAATTGAATTGAATTTTAGTATTTATTTTATGTTATTAACTGGTGTCTATAAAAGAGAGATCATGCAATTAAAGGCGATGCTGAACTAAAAAGGCACCTTTTTTTCTTCTCCCTGTTGAGTGCAATGTACTCACGAGTGCAAAGGAGATACAGACAGCCCTTGCTGGACCCTTTACAAGCAGGTCATGCTGAACAGAGGCTGCTATTGTACGTTATATGATTTTTCTTTTTTCCCTCATCAATTACAACCTCCTTCCTGACTTGGAGAGACCACAGTCCTCTGGAGCTAAAACAAGCTACCCTGGATTCAGTCCTTTCCTAAGCAGACATTGTCACATGTGGTAAATATTATTCCCTAGAGAACAAACTGAAATCACATAATTCGTTTCAGCAAGGAAGGGAACCAAGAGGAAAAGTGGAGATTTTAACAGACGCCAAGTACGGACACGCGCGTTCTTCGTACGAAACAAAAACTTTCATTATATGGCAACATTGACTACAAAAATATTCATTTCTTCATTTCTGAGGTTTTCACTGCTTGGCTTTGATGAGCTTAGCAACACTTCCACTACATCCCGCTCTTGGAACCTGCCTTCCTGTCGCCAGCAGTGCCAGCTTTCACTGCCTGTGCTCAGCGAAAGCGTCAAAGTATTGTTATGTTTGTCCTCCCTGTTTCCCTGCAAAAATCCACAAAACCAGCCACAGCCTTCCAGACTTCTGCTGAGCTTCATCTCAGCCAGGCCACATGCACAAAGAGTGTCTTAAGGCTTCTTTTCCCATTGATAATTGATCATTTGATTTCTTACAGCATACGCTTACGCCCAAGTTAGAAGTCCAACAGGAGCTTGCCCAGAGGGTGTCCGTTCTTGTGTGCCACATAGATCTTGCAATTTCACACCATACATAGATGCAATTTTACATCTCCCACGACAGGAACCCACAACAGGAAGCCCGTAGAGGCTGCTGCTGCTGCTTAAAATTAGAAAATCAAGACTGCACTATGTGAGCGCTGCTACCTTTCTCAGAGTTTCACAACTCGAGCCACCTAATGAAGAAAGCCCCTTGTTTTCCCCCCTCTCCTCCCCTTCTAACTTTTCTGTTTAACCTACAGCTTGCAAGCAGCTCTTCCCTGTGAGCAGCAGCTCTCCATGTGTGACTGCAAGGCAGGATGGAAATGGAGCGCTGGAGGATTCCTGCGGTTAATACGTCACTTGTAGATGCACCATAAATCCAGGAAACTTTTCCAGGGCCTGAATCTAATTATGCTTTGGGGGTATTTATTTATGTTTTATTCTCTAATGGGCATGGCTGAAGGATGAGCTAACTTTTTATGCGAGGTTTTGCTGTTTTCTTTGTTTTCAATTTATGGTCCGTAGTAGGGATCTCTGACTTACGAAGGGGAGCGCATAGCAAGAGTGAGACAGACGTGCTTAAAATAGCTCAGTGATGTTGCTTAGTTTTCACGAAAATCAAGTGTAGCTAAGAAGGCTTACTCAGATTTTTGCCGTTCAATCTAAGCAAGCGCCCTTCTTTTCCTCAGCTAACATTAAAGCTGGCACATTCGCTGAGTCAGCAAGAGAATACAGATATTTATTTCAGCTGCACTCACTTTAACCAACGAATAACAGCATCTTCTTTATGCTTAACTGTTGTTTGAAGAGTTCTTGAAACCAACAGAAGTGTGTTTAGACTAACAGAATTATGGAACCATAGGATGGTTTTTGGGTTGGGAATGGCCTTTAAAACCATCTTGTTCCAGCCCCCTACCACGGGCAGGGACATCTTCCACAAGACCAAGCTGCTCAGAATCCCAGCAAAACTGGCCAAGATGAAAACTGAAGTTAGCTGAGTTTATTCTGAAAGATACAAGGTATTCGTTTCTGCATCAGAAAGATCTTTTTCTGAAGGCCATGAAAATCAGGAGAATGCTGGGTAATTGGTAACAGACAGCGTTCAACATTTATCATTCACCACCTCCAGCTGATGCTATCACACGCACGGCCTTGTCCAGAAATCTAAGTTCCTCAGACTTTTTTTTTTTTTTTTAAATTGAAAAATGTAACAGGAACAGATACCAGCTGAATGCTCTCGAGTTAAGATTTCAGCTGATTTGAGAGTTTTAGTTTTCGTGGTTCTCCGGGTCCATCTTTTAAAGTGGTTGTTCTACTGTTCTAATCTTGCATTTGAAACAACTTCACAAACCTACATTCCTTCATCTTAATGAATCCTGGAAAACAGGAAATGAAGGGTTCAAAGGAAGGGCAGACAACTACTGTAAATCACCAAGCATATTCCCTCCAGAAAGTGATTATTTTAAAAACAAAACCTGTTCATCGTTAAGAGATATAATTATAACAGATTGTTCAAACCCTAATGATGTTGCTCTGAGGTAATCAGTCTTTATAATCCTATCCAGCGAAAAGAATGACATTCCCTTCTGCAGTATGATGAAGTGAAATGCAGCTGACAAAACACCATAAATCAAGGAAAAGTAAGACTCACAGTTTTCAGGTACACCATTATAAAGGTCTGCAGCTCATGTACTCTAATTTAAAGTGAACAGAAAGTCTGTCCCAGAAAACACTAATTTCTACTTGCATGCACTACCATGTTAATGTTCTGGGTTTCTTTTTTTTTTTACCAAGCGTGCAAATTCAATTATGAGACTGTATTTTCATTCCAACAGAAGCAGAAAAGCTATGTATATGTGGAACTGAATTAGAAATCCACTCTTGTGGATGCCCCCTTTTTGTCATTGTTGAGGCACTCGAGGCCTATATGCACGAAGAAACAGTTTGAGGCTTTATTTTCACGTCCACTGTGGCTATCTTTAATCACATATGAATGCAAATTAAGAGCCCAAGCAGCTGTGTTCTCTTTTTGTTGGCAGTATAATAATGACATAATCGCCTCTGTGTCAAGCATTCTCAAACAATCAGTACACTGACATTTGTTTGCAGAACCTATTGAATATTTAATTTGCAGGATTTCAAATATGCTTTTGCAGACATAAAATGTCTAAATATACCGTGTGTTAATTGTGATCTTATCTAATAAGCTCTGTTGATATTAAACTCCAAAGATATTTTGTCTTTTAATTACTCTGGTGCCATTTGTTTTCTGTCTTGATCAATTAATCTCAGAACACTTTAATAACTCTTGAATCTGCAATGGCCAACTGATTAAACAACATCTGACTCCCAAATAGAAACGTCTGCCTCAGTGGCGGTCTATTTTAAGGTTATTTGTGTTGACAAGGAGTTTAAGAAAGCTCCTATCAGATGCCACATTTAATTCATGGCATGAAAGAAATCCAGCACTTTAAACTCTAGGAGCCTCTCATCGCATTCTCTTAGTAAAAATACTCATCCTTTTTTCTGAGCTTGTCAAATGCAGTGCTTGATTTTCAGCTGACATAAGGGTTGAACGTTAAGGTATGAGCTTTAATACCAGAAGAAATCAGCTGGATGCTTCGTGGATGTTTCAAATTACGGTCTAGAGGCACACACTGTGGTTTGCTGCTAGAGCTAATGAACTGTTTTGCTTCACTGCAACTGCAAACTCACGGCCGTGCACTCTCTGGTGCTAATGACCTCAAGGGTTACAAGGCATAGGTGCCCTAGAATTATTTTGCCACGCTCCTGGCAAAATAATTTGATGTGCTAATACAACACGAAGTAAAATCCTCGGTTGGTAACTTAATTTGAACTGCTTGTCAGTTAACAGCAATTGCTCCTGACCTGAGGCTCAGGAGCGTGTTTGTGAGGTTCAGGCAGAAGATCTCATCAGCATCCTTGATATTGCACAGAATATGTATCCGCTGCTGCAGCTGTGATTTAAATTAAGCAGCTAAACCTTTACTTTGAATTTAATTAACTTTCTCCTCCATTCTCTCCTGCACAGATCCGCTTTAAGTAAAAAACCCAGAGGAACAGTGGACGCCCTGATCCCTCCGGGGGTGAGTTGTGGTGCTGGTGGCAAGTCCCACACCAGAATGGACACAGCTGCGCCGAGCTGGGCTGCCCTGGGGGCTCCTGCAGTACAGAAGTACTCCTTAGAAAAGGCACTAAAAGCCTTAACTAATCTCCTCTGGTTAGCTTGGGGTTTTTTTTTTCTGATTTCTATAAAAAGTGGCTATAAGCACTGGTTAAACTGTTCAGACCTTCCTTAAATATCCCACTCGTGGCAGAAGCAAAGACCAGCCTGCTTTTCTAGGGTTACAGTGCTGCTGTGTTTGAATGCGTAATAAATATCAGAGACAAAATACTCAGAAGGGGTAGGAATGCTGCGGACATTTCTGTGCCCAATGAAAAAAATAAATGACAAAGGGACAAAACACAGAACAGAGAGGTTGACTGTTCTGCCTGAATCCCGTTTTTTCCCATATCCTTCATCTGTTTTCTGTCCTGCAAGTAATTTGGGGCAGAGGCTGATTTTCTTGCTTGGCACACTTCTAGCAGGCTTGAAGTGCTCCCACAATATGCATAACAATAACATGTACAGAAAAATCATACTTAAGCATTGGAAATGGTTTCCACGCTTTCAAAAAAAAAAAAAAAATTAAATAGCTCTGACAAGAATCCTTCTGTTTTAATGGAAATCAGCTAGGTGAGATTTGCCTTGGGAGAGAGCTAAAATAAAATAATATTGCGGGCACCTGGTCCTCTGAGTTTTCACGCTATTAATGCCTCATATTTTGCTTCATCTAGTTGTACTCTGACAGTCGTGGCCTGGGAAGGCACGTCTCCACCCTCTGGCCGCCCTTTGCTGACGGCGAGAGCCGCAGGGGAGTCAAACCCTACCTGTGTAGCCGGCTTTGCAAACGCAGCTGAAGCTCCCCGGGAAGTTCTGGCAGGCGGCCCCGTTCTTGCAGGGGTTGGAAAGGCACTCGTTGACGTCCCTCTCGCAAGCCATGCCGGTGAACCCCTCCGGGCAGCTGCAGGAGAAGCCCCCCACCAGGTTGTGGCAGGTGCCGTCGTTGTGGCAGGGCGACGGGAGGCACTCGTCGACGTCGGTCTCGCACAGGCTCCCGTCGTAGCCCGGCAGGCACCTGCACACGAAGGGCCGCAGCGGCTCGTTGGCCACGACGATGACGGGGACGCTCTCCTGGGTCCTCAGGGCCGGGCCCACGGCCAGCCTCCTCAGGCAGCTCCCCCCGTTCTGGCAGGGGCTCTGCAGGCACCAGTCGTGGTCCACGGCCTCGACCCGCACCCCGCTCTGGCGGAAGAGGACGTCCTTGATGCTCTCGAAGAAGGTGGCCACGCCGCTGGGGTTCACGTACTGGCTGCCGCCGCGCTTGATGGCCGCCAGCAGGAAGGTGTGGTTGCTGTCCTCGTGGAGGCCATAGAGCTGCACAGCCGTGCCCAGCCCCGCCAGCTGGGAGCTGGCGATGCGCAGGAAGGGCAGGTAGTGGTTGGTGAGGAAGTCGCGCACGCTGTGGGCGCTCAGGCGCAGCAGGACGCTGCTGTCGATGGTGGCGTTGCTGAAGCCCGCAAAGAAAATCCGCACGCTGCTGGTGACGGGCCCGTGCAGCCCGTCGTGGCTGAGGACCGCCAGGTCAAACGTGCCGTCCGTGGACCTCGCCTGCGAGTGCAGCTCGCAGGTGCCCCCGGGAATGCTGAAAAGGCTGGTGACTCCTGAGGTGAGGGAGCACTGGAAGCTGTCTAGCACGTCTGGATCCTGCGGCTTTACGTTGCCCAAAATTCCACCTGGGAAGAGGTTGCCATAATAATGAACAAAGATTTCTACCGTTCTGGGCTGAGATGGGTTGTCGTTTTGGTCTATTACCTTGATCTGCACAGTTCCTGTGGAAGACATCTGAGGAACGCCAGAGTCCCTCGTAACCACCGAGAGGTAGAAATCGCTGATTTGCTCCCTGTCAATCTCCCTCGTCGTTGTCAGCACTCCAGCGGTGCTGAGGCTGAAGTAGCTGGTGGCAGGGCCAGTGCTGAGCAAGTAATATGTAAAAGGACCTTGGTTGGGAGGGAGGTCGGGATCCGACGACTGAAGCGTCATCACCAGAGTTCCCGCGCGGTTATTCTCCAGGACTTCTCCTTGGCGGGTGGACAAGGTAGGGCCGTTGTCGTTGATGTCCTCCAAAGTCACCAGGAGAGAGGCGCTTCCTGTCGCAGAGGGCGTTCCCGAATCGACGGCCAGCACGGACAGGTTGTAGACGGGCAGCGTCTCCCGATCCAGCTCCGCGGTGACCGTCACCTGTCCCGTCTGCGGGTTGATGGAAAAGGCGCTGTTCTCGTTGCCTGACCCGATGAAATAGGAAAACCTGCTCCAGCTGGGGACAGAATCGGAATCAAAGGCACTGACGAACGTGACGTGCGTGCCTGGAGGAACGCCCTCGCTGATCCGTATATTGTAGGTTCCCAAGGTAAAAACAGGAGGATCGTTGGCGTCCAGGACTGTGATATTAACAGTTACTTCATCTATATCTGCACCACGAATGCTCCCCAGATTTTTTGCGAGGACTTTCAAAGAGATCCGTTCCTCTTTTTCTCTGTCAAGAGCTCCTGAAACATAGATCTGGCCACTTTTCTCATCTATCTGGAAGCCCTTCTTTCTGCTGTTGCCAAAGATGAGGTAGTGGACTTCCCCGTCAATTCCCATATCGCGATCACTTGCAAAAACTTCACCTACAACAGTACCTCTGGAGGCTGCCTCTGAAACCTCAAAGTAATAAAGCTTGGACACAAAACGGGGCACATATTCATTTGTGCCTTCTAACTGGATGTTGACAGTAGCAAAGCTGCACCTCTCTTCATCCGGAACATTGAAAGCCTTCACTGTTAAATGGTAACTCTGCTTTGTTTCATAATCTAAAAATCCCTGGGTGGTGATGGTTCCCGTGTTGGGGTCAATGACAAAGAGGTCGCTGTCTGAGGACTGGATGGCATAGGCAATCACAGCGTTAGAGCCAGAGTCAGCATCAGTGGCATTTAAGCAAATAACAGTTGTCCCACTGGGGGCATTTTCTAGCACGGTGGGGAAGTACTCCTCAGGGCTGAATGCTGGGGAGTTATCGTTGACATCGATGACATTAACGGTGACGCTGCAGTAGCCTGTCCGCGACACCCATCCTCCATCCGTGGCAGTGACAACCAGCTCGTGCTTTTGGTGTAGCTCGAAATCCAGCGGTTTGGCTAGTGTCAGTGTACCAGTGGTCGCATTAATGGCAAAGATTCCAGCTTCATTTCCAGAGGAAATATTGTATCTGATCAGCCCGTTCATAGCAGCATCTCTGTCTCGCGCCGAAACCGTCCTGACCACTGTTCCAACAGAGTGGCTCTCCGGGATAGTAACACTCATACGGCTCTGGGAAAACTCAGGAGTATGGTAATTCTCTTCTGTCACTACTATTTCAACAGCTACCTCGGATGAGAGTGGGGGATTACCCTTGTCCTTGGCTTTCACTTTAAACAGGAAGCTCTTGTTCAAATCGGCCATAAGTGAAGATGACACTGAAATCCAGCCTGTACTCCTGTCCAGCCTGAATTTATTAGTTTTGCCCTCATCAGAGACGAAGTACTCCACTTCAGAATTCAAGCCGAAGTCCTTGTCATCCACCGCAGTAACTTTAATTAAATTTGTGCCAACCCTCACGTTCTTGGTAACAGGAGTGAAGTACTTGGGAGCGAGGAAGAGCGGAGCGTTGTCGTTGCTGTCCACTATGTTTATGGTGACGGTGGTCTCACTCACCAGCGGGGGACTGCCCCGGTCGGATGATGTCACGATGAAGCTGTGCCTGTTGATGTTGACGTTGCTGGAACCGCTGGAGTTTTGGTACCTTAAGTACTGCTTGTTGAAAATCTCACCCGTGGTCGCGTTAATGCGGAAGAACTCGGACTGGGATTTTATGAAGTAGAAGACTTGACCATTGGACCCTTCATCTGGATCAGTGGCTGAAACCTGGGTGACCTTTAGGCCAATGCCAGGAAGCTCGGGACACTCCAGGTAATAGGACGGTTTTGTAAATCGCGGGGCGTTGTCGTTGACATCTGTGACAAATATGGTGACGTCTGTGCTCACCGTCCAGCCCGAGTCATGCGCAGAGACCCTGATTCTGTAGCGGTCCGTGTCCTCCCTGTTCAGTGGCCTGCTGATGGTGATGTCCCCGGTGCTGGGATTTATGGCAAACGGGAGGCTCGTGTCCCTTATGGAGTACCTGCTGACGGCGTTCGCGCCCATGTCCTCATCCGACGTCGTGACTCGCGTCACTGTAAAACCCAGAGGAGCATTTTCGGGCACAGAAGCGCTGAAGATCTGCGAAAACCTCGGAGCATTGTCATTTTCATCTAAAATATTAATGATAACTTTGACAGTGGTGCTCTGGACCGGAGTGCCTTTATCCGAAGCTCTTATGGTTAGCGTGTACTGAGACAGTTTCTCCCTGTCCAAGGGCCGAACACTTCTGATCTCACCAGTGGCTCGATTGATACTGAAACTGTTTTCAGTATTGCCCTCAATTATTTCATAATCTAGCTGTCCATTGAGACCACTGTCTCTGTCCACAGCAGCCACCGTCAGTATCTTCCGTGGGGACAGGTTCTCTGCTATTTCTGCAATGAAAGGATCTTGCCCGAACTCCGGCACGTTATCGTTGACGTCAATCACCAGCACTTCCAGTTTCTTGTAGGAGGAAAAGGGCGGAAAGCCCGTGTCTCTGGCCTCAATCCACACCACGTACTTCTGTACGGCTTCGAAATCCAAAGCCCGCCCGACAGAGAGCTGTCCTGTCACCTGGTCCACCTGGAAGGTGCTGCCCAGGTTTCCGCTGGCGATGTAATAGGACAAGGAGCCTCCTCTGGCCGAAGAGCCCGAGACCGTGGTGACAAGTGTGCCGACCGCTTGGTTTTCAGGGAAGGTGAAGGTCTCCTGCTCCGCCTGAACACGAGGGAACTCCGCTTTGTCCACAAACCTCACGGTGACAGTGGTGGAGTCTGTCTTGGGGTACCGGCCGCCATCCCTCACGTGAACAGAAATGGTGACTTCGGACTCTCCCGCCAGTGGTTTTGCAGCCAGGATTGCCCCCCTGGCTGGATCGATGTGGAATTTCTCAGAGTTCTTCCCAACGAGGGAATAATGGAGCTCGGCGTTGGAGCCGGCATCTGCGTCGGTGACAGTCACAGCAAACACAAACGAGCCTGGAACGGAGAGCAAAGACAGGTCAGTCCTTCCATGGCCGCACTGACTGTGAGAATCATGGTGCCAGCCTTCCACTCGCAGGCACAGCCTGGAGCAGCATGCTCTGCCTCACTCTGCCCCGAGAATGAACTGCATTTTTCACAAGGAAGAGAGTTCAGCAAGGGGCAGGTGAGTCCACAAGACTCATGCACGCAGCCAAAAAACGTTGAGTTGAAAGACAGAACACTGCATTCAGAGAGATAGATGTACAGATCTCAGTAACTCTCAGGAAACAGACCTGCAGCCTTTTGGAGGCTTAGCATCCTGCTTCTAGAACATTAACACAATAAACACCATAAACCCAGTAAGACTGAATGCTAATTTAATTTTTAAAATTACTCTTAGCCTATTTATCCCTGAAAAAAGTCCACCTTGGAACTGAAGGACTATTAAGGTTACATAAGTGAACAAGAAACATCCATGGACATTCACCCTACACCACCATCCCTTGCAAATCCCTTCTCTTCCTATTCCCCAAGTGCTGCTCCTTTCTCTCCACTAGCCCTTACTTCTAATTTTCTAAGAGTATTTCAAGGACAGTAACTAAGAGGACTGCATTTTTAAAAGCACACTAGGAAAATAGAAATGCAAAACCATTGCACACTAGTACAGTAACAAGATTACACTCAGACTTTTCAGGTCCTTTGAATTTAGGCTTCACGATAAGCTTGACTGCATGGGCACCATTTGCACGATCCTCTACATTTCCCCCCTGCAAGGAGTACCCAGGGTGTTCTTCCTCACCAGGCTTTGCAGATCTAATGCACGGCATGTCTTTCAGATTTGACACTGTCCAAACAATTTGCAGAACACTGTTGATGTCTCACTGTTACTAAACTTTAGAAGATACCCAGTTTTGTATAAAAATCATGCTGTTTCCAATCTCTTAAGGGAAAATCATTTACAGGCAGGAATGACTTTGACAGCATCCCTTAAAACTATACTTCATGTCACTGTTTGTCACGTGCAGTGATTTGTACTCCAGGGACAGGAATATTTAGACAAGAACAGCATTCACCAGTATTCCACCAATGCAATAATAAAAACAATTTCATAATGTTGTTCTGGAAACAGAGAAGAATTGCAAACAAATTCATTCTTCCATAAAAAGGAGAAGTATTTGCAATTGCTTCAAATTAAGAGACAAAATCCAAGACATGGAAATAAGCTTTCTTTTCTGTTAAAAGAAAATTTGTTTTGCAAACCATTTGTCATGGAATGCTCTCTGTAGGCATCACATATCCATGTACGTGTATGTATGTGAAAACATGGATCGTGAACTGAACCAGAAATTAACTCCTGTGTTGACTGAGGTAACTTTAATTTGTGTGTAGGCTCCACAAAAGGAAGATCGCTGCTTGATTACTTTTATTTTATTTTACTTCACCACTTGGCTCAAGGAAAGGCAAGATAGTTAGCATCTCACATAGACACGGCATTTTTGGAAGAGGTCGTCAAAATCCTCTTTAGGAATTGCCCAGAGAAAATAAATAAATAAAATAAGAAATAAAAACAGGCCATTGTCTTCCTAACCCTGGAAAAACAAAAACTTTTTTGAGTGGGGGATTATTTACAGTACGCCTACGTTATGCAACTACAGGAACACAACAGAATTCGGATGGGCAGGAAAACCCTGCTAAACTGTGGGTGCTAAATTGAGGCTTGTTACTCCTCCTTCCCGAGGCAGATAATGCCAGGAAAACAGCTGCAGAGGAACATGTCAGACACATTTCTGGTGGCTGCAGCTTTGCATTTCATCAGGGTGCTGCCCAGAGAAGCTGTGAATGCCCATCCCTGGAGGCGCTCAAGGCCAGGCTTGAAGGGAGAGGGGACTCAGAGCAATCCCCTCTGGTGGAAGGCGTCACTGCCCGCGGCAAGCGGGTCACTGCTGGAGGACCTTTAAGCTGCCACCCAACCCAACCCAACCCAACCCAAGCCAACCCAAGCCAAGCCAACCCAACCCAACCCAACCAACCCAACCCAACCAAACCCAACCCAACCCAACCCAACCCAAGCCACTCCCCGGCTCTCTGCCGGTGGCAGCGCTCCTGTCCCCACCCTGCCGGTGGCAGCGCTCCTGTCCCCACCCTGCCGGTGGCCAGGTTACCTGAAGAGGTGGGCGAGGGGACGTGGGTGACGTAGGGGTGGTGCTGGAATCGGGGCGGGTTGTCGTTGACGTCGGCCACGGACACGAGCACGCTGGTGGAGCTGGAGAGAGCCCTGGGGAGGCCCCCGTCGCTGGCCACCACCACCAGGGTGTAGTTCTCCCTGGCCTCCCGGTCCAGGAGCGCGCTGGTGATGATCTGTCCCGTGGAAGGGTTGATGGTGAACTGGGAGTTGCCGCCCGACAGCCTGTAGCTGTTGGAGAGGAAAACCAAGGAAGAAGAATGGGATCGGTATTCCCAAAGGCAGCCTGCTGCCTTAAGGCAATGACCATTTTCTGTACTCTCCAGACTGCCGTGCTGATGGCTGTCCATACAGACAGATTTTCTTCTGGCTCTCCATCTGTTCTCGCTGCTTTACTTTTTCAAGTAACTGTTTCACTGTTTACTTTTTCAAATTCCAAGGCCTGTCACAAATGACATTTCTGGGGATTTCCAAGCATAGCTGCTTAACACAGATTTCTAGTACAGGAGCTGACTGAGCCTTTGGATATTTGAAGATACCACTGGACATACTCTCCAAACTGCCTACTGTAGGCATCCTCTGGAGCTGATTTCCCTGGGCTAACGCATTAACTGTTACTCCAAAAGGCTGGTGTACTTCTCAGCTGAACCTGCAGAATATAATTAGAAATAGTACTGCTTTTTGAAAAAAAATGATGACAGTTTTCCAAAATAAAATGAACATTTAATGTCCAGATTGTTTCCTGATACTATGTTTTGCTGTTTGAGATTTCAATGTTAATTTAAAGAAGTTCATAACAAATTAGTGATGGCAGGGCTCTGTTAACAGAGACTATATGGGACCAGAAACTCAGTGGCACTGAGTTTTTCCCTTCTCTTGGAATACTTATCCAGCTTGTGTTCATGCAGAATGAATCCCAAAGATGTATTTTTAAAGGTACTTGGTTAATATTACCTTTTCTAATAATTCAGGCAATGTGTTTTTGAGAAAACAATGGAAACAAAAACCAGCTCAAATGAGCAATTCTCACATCCAATATCATAACCCAACACAGCTGTGGTTAGCATTGCTCCTCTGCTCCAGCTCAGCTTCTCTGAGGTATGATTCTAGGAAAGATTCAGGATCAAGTGGCTTTAATGAGAGAGATTAATACTCCTATCTTCACCTCTTTAAGGCCAGAACAGGTTATGACAGCAGTAACAGCACAGCCCAGAAGCTGCACCGAGAGGGTTGAGAGCCAGCCTGTGTAATAAGCTGTGGCAACTTCTCCTGCTCATCATTAATCTCTACATAACGCCACGAGCATACTTTAATTGCCCAATTATGATATAATGTGATGGCCATATGCAATTACTCTCCAGCCACAGCAGTGTGCACCTAGAATAGAAAGAATGTGCACCGAGCCTAAAGCACCACTTAAATCTCTCTAAGCAGCAGCACCAGGCACATTGCAGCTGTGATTCGCAGTGATTTAACCCTGAGTGGGGCATTGCAGAGACAGAAACGCTCTCTTCTGTGTTTCCACATGGATGGAGTGTGGAGGGGTTCAAATGTTAGCACTGGAAACATACCATTTTATTTTAAATTTTTTTTTTTTTTAAATACGACATTACAAAATCCAAACTAAACCCAAAAAAACCCTAAAGGAAACCAAAACCCCTTTGAAGCTCTAATGGTGGCAAGTGTCGTAAAAGGAATTTGATCCAAACACTTAAAATCTGGCCTTTTGACTTTTATGTCTACTGTCTTTAACAGGTCAAGTGTGCATTGCCATTTACAATGCCAGCACCACCCTCCTTTAATGACTTCACAGGTGATCACCAGAAACAAGAGAACAAGAGCTGGCACCTCTGGACAGGTGACAGCTTTGCAGAAGATTAAACACTTCTTTCAAAGCACAGCACTCTTTTTTGACTTTATGTGAGGATGCTAGCCAAGGATTTTAAATAGCCCGGTTGGAAACCAAAGGTTTAATTTCCAACAGACTCTAACAAGACTGAAAAGGAGCTGTGAGTGCTCAGCACCTCCTGTACATGTTCTGGTCCTTCTGGCTTTCACCAGTCATACTTTAAGATCTACTTTAAGTGCTGAATCTGGACAAGTTCTGTCCAAGAAAAACAAAGTCTGTTCCTGAGCCTAAAGAGTGTAAAACAAAACCTGAAAACAATGTTTTAATGGCTACTTGTGACAGAAAAAATACTTTTATCAACTGATTCTATGATGCGGTACTGAGTGAATGACAAAGACTAATGGCAGAGATATTAAAGCAATTTAACCACACTAAAGAAATCCAAGAGCACTCTGATAATTTCTGATTATCAGAGATGCAACCATTACAGTCATTCATGCTTTGCATGGAATTCCTTTTTTTCTTTTTTAATAAAGGAGCTTGCCAGAAATAGTTTCTTAGACTATGAGTGAACAGAATTAAAAGCTTCATTGTTTCACAACTTAATAAATGGTAATTTTGGATGATTTTCAAATACCTAAAGATGTCTAAATGTCAAGCTTCTATTTTTGGCTTGTAGCTAGCTGGAAAGAAAATATTTCAGTATTTTATAGACATTGCTTTGCCGTAACATAGCTCTAGTTTACCTCCTTTAAAATAAAGTGAGGCAGTGGTATTCTTATGCTCTTTGAGGAAGGGACTGAGGGGAACTAACAAAGGCAAATAAGCTACTTTTATATCCTGCTTTGTGAGTTTGGAAACAGTGCTGTCTGCAGCCACAGCAGTTAAATGTGGTAAGATTAAGAGCTAATACAAATTTGCTCTGCATTCCCTTCGCAATGTATCTGTCCTCCTAAGTGGATAATCTTCAGCTTGTCACTGCCACTCAGCATCTTCATTACTCTTGTCTGTGGCACTGGGAATAGCCAGCGTTCAGCCCAGTGCCCGGTTAAGTTCCAGCAACTGAACCCTGCCAACCCTTTGGCATGCAGTGCAAACATGCCAAATTCCAAGTTTTTACTGTTTCTCTCAATGGCATAAGCTTTGGGTAATTCTCAGGCTAAACTACAGGCATTGACTGACCAAAGGAGCTTGAGTTTGCCGGGAAATTTTCTGTGAATTTGCTGTGAAAATTGCTCACTACATGAAGGGTGAGAATGCAGCAGCAAGGCAGGTAGTGGGGTGCAGGTGCAAATTAAACCGGTTTGCTTTTAACTCAGTAAAAAAATAAAGTAACTCCACAACTGTATTTGTCCTGAATATAACTCTAAAAGCCTACTACAAACAACAGAAAGACAGATTCTGCCCAAGCAATTTAGTTGCACACATAAAGCCGTTCTATTTTGTCCTTACAGCTTTAAGGCACGCTGGGCAAAAAGAAATCTTCAGGCAAGGGACGAGGCAGCATTACACGGAGCAACAGTCATCGACCTACCTAATAACAGCATTTGTGGAAGCATCAGCATCCGAGGAGTTCACCAGCAAAATATCTGTCCCCGTGGGAGCATCCTCGGGAACCGCGGCGAAATACGTGTCAAAGGGGAACGTGGGGACATTGTCATTGACATCATCCACGGTGACAGCGATGGTTCCAGTGCCAGTGAGGGCAGGAGATCCTGCGGGGAAAGGGGGGGGGACAGAGTGCTAGAGGTTACAAACACCAGCGTGCTAATCGGAGCTCTCTCTGCCAGCCCCGATTTGGTCGGCAGCGCTTGAGCACGGCACAGCTCACAGAGCAAGGAAGCCAGCTCGACACGCAGGACGGGGTCAGGCTTGCTTCAAAGTCAGCTCGACACAAAGTACAAGTTGTGAAAGACAAAAAGAAAAAAAAAA
>VWZN01007651.1:389595-432660 GCA_013396955.1 Regulus satrapa
CCCCGCAAAAAAAAAAAAGTGGGAAAAAAAAAAAAAAAAAAAAAAAAAAAAAAGAGTTATTTCTCTTGCTCCATCTAATTCCAGAAATATTTTGTAACACAAGCTCAGTGGAAAAAGATGGTCTTGGAAGGGCTCAGAAAGCCTTCCTGTAACAATTAGGACCAGTCTGAAGATGCGGTTGACTTTTCCTATTTCTCTGCGAGAAGACCTTCATAGGTGGCAGGCTGACAGACGGGAAGACTCCAGCCCTCAATTTATTCATCTGCAGAACAAATAGAGTGGAAACAGCGGCAAACCACTGCCGGTCGCACCCCTGACCTGGGGAGACCTTCTGGGAGAAGGTTGCAATGAGTCTCCAGCCCTGTCCACACTCATTCTCTCCCTAGGAGCAGCCATCTATAGCAGCAAATAATGCTCGCTCCAACGGGATACTGGCTAAGGGGAAATCAGACTGAACTTATTTAACCCAGGGCTTTCATCCTCCCTGTTATCCTAAACTCAACTCTGATGGGCAGCAAGGAGCATGGAATAGCATGTTTATTCATGTGCAATCTCTCAGCGTTTGTCCTCTTAAGCTTCTCCTCTGCCAAATCACAAAAATAAAAAAAAAAAAGACAATGAAGACTTTTACAAGTTCATGTTAGTTTTGTCAGTCCATTCATGACACTTCTTTCCAGCCAAGAATCAGCAAGACATCTTCTGCTAACCAAATTCTTCCCCTGGAAAAAAAAGGGATCATTCCTTTCTTTGAATACGTAGGAAGGAGGAGGAAAAAGCGATAGCAGAGCATAAAACACCTCAATCCTAAATCCCAGCCCCTTTCACTCAAAAGACAGACGAGGACCATGCCTGTTTTTACCCAAAACTGCATCTCTTTCCCCTTCCACCTCAGACAGAACCATTCAGCATTCTCTGGGCTGGAAAGAAAGGCAGGATAATGAGCTGCCTTGGGCCAGAGGCTGGAGGAGCCCCTGCCCAGGCGAGGCTGCAGGGAGCTGTCCCTGGGTGGAACTCTGCAAGGGAACGGGGGCTCTGCTGCCCAGGGCCACTGCCCAGCCCAGCCTCGGGGCTGCAGGGAGGCAGGCTCTGCTCTCTGCTCTTCCAAGTCAACCAAAACTCGCCAAAAACCACCACAAAATCCACCTCATTTCACACAATATTTACCCCAAACCCCACTCAAAATTCACCCAAGAATTCACCCAAAAGTGACCCATAATGCACCCAACATTCACCCCAATTTCTCTTCTAATTCACCCCAAATTCACCAAATCCCCCAAAAAAATTCACCCAATTGCACCCAAGATTTTACCCAAACCACACAAAAACTCACCCAAATGTCTCCCAAATCTCACTCCAAATTCAAACATATTTCTCTCTAAAAAAAGCCAAAATATCACCCAAAAAACCCAAAAATTCACCCATCATCCACCCAAAGCTGACCCAAAATTCACCCAACATTCACCCCAATGTCTCCCAAGATTTTACCCAAACCACACAAAAATTCCCCCCAATTTCACCCAAATTCAAACATATTTCACAAGTCTCACCTGCTCCTGGCGAGGGCTCTAACACAGAGTCCTTACAGAAAAGGAAAAATAACCACCCATTTTCCCTGGGCTTGTTAACCCTTGCAGGCTGAGGGAGCGAGGGGGGGATTTCCCACCACAAAACAACACCCAAACGGGCTGAAGGACAGAGCTCCCGACGGGAAGGTGTGACCAACCTCGCCAGGCTGCGCTTGGAGGCTGCTGATCAGAGGAAAGAACCAGCAAGCCAAGGGGTATAGGTTTCACAGCACACAATAGAGGCCTTTCTCTGCTCTGGTCTGAGGTAATTCACTCTGCCAATTAATACGCTTTCGGCCAGGAAGGTTACACCAAGGCAATAAGTCTGACTCACGTTTTTAGCCTTTTTTTTTTTTTTTCTTTTTTTAAACTCACGGTTTTGTCATTTAGCCAAACGCATATAGATAGAAAAGCCTGCAAAAGTGTTCTTGATTGCTGAAATATTGCCTGTGAAGTGTTTATTATTACTGCGTTCGACGAAGGAGAGTCCTGAGCAGGCGTTTGCTGCGTGTGTCATCGAGCCCTGGCCTTCCAAACGCATTTTACTGACATTCATCTGGCAGCTAATGAAATGAGAGGTTGAAAGTTGTAAAGTTTCGCAGCTGATTAAACAATTTATATATAATTCTGAAATTAATCTTGGGTAAGTCCCATTCAAAGAGCATCAGTGATGCCATTCAGCCTGGAAAAGAAAGCTAACTCACAGCTAAAACCTGAACCTTGCTGTTTCAGGAGTATTGGCTACGACAAAGGCAAGGACAGAAAATTCCCACCGTGGGTTCCGTCACAAAAATGAGCAGAGGTGGCAGTGCCCTTAGATGCCAAGCTCTGCCTCATGGCCCAACCCCTTATCCTCCAATTCCCCTTCCTCCCTGGAAGGGCCTGAGAGCAGCGAGCACAAGGAGAGCACGGGATGGGCTCAGTCGTGTCAGCCTCAGGGAGGGGACCAGACCAGCCAAGGCTGAGCCCCACACCAACAAAATTAGCTGGGGTAACATAAGTAACCCAGACCTCATCAACGTCAGCTCGTGGCTGCAGCGTGGCTCACAGAGACATCCCAGAAGTCCCACATTAATTCAGCTGCTTACAACATCCCAAGTCACTGCTCCTCGGTTCAAAACCCCAAACCTTTCTCATCTTACTTGGATGGAAAAACTCACGTATTTACATTGGTTTCCTGTCTATGTAGTTGCCCAGATATGTTTTTTTTTTCTTTCCCCCCCCCCAACAAAAATATCACGTCCACAAATTTACTCCTTTATTCTATTACTCCAAAAGACAAAGCTGCAATTTCACAGAGAGTCCTCAAAGCTTCTACTCAGTCGAAATTAAATGACTAGCTCACATTTCTGCAGTTACTGAGAAATATAAGAAGAGGAAATTACAAATGAAGTAATTTCATATGGAAAAGAAATAGCTCGGGGCCAAATTCTATCGTCCTCAGTGAACTTCCAGTGAAAGCTGTGCTTGCATAAGGACCACAGAATTTGGCCCTTGGTAATAAGCAGGTACCATAAAATGTACATGTCATATTTGTGGTGAGAGAACTACTTTCCACAGCCAGGCTGAGTTCCCAGATTTCTTAGTTTTGCTTCAATGGCAAATCTTCCCCAATTCAGCTAATTCTTATTATGGTATCACCCCCATTTCATTCAAACTGCTCTTAATATTTTGCATAAATAAGAGCAGTAAATCTAGTGTGAATTCTGCAACATTAGCCAAACACACAAGATGACCCCAAACCATTCTTAATAAACCAGACGAGTTACAACCTATCTAAAATTGCTGTACACAGCCACACAAGCCTCTGAGTACTTTTAAAAACAGCCCCGAGGGCTAAAGCCACAAAGAAACACACTCTTTCCCCTTAGTGAACTTACATTAAAGTTTTCTGTGATTTTTCACGACAGACTGAACCATTTTTCAGCAGAAGCAGCAAGTATTTCTTTGTCAGACACTCCTCATTTAGAGCATTTCTCTAGTGTTAAACAGCAAGTAGGGTTTGGTTTTTTTTCCAAATCCCAAAATACTATGTCACACAGAGTCTTAGAATATCCATGCTGGGGAAAAAAGATTTCTAGAAGGATGGAGGAGTGAAGGAACCAAATGATGAATAACGAAAGAGGATAAAATTGACAATGTGAACTAAATGGGAGAGACTGAATTGGCTGCTCCCGTTGAGTGAGTATCAAACCTTTATAATTTATAAGGTGGTGCCATTCACGTATTATTGCCATCATAACTGTGAATTTCCCACCTCTGCGTGCTGAGCTCTGTTTCTGTGAACTGCACAGTTTATTTTCCAGGTGGCAGCTGCACATATACACTGAACAGACAGTCCCACACACGTCATTGTTGAAACAGAGATTAACCTGGGACAGCGTCAGAATAGTAACGCCGAGTTCAGGGGGAAAATTGCTTCCCACGGATGATCTTCCAGAAATTCCAGCTTTTTTCGCTTACATCTGCAAGTAAACACGTGTCTGGGGATGAAGAGAAGGAGCAGACCTCGGGAGCCTGCTCCTTGGAGGCCCGGGTGGAGGATGAGTTACAGAGAGAGAGAGGTAGGAGAGGCCACCTTGGGAAAGAGCTGCCCTCCCTGCCTGGGACCCTGGGGAAGGGAGAGGAACCAAGCAGCCCTGGGGAATGTGGGTCAGGATGCCTCTCGTCCCAGCAAGGTGGGGCTGGCCAAGAGCTCTGAGCAGGTTTTCTGCTCCATTCACACATGCCTGCTTCAGGCTGACCACCACAAAAGACACAATGATATTTGAAATGATTTACCTTAAAAGTTGCAACAAGGTCTCTCCATTTTTTTTTACTCTTCCTGTCTAGGAGAGGTGGGATGAAAAATACTGTCTCTGTTGAGTAATTCCAGGAGGAAAACAGGACACAAAATGCAGAAAGGTGACGGTGGGGAGAAACACCACTGAAGCTGGCAATTTTTAATTCTCAAATCGTGGACAACCAGCAAGGAGAGGTCAACACGCCTTCCTGGATGAACTCCTCACGAGCCACTCGTTGCCCTAACTTGTGCTGACGCTTCAAAGACAACAAGGGATGCACCTAAAGACTGATTCCCTTTTGCCTCGGTCTGTCCATGCACCCTTGGAAGAAGGGAGCGCCCATGTGCTTGTCCCTTGCTCTGGGGAAAGGAAGAGCCATCGAGGCTCTTCAAGAAAGCTGGGGAAAAAGATGATGCTGTTGGAAATCCTCTCGGCTGCGTGGTGCTGCTTGGCTCACAGCAAAAATGAGAAATAGGAGAATGTGTCCAGCACACCCGCCCGGATATTGTTTGAAGCCTTAATGGTTTCTAGGGCCTGTCTGCACCGTGCTTAGCACAGCAGATAGTAAAACCATCATTCCTTTCAGAAACCAGGAACTCAGGAGTTTTCGCCAGCATTAAAATATCAAAATCACGTGCTGGAAAACGAACAATAAACTCAAGCTAAAAACCCACAGATACATTTCACTAAAATGAGGAAGGGGGGGAATAAAAAAAAATTAAAAAAAAAAGATTTAAACGAAATAAAATGAATCTAAATGCCTAATCAAGAGTCATCCTGCAGGCAGTTTGCCACGTTTTGTGGTAAATTAAACACTTCATTATCCTGAAAATTGGAAAGCAATTTAAGAGAAATGGAATTTTTGCCTCAGTGAAACGCGTTGCTTTGCAACAAAGAGGATTTCACTTCTCCAGTCAAACACTCGGGGAATGAGTCCCAGGACCAGGAGCTGTTCGTGTTATCACAGAGAATTAACTTTTCCACTCAAGTAAACAAGGCCTTTCTCACAATAAAGTGCCCAATCTTTCTAAATGCATTTAAATGCAGGGGGAGCGTGCTGAGCCTCCCTGGCTGGTGAGTTTTAAAATAAACACAGAGCTAGATTAGGTGAAAACACAACCAGCCTGCATCACACTTTGCATTTGAACATGAACTCGATTTGGATGATTTTAACTAATTTTCCATGAACACAGGAGAAACTTCTCTGTGAAATGAGAAAAAGTAGTTCTTTTTTACAAAATTGCACCACAAATATTTGTCCTGGCCGCGTATGTTGTCTGTGCTTTGTTTTCCTCTTACTCAATTTTTCACCACAGGCTGTCATGCTAGGTCTTAAAAAAACTGGCGAACATAGATTATTTTGAGACAAAAGCTGAATTAAGTGGCTAATAAAAGACATCAAAAAGTTAGAAGCAATCTGTGCTCTCGGTCAGCTCAACGGGTGACCCAACGAGACCATGCAGGAAACTCAGATTTTCAAAATTTCTGAGTGTGCCAAATTTGAGTTTATCTCCTAGTTAGGTAGGAAGTAGTAGTTGATCCCAAAGCTGATTTAACAGAATTTGAACTCAAAAACTAAGGGAATAGATTGATAGTTGGGACAGATCTGTACTTTTGCAAGGATTATCTAACAAGGGAAAAAAACCAGGGACTTTCTGTACTAGCTCAGGTATTAGAAAAGTCAGTATCATCCTCCATCCAGCAGCCTAAATAAGCTGGGAGCAAACAGAGCTGGATTTGAGGACATAAAAAGTGCAAACAAAATAATAAGTTAATCACTAGACCGGAGTCCATGAAGCAGCAACATGTCCAGCCACACTTCAGCTGGCGCAGGAACACAGACACTCACACCTGTTTTGGGAGAGCAAAAGAAAACTTTCTCCCCAGACACCGATGCACGATGGGATCTCTCATCTGGTTTTATCCCCATGGGTTTTACATTTGGATAGCAGAATCCCTGACTGACTGCATCCCATGAATTCATTAAGCTTCGGAGCTTCAGGACAGGGGCAACATCACATTACAACAGATTTAACATGCTGTGGAGAGAACTGGACTTGCAGGCACACAGACAGGCCATTTTAAAGCCTCTGGTGTATATACACATTTTCCTATCCCTGTTCTCTTCCTCTGATCAGGAGCAGTTTCCTGCAGCTGTTAACCCAGAGAGGTAATAAAATAATAATAAAAATTTAAAAAAAGCTGGAGCACTGTTACAGACCTACAGGAACACAGACGCAGTCTGAGAACAAAACACATGCAATAAAGAAAAAGTACAACACATATTTAGCACAGCTTCGAGATGTTCAACAACCTCACACATACATTCTGCACGTTTCTTAGCCAGAAATGCTTTTATTTCCAGAGCACGAAGTTGTCTTCTACCAAACGTTTCAAAACAAGAACAACTAAGGAAAACGCTGATTTTAATGCTCATAAAAGCCGTGGCACATGCCAGGTTGTGAGGGGGCAAGGAAGGAACTGTCCCCTGTGAGGGTGGCACAGAGAGAGGGGGGCTGTGGCTGCCCCAGCCCTGGAACGTCCCAGGCCAGTCTGGATGGGGCTGGCAGTGACCTGGTGCGACGGAAGCTGTGGCAGCAGCCTGGAATGAATTCCATGGGATTGAGGGTAACCAAACCATTTGATGATGTCCCCATGCCTGCAGAAAGCAAACGGTGCTGGGAGAGAGGGCACGGCCACGTGCCCCACCCAGGGCCTCGGGGACGGGGAGAGATGGAGGAGAGGGGAACTGCAGCCCAGAAGAAAGGCAGAGCCATTGAAAAAAAATAAAATATTTCCTTAGAACCACCAAACTACGCCTCCTTGTTATAAGTTATTGCTGTAAACAGAAAAAAACAGAGAAGCTGGCTCTTGCAGGGACTGCTGACTAAGGCAGTTTTTGACGGCTTGTGACTCCTGAATATCCCACAGAGAAATTCCTGTAATGCACCATTTTGAGTTACGCTTAAAAAGCAGCCTGTATAAATAGAGGAGATTAACCAGCAGGCTAAGTGTTCAGGCCATATGTGCATGTTTTATCCTTGCAATTAAGGCTTCCTGAAATTGTAGCTTCGTATTTGAAGATTGAGCTAGCAGACTTACAATTTATAAGGTGCAATGTTTAATTTAAAACACGGTTTAAGATCACCAAGGCTGGGAAAATCTTAGTATTTCTCAAAGGCTGATAAATTGCTTAACAACTACTCTTAAGTATGCCTCTGCAAAACAGATTACATTCAGAGATCTCATTAGCAGATATGAAACAGAATTTCACAGGTAGGCGATGTAAGCACAAGATCAATTTAAAATTAAGTTTGAGGTAGAAGTTCCAAAGTAATCAGAGCAAGATGGATGGATGAAGAGGTAAGGGAGGAAGAGTAACAGCTTGAAAACTGAAAAACAGACAATTCTTTCCAACTTGAAAAATTTTAAACATTAAGCGTCATATTCTAGTTCATTTTCCAGTTCAAACAAACTAACCTGATTTTTTTTTAAAGAGATATACCTCTTCTATTCTCCCCACAACCACTTTGAGTTGGTTTGAAAATGAAGTGCCAGGCATTCTTTTAATCTGAGTGAAAATCTTTCATTGTTTTCACAGATATTTCAGCTTGAGCCAGCCAGCCCGAGCCCGTTGCCAACACGAATATAAGTTTCTCCTGCACCCCAGAGGAACATAAACACTTGGATTTAGCCCAGAGGCTCTGGTGGCAGGGCATGACCCTGCTATCAGATTCCCCAACGTGCCCCTCTCCACTTCCCTGTCTCTGGATTTTAGGTGATGGCAAGACAGCGTGAACACCACGAGCTCCCTGATGAGTGTCACCATCTCAGCACTCCCCAGGTGCCATCCAGAAATAAATTTAAAAATCATGCAGAACTCCCCCATCAATAGTTTTTGCACAGTGTATTAAAAGAGCAAAAATAATAAAGCCAGTGAAATAGCAAACCACTAAGACTAGACTGGAGAAGACAGCATCGACACAAGGAAGAGCTTCTGGAGTACAAGGAAAGAAATGAACTCAGTGCTCATTCTGAAACAGCTGTGCCATGAAACAAGCCCTCAGGAGAGAGGAGCCCTTCTGTCAATTGCTGAGCCCCCGGGTGAGCAGACATTTAGCTGCTCAAAGCCTCAGCAATGGGTGCATTTAGACACAGAAAGCCAACAGGACATCTCGAGCTGAAATCAGCGACTTGCTTGTTTGTTTAGGAGGCAGGAACATTTAAAAAAATAGCAATATTCGTTCTAAAAATAGTATTAGTTCTTTTCAGGCAACACCTTTTCCCACTGCAGACTCGGTGTTAGGTAGAAATACAGTGTCTGCTAAGGAAACAGGATGACAAACCTCTCTAAGCCTAGACACCTAAATCTCACATAGTGCTGAGTTTTAAGACTTTTCCAACATTGCTAGAAAATACAGCTGCCCTTTGGTTGTTGGGAAATATCTTGAGATTGGCTAAAAAAACCAACACAACTACACTGTCATCTTTCATTTGATTTTGGGATTGAAGGGAACCAAAAGCCAAGCTCAGAAGAGAATTCCTGAGAAGGATATAACCTCTCTGCTTGGTTGCCCTCCTACATTCTTGAAGGAAAGAATGCATATTCGGGGAGCAACGTTTTCTAAAGAAAAAACATATGGTTGTTTTTTTATCCAGGCCAGGGATATACACAAAGAACAGCTAACTAAATAGAATAACCAGTTCACTGATTCATTTCTTTCAGGACTATTTATCTAAATCAGTAAATAGACTATTTAAGGAAATAGAATTAAAAAAAAAAAAAAAAGAAAAAAGAACAAAACACAGGAACACGGCTTCTAATTAGAAACATCACAATTTGATTTTGGTTTCATCGTGGCAATGTGCCATTCTGACCAGCCCAATCAAGAGATGGTGGCTGCAGTTTATTTGAACAGTAGTCCTGGGCAGTGAGCAGGTTTCCAGACGTGATACTCCACACCCCTGCAATCAATAAATAAAAGGAGGAGGACTGTTGGAATGCTAACATTTGTCCAGAAAATTGCTCAAAGAGTTAAAGACACGGATGATAAAAGCAGCTGCACCAGTTCTTGTCATGCTGCCAGAGTTGAATGTTTACCTAGCGCTGCATCTCCACCAGACAGGATAAAAATTTTAAAAAAAGAGCAGAAAGTCTCTTTTCCCAACCATTCTGCCATGAAGAAAGGTATAGCAAGGCAGAACAGATTTATGTGGTAGAAGCAGACCCGTGAAGACACATTCAAATAGTTGTGTGTAGGTTTCTTGGCGTTGATGCTAGCAGACACCCCGGGGCAGCATCTGCAATCCAAACACTCTCCCGCTATTCCACAGTCCATCCCCTTGCCTGAGGCTGTATCTATACCCCATGGCCCCTGCTCTTACAGCCCGTGCTGCCAGAGGCTCTCAGAGTCGGGATGGCCAAGCTCCGGGCCTGGATTGTGCTCTATTTCTCGAGCACAGCCGCAGGTGCACAGCTCTGGACGTCCCAGAGATGGATGCTCTGCGTGTCCTCCTGGATCCCCCGCGCCTCGGGCGGCAGCCGGAGCCAGCCCCGAGAGCACGGTGCAGTGCAGAGGCCGGGGGAGAGGGATGACGAGCAGGGCAGCAGCCAAAGCCCTCAGTGCAGCCCGCCGAGTGACTCCCCTGCGGCTGAGGGGAGCGGGACACACAGCCCCTCGTGCCCGCCTCTCCCCGCAGGGACACACTGCACCCAGCCGCCATCCGCCCGCAGGGTGGGCAGAGAATCAGCAGCTGGGGGCAAGGACAATGCCTCTGTCACGAGTGACTCCTCTGCGGCTGAGGGGAGCTCCCGCTCGGGAAAGCCTTTCTGAGAGCCGCCCCCATTTCACTGCTGGCACACTGTGCCCCAGCTGAGCAGTGCTCAGGAGCAGCTCGGCTCTTCAGGGCTCACAAACCTCCTCACAGGCCCAGGACTAAGGTCTGGGCTCTGGGAGAGCACGCCCGTGTGCAGGGAAAGAGGGCAGACACCCCTGAGGGCACTGGCTCCGTATCCTTCCCTTGCTGCTATGCTCAGCTGCCAAAAGATGCTGTAAATCCAGAAAGGTGCACTGGATGGACACCCCGAGATAAAGATAATGAAAAATTACTAGTCGTCCTTCTTCCAGCAACTTCCCTTACACAGGCTGTAAGGTAACACAGCAAGAACCCACGGTCACAACTTGATTAAGTGAAAATAAACATAAGAGAAGCAAGAAATCCTTGATTGTGGATAAGGAGACCAGGAAGACAGCCAAAACTAAGTTGGGAATCCATTAGTTCTTATGTCTAACGGTGCTTCTAAGAATGTATTGTGTCTGCTTCCTGGAAAGAACAGGAAGAGTTGGCATGGACTTCTATAGGAGCAGGATATCATCTCTGAATGCTTTCAACCAGTCAGTGCAGCCTATAAAAACTGAGATGCAGGCCCTAAGAAAAATGGGAAGAGGGCTGGACAGACAGAATTTTGCTCCTGATGGACTTCTCCAGAGCTAACTGCATCTGGATGTGTACCATGATTTTTATCTATAAAAAACCCCAACCCTTAAATCAGATGCACCATATATGGCAAGACTGTTCTTCAGGCTGCTAAAGACTACTTGAGAGACTGCTTACTACAGCTAATAAAAGCCAGCCTCAAAGCATAAAGGATAGCAGTAAAAGGATAAATAATACAATTCAATTGCTTGATCCATTTTCAAATATAATACGGATGTGGACAATTTCAGACAAGCCTGCTTTTTTCAACACTTTGTTAGGCACAGCCTCCCTGCCTGTTTTGCCTGTGTATTTCTGGAAGAATGGTCTGCGTGCAAAATCCTTCTTACTAAGAATTATCAAACAAGCACAAACTAAGAGACTCGAAAGAAACGGTTATGTTAGGCAAAGAGCTGGACCTGGCATGGACATGAGAGCTTCTTTTAGAAACATTTAGCAGTTGCTCAAGAACATAAATACTCCAAACAGTTTTATGATCCATTTCAAGACTGTGCCATTCCCATATTTCTCTTTGCTGGTGTGGCAGGAAAGACATCATTTAATGAAGCAAGCACTGACTAGCAGCAGCCACATGGTACCACCTGGATATCTACCATGCCTCTGGTTCCCATCCCACTTGCATGAAATCAATTCAAGTTTTGCCACTCAGCTTCTACTGGAGACTTCTACTTTCCTGTGATGTTTTAGGTAAATCATGACTAGCACAGCTTTCAATGTATTCTTTGCTGGTATCAGTTCAGAGCAAGCCCTCAGTGCAACCAGAAGATGATAGCTGATGTTATTCACCAGCCTGGTTGAAAACTATCCCAAATCACAGACACTGTGGATTAGTCAGGCTCTAAACTGAAGCACAGCAGAGGAATTAGGTTGAGCTTAAAGTTACTACTGAGCAGCTGCTCCTGAACACACTTACTGGTGCATTCTAACACTGGCAGGAGGGCACGGGAACTCGTGAGTTAGCTTTACAAGAACACAGCAAATTTTAAAAGGAAGTTTCAAACAGTGTTTAATCAGTGTGATATCTACATGTTTAAACACAGGAACTCATAAAACATGCTGCTGTTCTTGTCAGCCACTCATGGCAAAGATCCCGTGCACACTTCATGTATTAACGTCTCCCTGGATTACCTGAAACCCAGAGATCGCCCAACACATGTAAATATTTTCATTTGAGACGGCTGGGTTTAACTGTTGGTTAAATCTCCTGGATTTTGTGGGGTTCTTAGGAACCAGTGTGCAGGCAAAGCCTGCGCTCTGGTCGAACTCTTGGCTTACACACAGTGCTAGGCGTGGGGTACAGCTCTGCTCCCCTCCCTCTTCTAAGGAGAACAATAATTACTGGCTGCATGAAACTGCTTTTATCAGTTCAGACTTTGGGTGTTTTGTTCTGTGCAGCCCTCACTGACTTCTGCCAGCCTGGAATGAGACACCAAAGAGACATCAAGACAAATCCAGAAGCCTCGGCTCCTGAAGGAACACGAGGACACGTCCAAGCCCAAGCGAGTCCAAGTCACAAGCGAGCAGTTTGAGGCTACAGGGGATACAAAGCCAGCGTAAAAACCATAAAGCACACGGTTATCCCTAGCCAGAGTACAAGACAAATGACTCCTCAAGCCTTAAAATCGTGTTTTGCAGCTTCGGCTGTGCTCAGGCTGTGGAATACCTGAGCGCTGCTGCAATAGGAAAATCTAAGCCATAGCTGTTGTCACTGGCACAAGATACTGCACACAGCATGGCAGAAAACAAAACTGTATTCACTTGTCAACAAGTCGGCTCTGGTTCTGTTTTCACTGCTAGAAAGCAGGAACAAGCTCTGCAGTAAATTGAATCCATCAAACCATGGGAGACCGGAGATCTGTCCAAAGTATGATGCAGGATGTCTTTGTTAATAATACTCACACCAAAATCTGAAACCAACATTTTGGGCTTGGACACCTCAAGTGAAAGTGTAATTAATCTTCATAACAAGACTTCACGTCCTGTTTTAAGTGAAAGAACTTGGAATACATTTGGTATTGTGGAGGAGACACACGACTGGATGCTGAGCAAAGCAGAATTTTAAATTATTGAAATGAAAATTCTTACTTCTTTTCAGGGCTAAGACTTCAGTAAGGTTAACTGAGTAGTCCGTAGCTGGACACAGTTTTCTGATGTGGCTGATGCGACCTCTGCGCATTTGTGATGCCAACATTCTACAGGGTTTAACTGCCATTTAAATTGCTTTTTTGTGCTCATGCCCAAAGTTCTCATGACTTAGGTGGGACCCCTTATTCCTGCAGAGCAAAAAAATCCACCCACTCAAATCCGCAGCGAGTACCACCAACAGCAGACTGGGCACAGGGATAAAATCCCGACTTCCAGAAACCAAACTCCCTTTGGCATCAGGTGAGCCGAGCTCTCCCCGCAGAGGTGTCCATCAGCACCCCTGCCCCATATCTCCACCCAGGGGGGTTTCAGAGTGGCGTGGAGACGCTCATTTCCCGGCAGAGGAGGCGCCCTGGGGGGCTCACCTGCGTCGGCAGCCGTGACCAGCAGCAGGTGCTGCTCCCTGGCCTCCCGGTCCAGGCTCCGCACCAGGCGCAGCTCCCCGCTGCCCGACAGCACGAAGGCTCCCTCCTCGTTGCCAGCCACCAGCACGTAGGTCAGCCTGCTGTTCAGCCCTTGGTCGTCGTCCCTCGCTACGACCTGCGTGGGCAGTGCAAACGGGAAAATTACACCGGGACAGGGGGGGTCCAAACAATGGGTCCAGGTAATCCAAATTAATGGGTTGAATCAGCGCAAACGCTATGAGGATAAATTAGCTGCAATCGGATTAAAAAACCAACTTAACACGGCAGTAGTTTGAAAACAGTAAACAGTTGATTAATTTTTCTCAAGTGTAAAACTGTGAAGTTTAGTTTCAAGTAAGACTGTGCTGGGGCCCAGTGAAAACCACAAATGACCTGGTACAGGCTAAGCCCTGTATGAGAGCCAGCACTGCACGTCCTGCTGTCAGAATACATATAGCTCGCTCTCAATATTTGGCACACAGCTTCATCCCATGTAGGCAACGACCAGATTGAGAGATTTGTTGCATGGAAGCTGAGAATGAGATGAGAGGATAGAGCAGACTCAAAGTCCCAGTAGAGGTGGGAGGATAGGTAGGGAAGACATAAACTCTAGGGTATAATATTAACTTTTGGTAAAAAAAAAAAAAAGCAAACCACCCATACAAACAAAAAGGAAAACAAGCCAGCAAAGACTTCAAATTCAATTAAAGCCAAGAGGCAACTTTTCCACTGGTTTTCCCCTTTTTAATTCTGGGGGAAGGACGCTCGGCATTAATACCACATACACATGCCACTAACAGCCAGAGACATGCAGCTACTGCCGAATGTACCCACCTGAAGGATAACTTTTGGGAGGGTCTCCAGATTCTCGGGGACGTGCACAGAGTAGGGAGAAAGCTCAAACGTGGGAACGAAGTCATTGACGTCCTTCAGGAGAATGCTGACGGTGGCGGTGTCGGTCCTGGGGCTGCTCCCGCGGTCAGACGACTGGACAGTCAGCGTGTAGGAGGGCTGCCTCTCCCTGTCCAAGGGCTTGGCCACGGTGATCACCCCGGTGACGGAATCGATGCGGAACTCGCTGCTGGCATCCCCGCCCACGATGGCGTAGCGCACCTGCCCGTTGGTCCCCTCGTCTCCATCCGCAGCCAGCACCTGGATTAAATCCGTCCCCGTCAAAGTGTTCTCCGCCACCTCCACCTGGTAAAGCTTCTGGGCAAAGAGCGGGTTGTTGTCATTGATGTCCAGGACTACGACCACCACGTCCGCGGACGAAGAAAGGGGCGGCTGGCCCTTGTCCGTGGCTACCACCGTCAAGGTGTAGTTGGCCACGGCTTCTCTGTCGAGCTCCCCGGTGAGCCGCACTTCCCCGTCGATGGTGCCGATGCTGAACTTGTTCCCCGGAGGCCGGAGCAGGCTGTACTCGATGTAGCTGTTGGGGCCGCTGTCGGGATCCGTGGCCTGCGCCTTGAACACCACCGTGTCTATGGGCGTGTTCTCCGGGACGTAGGTCAGCCGAGGGGAGATGAAGCTCGGGGGGCTGTCGTTCACGTCCAGCAGGATGATGGAGACCTGGGCCGTGCTGGTGTACCTGGAGGCGGGCGGGGGGGCCATGTCGTGGGCCTGCACCACCAGGCTGTAGAAGGACTGGCTCTCCCGGTCCAGGGGCTGCCGCACGCTCAGCACGCCGCGGCCGTCGACGCCGAACTGCCCCGCGCTGTCCCCGGACGCGATGCTGAAGGACAGCTGGGAGTTGGGGCCTGGTTGGGGAGGGAGAAGAGAGGCAGATAACACAACTTCACCCCACTGGCCTAGGTGTCAGTATCTCGGGCCTCGTTTCCGCGGGAGATTTCCCTTCATTTTCCTACGGAAATGAGGAAACCGCCTGTACAGCCGCGTTGAGAGTTCAGCCTCCTCGCCACCGTTTCTGAATCCAGAAACGCTAATTTCAGCCAAGTCTCACGGTGGAACAGAAGCCTTTGAAGTTACTATTTTCCGACAAGATAATATTCATGAAAGAGAGAGGGAGGATGTTAATTGGAAAGGCCATGGAGAGAACGACTGGCAGGGTTCATCTCTGCACTTCTTTCAGCAGGAGCTGCACAGCGGCACCACGAATAGTTTTTCCCCGTCTACAAGGGCTAGGGACAAAGGGTTTGAAGGGTTTTCCTTCAGAAACCCAAGACTCAGTAGTTCTGCTGCTCACTGAACATCTGGTTTCCTCCGTTCTTCCCAATTCAACTAAGCAACGCTATTATTAATGTAATTATTTCATGAATTTTTCCACTCAATTAAAAAAAAGCCACAAGCAGAAACTCCCAAGCCTAGCTGGAGCAAGCCAAGAGTGAATGCTGGGGAAAGGTATGCTTCCCATTTATGGCATGGTATTCCAAAACATCAGATGAGCAGCCCTCGCTCATCTCATGATCAAAACGTAACTAGCAATTATGGTCAGGGGAGAGATTTATCATCCCTGTATGGGAAATGCATCCTGAACCTGGACGGGGCTGTGAAATATCCTTAAATATTCCTAATAGGAAAAAAAAAACAACAATAAAAAAACCAATGTGTGTTACTGCTTCAATTCCACAGTTCAGTCTACACAACTAAATATCAGGAACACCCAAATGTGAAAGAAGTATTCTCTCCTCCATCTATCTTACTCCTACTTTAATTAATTTCAAAAATTGCTCTTGTTTTGCGTATTCAAAACCGTGTTTAGCACTGGTAAATTAACCAACCTTTAGCTACTAACTGACCCCTCCAAACTAGCTTGTTTGTGCAAAGAGAGCCGCCCACTGCACTGATTGCTGTGCATTTTGTCATTTTTACTCAGAACCTCCTTTCTCTCCGGGTGAATTGCTTTGATAACACAAATCACCCCTGCATTAGGTTTATTAATCTCTGCTGTTTATTATGCTCAGGCTTGAGAAATCTCATCGTATGTGTCTTTTCCCCCAGTGGCTACTGCAACTGGCATCTTTCCCTTTCTCCTTTTCCTCCTCTAGGAGTTAAGATAATAAAATGAATAGAACTAAACAAGAAAGAAAAAATATTTGAATGCAATTAAAGAAATGAATACATTTCTCTGCCAGGTATTAGTGCTCCTCCACAACTTTGATCAAGTGAAGGACGGGGAAAGTTTAATGCTACTCTGCTCTTTGTTCAGTTGTATTTTCAAATTATATGGATGAAAGTCTTGATTTCAGTAAAGCACTTTCTGACAATTCAAGATTTTTGGAGATGGGTAAGATTTGGGTCCTGCAAAAGAAAATTACTTCAAAAAAGACTCTGTTTTTCACACCCCCTCTCCCCCTCCCAGTGTTTTCTATGGTGTTTATTCCTAAAAAAAATTAGTCTGTCATTCCTTATCTCACCTCCATGAACCTTTCATTCTTCGTCCTGTGTTCTCATAGGTTTCCACGCTGCTAATGCTTATATAAATTAAACTGTGAAAGAGAAGAGTTGCCTAAACACCAGTGGAGCCAGGAAGGGCAGTTAATGGACTATTCTCTCCTGTAAGCACAGCATGCCAGGCTGGCATTGTGTACCTCCTCCATCCCCCCTTCCAAGCTTTGGAGCTGGGCTTTTCTTAGGGAGAATGCAGGGACATCCTCTTTGCTGAGCCTTAGGTTTATTCAGTCTAAGGGTTCATCTGATAAAACACTGAAAGGACAGACACGGAGTCACCAATTTCATGATAACACTCTTGTAAAGGGTTTTGTTCCTGTTTTTTTTTAAATTTATTTACTAATAAGACTAAAAATAAAAAAGAAAAGACCCAACAAAACTACTTCCCCCCTGTCTTTCTATAAATACAAACTCTGTAGAGTTCAGCTGGGAAATTACACCAGCTTTGCCTGGAGGAATACCAGAATAGCCAGAATTTCAACAAACTGAAAAACATGAGTGTGCTTTCCTCTGAGATTTTTCCTGTAAATTCTTTTTTAGAAAATGGAAATCTGGATCTCAAAATGAATGTGTTTAAGGTAACTGAGTTCTTCAGTATATATTATTAAATTACTATGTTATTAAATATCCAAAGGCTGCAGCTGATATTTGCTATGGACCTGTATATGAAACAGTCCAAGCTGAGATAAACAGCTGCTCTTTCCCAAGGGGTGTGCTGAACAAGAAAATGAAAATTGGAGCAGTTTCACTATCACCGTGTTTCTGTCTTTTATCAGCGTTTATCCTAAAACAACAGCCATACCTCATTATAAAACAATGTCTTTTCAGAGCTCTTTCAAACTGTAGGATCATGTAGCATAAATAATCAACCAAATTGTATTTGTATTGAGCGCATTATCTGTGAGCACATGGAGAAGAGTATAATACTAGCACTAGCTATTTCTGTGCTCTAGATAAATACAAGGCAAGGCAAGATAACGACTTTGGGCTTGAAACAGAAACAACAATAGATGGTAACATTTGCTTAAGTTACAGTCCTATGGGAGACCTCACCCTGGCATGCTCTTGGAATGATATTTCTGCCCTATTAATTTTAAATCCAGCCTGCTAGGAAAGCAAGTGTGCCAGAAAATATAAAAGGCAAGATATCTGACTTCTCACCGCATCGCTCCTCAAATGCTCATTTGCCTCCTTGATAACTGAGTGTGTGATGAATGTGAATTGATATGTCAGTGCTATGATACAGCTCCCATCCACTGTGCACAGATGGAAATTAATGTATGAGGTGCAAGAGAAAAGGAAAACAGACTTCGTAATGCCAAAGTGAAATTAACTTCCAAAAAGGTTTGAAACCGAGGGCTGTAGTCCCGACAGGAAAATAAGAAAGAGAAGAGGAGACAGACACAAACCTATTTATCTGCAAGTCCGGAGGAGCAATCCCTTCCCCGGGTACGCATGATACAAGCACAAGCTCCTCCTCCAACTCATGTTCAGCTTACATTAAATAAAAGCCTTAACAAGTGTGGCGAAAGAGAGATTCATGCAAGAACAGCCAGTACCACAAAGTTATGGCTTCTGATTTGTTGGCTCATCTTACGGAACCTCTTCTCCCTTCCTCAGTCTGATCTGAAAACCAGTTACACAATTTTTACCATGGAAAGTTCCATCCATCAGCCCAGAATTTATCTCCCCACAAAAATGCTGGAGTCCAACATCTCAGCATTTCCTGAGGACAAACTGCTTTACTGAGCAATCTTGATAGGTCCAGTCAATTTAGAGTGATTCCTTGGAGCATGCAGGTGCCTTGTCCTTGAAGCACACTCCAGTGAGAGACACTTCCAGGGGCTGCGCTGAGCCCCTGTCGAGCGGAGAGGAGACAAGACTGCTCAACGTGTCACAAAAATAACCTTCACCCGTAAAGTCACTGCACTGGGGCTGCTGTGAAGAGTTTTGCATGAAGTCACACTGGGTAATGTCAGTGCACACTTCAGAAAATGCAGTGCACCGTGGAATGCTGTTTATGCATTTTACGCTCCTATTCTTGCTTGGGCAAAATGGTTAAGCAAGCTATAAAAACTGTACCTTTTACACAGAAACCATTAACACCCTCTAGGTGCCATAAATAATCCCAATATTAAAGCTTATTTCAGTGGGAAATTTTCCTAAGATCTCTATCAATGCGCTTTTCAACCTCCACTCTCAACACCTCGTAGATGAACACCGTCTTCATGACAGACTTGAAAGCTATAAAACATTTAGGACGAGGCCAGGTAACGTCTGGCATTACCACAGCCCTCTCCAGAATTTACAATAAACTCCCAGAAAAACGCCCGGCAGGCTTAGGTCCAATTTAAATGTGAACTTAAACATACAGGAACAGCAACTTAGGGGTAGCCCCAAACTCTCCCTTTCCTTTCCTAGCAAGCCCTGTGCTAAGGCGAGGCAGGGGCACAGACGGGGAAGGAGAGGCGAGGGAGTCCTACCGTCGTCGGCGTCGGTGACGCTGAAGTTGAGGATGGCGGAGCCCGGGGGCAGGTTCTCCATCAGGGAGGTGCTGTAGGAGGCCGTGGAGAACACGGGCGGGTTGTCGTTGACGTCCAGGATGTTGAAGTACACCCTGACGGCCGCGGACTGGCCGCCGCCGTCCTCGGCGCGCGCCGTGAGGATGTAATACTGCTGCGCCTCGTAGTCCAGCGCCCGCGTCAGGTTGAACACCCCGGTGACGGGATTCAGGAAGAAGACGCCCTCTTCGTCATCCTCGCTTATGGTGTACGTGATCTCCCCGTTGGCGCCCGAGTCGTCGTCGGTGGCGAGAATGGCGGCCACCAGGGAACCTGCAGGCAGGACAGCAGAGCACCATCAGAGCCCAGCTCCCTGGGCTGCTCCCTGCTCCCTGGGCTGCCCCTGCTCTTCCCCCAGCTCCCTGGGCTGTCCCCTGCTCCCTGGGCTGCCCCCAGCTCCCTGGGCTGCCCNCCCTGCTCCCTGGGCTGCTCCCTGGGCTGCCCCCTGCTCCCTGGGCTGCTCCCTGGGCTGCCCCCTGCTCCCTGGGCTGCCCCCTGCTCCCTTGGCTGCCCCCTGCTCCCTGGGCTGCCCAGAGCACCAAGGAGATGAGAGATGTCCTCCCAGAGAAACCCAGCACCGTCTGGACGTCGTATTCTTGTTTTTACTCAAACATCCTAAGGAATGGGTAGGAATGTTTTCTATCTTTATGCAGATTAGATAGCAACAGGGGCAAAAATACTTTTTCTCCGGCTGCCTATGACTCAAAGGAGCCTCCCTTTGCAGCAGACAGTCACAGGTTCTGGAACCTTCTGGATATTTGTTTCCAAACGCAGAAACCAATATGCGAGCACAAACCGCATGACCCGGCTCTGCTTTTTGAAACAGTGCCCTTGCAGGGTAACTGTGGTTAGAAAACCAGAAACCTTATAGGGGTCTGTTCTCTGCTGCTTGCTGAAATTCAACGCCCTGTGAATTTGTGCCAGTGTTTTCATTTCTGCATAGCTGCCCTCGCATGACTGACCTATCTGACTAGAGTTGGGAAATCAAGTGTCACTTTTTAGTACTTCGAACACTAATTGTAATTAAGATCAGCTCATTTCCAAGAAAATAAATCATTAAGTTTCCTTTCCCTGGAACCAGATGAACTACGTGCAGCACAGCTAACTACTTGCAAGCGATGTGATGATGAGAACTGCTTGTATCATCAGAACAAAGAAGGGTGCTGCAAACCCCTTTAATCCAGCTGGGGATGCTGGTATCTTTCACACCCATTTGATTCTCTCAAGCTTTAGCATTTCTTTAACTGCAAGGGGAACGGGGATTACTCTCTGGGATAGAAAGTGGAACCTTGAAGGGGAAACCTCAGGGTCCTTCCCCGGTGGGGGGGCCTGCCAGCTGCTCCCGGGCTGCTGGGGAGCAGAGCAGGAGAAGATGCAGTACTTTAACACAAAATCAGCAGTACTTTAACACAAAATCAGCGTATTTGTTCCATCAGCATCCAGCGCTGCTGAGCTGGGGACGAAGCACTAATGTACACCCCATAAACCATTAACGAGAGAAGTCTCATTTCAACGTGGAGGGGATTAGGCTTGCCCTCTCCAGGGTTATTCCTGCTGAATACTCAAGGCTTTGAGAGAAAAGAGCATGGCTGGGGATCAGCAACCGAAGCGCTCTGTGCCGTACAGACATCTCAATTACTTCCAGATCAGATTCCTGAGGCATAGCTGATTGCACTGTAATCCTTTAATGCAAAACACCACCGCATTTTGGGACAGGGACTGTGAGGCAGAGTGCAAAAGCTGGAGGCTGGGGGGTGACCCTGGTTCTCCCAAACTGAGGCTCCCATGCTCATGAAAACCCCAATAAAAGCTTGAAAGCTGTCACCACATCATCCGCATCTCCTTGGTTTATTCACATTTCAGAATAACCTTCTAAGAAGCTACTGGCAGATCCCGCTTTTGTGCTAGCAGCCCGTATAAAACCCTGGAAGCCCCGCTAATTCCTCACCTGGAGACGCCTAACGGGGGCGCAGCACTTGAAATCTTCTTTTGATCTAAACGCTTTCCATCTCACACACACACACACACACACACACACACAAAACCATCTTCAAACGGCGACGGCGGCGTTCCCGCGCCCCGTTTACCTGGAGCGGCGTCCTCGGGGATGTCGAAGGAGTAGACGGGCCTGGAGAAGCGGGGGCTGTGGTCGTTGACGTCGCTGACGGTGATGTTGATCCTCATGTCCGAGGACTGCAGGCCGTCGTCGGCGCGCACCAGCAGCGAGTACTCGGAGCGGCGCTCGCGGTCCAGGCGCCGCGTGGCGATCAGCTCGCCCGACTCGGGGTCCACGTGGAAGCTGTCGTCGGCCCCGCTGATGATGGTGTAGGTCACCAGGGCGTTGGCTCCCTACAGCCAAAGCAGAAGGGGTCAGGCGGCCTGGCTTCCCAGGAGAACCAAGGGTGGGACAAGGGTCCTTACGCGCTCGGAGTGCGCTTTCCTTGATCTTTTTCCTTTAATAAACAGCCCTCATGCCCGCTCCAGTCCCGCAGCAAAGACACATACACACACAGATTTTACTTTTGAGACCTGGGGATTGCCCAGACACTTTGAGCTCCAGTCTTCATAAAAGGATTTTATCCAATCAATACCAAAAAGCTGTTACCTGTTTCAGCTTCACACCAGCATCACTGAGCGGTGTGACATCTTAATAAGGATCAATGTTCAGTCATGCTTTATCTCTGGGGGTTAAATCAAATCCCTGCCAGCGGGATCAGCTCTGCCTTTCCTGCTCTCTGGGGATGGGATGGAAGCAGGGGGGACCTGGGGCAGCCACGTGGCAGAACTCCCACGCACGCCAAGGGCCACAGCTCGTGGCCGGGGGGAACTCATGGAGGCCCCGCTTGCAGCAGCCCCTCAAAGGTCAGCTTCTGCATGGGAATATATTTAGCCATGTAAATGAAAAATCCCCAGAGTGACAAATCACACATCATTAAAGTCACAGTTCTGATCTCTTGGGCCGTGCTGCAAGTCAAAAGCACTTGCTTTTGGGTCACGGAATTTCAATTATTCTTGTGAAGGAAAAGAAGAAAAAGCATTCATGTGGACTTAGAGCATTTTGGTTGAAAGGAAAATTAAGGAAAAGCAAATGTTATGTAGAAAAATGTCATGTACTTCTTTTTCCAAGACATGCTTAAGGATACTGAAGCCTGGTAGCCTCTAACATCAGAAGCAGTAGTTAAACCCTGTATACTGATGGTTGCTGGAAATGCAGGCAGATATTTACTGTGCCCTCCTCTGGTGCCAGGCCAGAGCTCGGATCTGACAGCTGAAACCTGCTGCTGACATGCCAGTGGCACTTCTGCAATGAACAGCAGTTCAAAGAGATGAGGCAGAAAGGAATTCTATGGCTGTTTCAAATACTCCTGCCTAAAAAAGCAAATTAACAGAGATAAACACCTGCTTGTATTTGTGAGAAGAGAGATACATATTTGTTACCTGACCTGACCAGACTGCCCCGTGCCAAACTTTCTCTCTGGGCTGTTGTTTCCAAGAGTCAGACTGAGCTAAGTGATAAAAGGAAAGAAAACAGGCCCTGCAGAGCTTCATCTGTGTGCTCAGGTGTGCCTGGGGGATGTCACACGCTTTCCTCCAATTGTGTGCCTCAGCCAGCACATCTCGGGAGAATTTCCAGAGGTGACCACGTTCTTCACCCCGTGTCTGACCAGCCAGAGCCCTTCTAACAGAGAGCAGCTAAAACCACAGCCACGGTTCATTTTGGTTTATACTTTGCCCTCAGCTTCACAAAGGCAGGGGGTGTGGGATAAAAGCAGCTGCCCATCGCTAGGAAAACTTGGGCGCTCTCTAAAGAGTTTGAGTTACAAATGTTCTAATCATTCCTTTTGATAAAAACACGGACTGGCTTCTCTCTGAGGCAACAAATCGCTCCATCACTGGATGGAGTGCTTCAGAATGGGGGAACAGATTAAGTGCAGTTCAGGAATAGCTAAAAACAGCCCAAGATACTGCCATATAATCTTGGATGCATTTGCCACACCCCACACCACAGACTGGTAGTTCACTACTTACTGCTTCCTCAAAGGAAGACAAGCAGCTCGAATTTTTGTCACAGAAGTGCACCTTCCCAAAACCCTGGGGGGGTTTGCCCGTGCACCAGGCTACTACTGGAAAATAAAGGGAACACCAAAATATTTAAACAGTCACATTTGCACCATTCCTGGGGGGGTTCCTGTGGTTCCCTCTGTCATAGTAAGATTAAATACCGTGGTTCCCTCTGTAATAGTAAGATTACAGCCAAATACACCAATTAACAATCACAGGAAGAATAACCAAGCTAACAAAAAAGGCCAGGAATAAAATTCTCTCGAGGAGGTTGAATTGCCCCTAGTACTTGAAGGCAAGAACTGCTTGTTATTGTCAAGTGTAGCTCTGTATTTTAATGACTACACAAACTTTTTGTATTATATTATATTGACTTTTTTTGTCATTTTCCTCATGGAAAGAAACAGTTCAAGTTCACATGAAGCAACATGTAAACACGTATGTCAAACAGTTCACGATAACATGACGAACATTTTTATAACTTAGGTTTCTAAAATAAATTAATGAATGCATCAATAGCACGGAAGTTTCTTCGCAGCACCTCAGCTGCAGCATTCTCATAGTAATGAGAATTAATCTAGTAATGAATCTAAGAGGGCAGAACTATTTTGCAAATAGATTCATTTACAGAGTACACATTTTATCATTACTTCTTTTCCCCTTTTTTTTGTAAAATAAAACCTCATTTTGCAAGGGATAATATTGATCTTTTTTAAGTCCAATCAAAGGGAAAGCAGGAATTATCAGAACTTTTCTTGCTCTCCAAGGCTTGTCTCAGATTAATTTTATTGCACACCTTGGAACTGGGCTCAACCACAACATCTTGGTTTCAAAGTTAGTTTAGACCTCCACAGTACTGGACAGAACTTCGTGAATGGCTTTGGCCATGATTCCTAAGGCAGAGCTCACAGAAAGGGATGAAGAAAACAGGTAAAATAAAAAAACAAACATGTCTAGAATGGCACTTTCAGTACCAATATGGAAGTCACGCTCCCACCTCATCAGCATCCATGGCTGTCAGCTGCAGTATTTTAGATCCATCTCCTATGTTCTCCTCGACAGTCAGATCCAGCATGTCCGTGGGGAATACTGGGGGGTTGTCATTGATATCCTGAAGTGTTATTTCTACCTGTAAAAAGCAGGAACAGGAAAAAAAGACTGAGTGAGCACCAGACACTGATTGGACCTGAATGTTACTAATCACATAATTCTGAAAGAAACCAGGTAAATTGCTCATAATCACGTGAATTAGCACATTCCCAAATCACACCAACAATAGGAAAAGCCCGTCCGGATATTAAAATTCCACGCTGTTATAAAATACTCCTAGGAAAACCTCTAACACAAATAAAGTTAATTTGACTTGTTGATAGCAACTGATTTTAAATGGTCCTAGTCTAGTTTATATTGGAAAAGATCCACTGATAGACTGTCATTGTAATCCTCAAAGTCAGCCTCTGGAGAATAACTGCCAAGTGCCGGGGCAGGAGATCGTTCAACCATTAAATGCTGCCTGACATAAAGATGAGGTGGTGTAAAATTCTCTCTGAAATGTTTATATATTGGCAACTCTCCGTTCCGAGAGGGGGAAAAAACACCCTTGCACTCAATATATTTTATAACAAATAATCTGCTTTTCTCTCTCTCAAAACTCTCCTCTAATTGCAAACATAAACGTTACTCGAGGAGCAGCCACCAGCATCTACTCTCCTTGCCCATCCAGAACTCACCAAATGTTCTCCTCACGTGCCGTGCTTGCACGCCTTCCCAAGTAAGAATGACAGTTCCTGAAAGGTTCTTTTGGGATCTCTACCCCTAGTTTTTCATAAGCGAGATTGCTGCCCTGCTGGTGCCAATTCAGAAAGATGCAGAGCTACGTTTTCTCTCCTTGCTGGGTCTGGAATGTAATATTCCAAAATAGAGAAAGAAGACACAGCTGTTTCGTGTTTGTCATGGAAAAAAAAAAAAGGAATGGTTTTGGACCCAAAATACTGAACAGTCTGATGACCCACTAAGGAGAAAACGAGAAGTTGAAAAAACCAAGGAACAGAGAAAGGCAAAAGGCAAAGGCATGGATGACTTAAAGAAGGCGCTTGGATTAACAGACAAAATATTATTGATGCTACAGCATCTACTATGCCCTTATCCACAAGGATTCTCCAGGCTGGAAATTCATGGCTTGGGCTGCCCTGGATATAACCAACACAGACATTTCTGTGAACAAACTCTACCATTTCTACTGTTTCTAGTCCCCTGCTGTAACATTTTCTTCTCTAGTCTCCTCTCACAGGGACCACCAAGTGCCAAGCTGTCCTGGCTTGATCACCAGGGTGATCCCAAACACAGAGGAAAGATTACATTAATATTAATATTAATATAATAGCTATATGTGCTGGAAGTAGAGACAAAACTGGGGTCTGCTATAAAAGACCATTGTTTGTTTCTCTATCCCCTATTTAATCCCTTTGGCCATTCAAAAATGGTACACAAAACAATTCACAGCCCAGGACACATCAACCCAGAAGGTTTTATTGTAAAATTGATACCCCTGACAGCAGAAGCACCAGGAGTGCTGAGCAGAGCATCACGAGCAGTGACTGACACCCACCCCACCAAGAGACACAAACCTGAGGAGAGGAAAACCAGCCTAGGTGGGTTTTCAAGGAGATTGGGTGACAATTAATGCCAGAAACGGGAGTGGCGTGGTGGAGGGGACAGCTGAAGGATTCTGCCAGCCCTCCCTTGCCCATGAAAAATATGTGACAACTTCTGGGGGGTTTGGGATAGGAGCATTGCCCACAGCTTGAATAAGGCAAAACAGTGAGGATCCAAGCATACGGATGGATAAGGATTGGGGGACAAATAAGTTAATTATAAAGTCAGATTCCGGAGAAGTGAAAAAAAGAAGCATAAAAGAGGTAACTTTATTCTGAAAAATCAGTTCACAAGTAAACAAAGAAACTGTATTTCATACTGAAGGAATGCTTGAGTTGGTGGAATAATCAGAAATCCTCAAATAAGGATGAAATTTTTAAAGAAAAGAACGCAACACTTTTAAACAGCGTTTACACCATGATTTACTACTTATCCACAGGGCTCACATAATGTGTATTGCTTCATAATTCACCACTGGCTAAGTCTAATTAGCATCTGTGTCTGGAGCTATCTCTTCACTTCTGCTAGAATTTACTCCTTCAGCTCGCAGACAGAGCTGCAGAGGCAGGGAGCGAGGCCCTTGGGCGCACTCAGAAATGGCACTGCAGCAGTGACAGCACCACAGAAAGGAGGGGGCCTAAGAGATGCTGCAGCTCCACCCTCCCTGCAGGGACAGGGATGCCAGCCACCAGCCCAGCCTGCTCTAAGACACCTGTGAGAAAGATTTGGGAAGAAACATCACATTTTGCCCAAACAAGAGCGTGCTACATTTCATTTAAGAGAGGATCTCATACATCCCAAATGAGATCGGATGTAAACTGAATTTCCAGGAGCTCGCAAATCAATTTAACTTTGAAATTACCCCATAAATTCCAACATGAAGCAGAAGCCCACGGGAGAACCACAACCACAAAGTCTTTTATTGCCACAGGGCACTGGAAGATTGCAGCATTTTCTTATCACATCCTTACTGGAGCAGAAAAAGGAAAAAACAAAATTCCACAAAGCCTTAATCTAAGATCTAAACTAAAGGTCTTCCCAACGAACTGCTTCTGTCCTTCTAATGCCATTTGCATACAGAAATCAGCGTGTGCCACTCTAGGAAATACATGGTTTGATTACTATCATATGCTGCCAATTAAAAATTAGGCACTGCACTATGCAACAAGAATTTCTGCAACTTTCCATCCAACAAATCCTCAACTGCTACTTGTACCAACTTTAATACAGGGCCCAGAAGTTCTTACTGCCACTCAGAGGACTCAAATACAATAAGGCACAGGAACAGCAAGGACAGTTAAGTGTCTTTGCACCTTTTTTATTCTCTAACTTGCCCTCTCCTGTGGTGCAGGCACTGATGGGGGTTTTGCTCCTCTGAACAGCCTTGAATTTCTGCAGAAGCCATGAGAACACAAGTAGTTACAGACACTTAAAACTGTGATGGAAATGTTATCAATAGATTCATAATGTTGTCTTGCTTTTTGTTGGTCAAGGGGAAATGGAAGAAAAAACAGCAAACCCAGAAAGCTTTGGTCAATCCACATGCCCGTAAATCTCCACAAAAATCACTCTACTTTTGTACAACTTCTAGTACAGTGCTTTTCCTTCACACATTTAATGCATCTAGAAAAAAAAGGCTGAAAATCAAAGCTTTCCCTCAGAGCTTATTCTTCAGGCAAACACACATGGTTTATTTACCAACCCTTGTAAAACAAACACATTAATTTTACATATCAATTCCTATGCAAACCATCTCTGGGTGGGTTCTTTTATTAGTTTTGTTTGTGTGCTTGTTTTATGCTTGACTCAAGCTAAGATGCAAAAACAGAGGCATACAACAAACCACAGAGATTGGCAATATAGAAAGCCAGACAATACCACAAATTTCCCTGTGCATGAATCAAATTTCTCCTTCACAGGCTTAATAACATTCTCACAATAATGCCCAGCTACAGATGGCCAGCCCATCCTCATCTGTGACAATTCGATTGCTGCAGCCTGTTGTCACGGACATTTTCAAAGCAGAGGAAGTATTAATTGCCTTGATCCTGTTAGGATTCTTATTTGCTGCTCAAATTAGCCTCTTGAGGGGGTTTTTTGAGTTGATTTTTTTCTCCCCCAAACAAATTCAGAACAGACTGAGGCAGGGCAGCACTCACCTCTAACAGTTCTGCCTCAATTTACTCTGAATGTCAATGCTGGAAAAATAGTTCTTCCTCCATTCAGATAAACCTCAGCTGTTAACAGATTATCAAGACCTCAAGTTCTAAAGCACACAGCTCTATTAAAGCATTTAGGACATAAACTATTCTTAAGCTCACTCAAAATAATTTGTTGAATTAAGAAACAGCTTCTAAAAGACGAAGTTTCACTTCTTAGAGCAAAAACACCAACTCCACTCCAAAAACACCAGTACCCCAGGTAACTATTACTGAACAGGCTAGACGAGTTCCACGCTCTGCATAAAAAGGTTAAAATGAGAGTTTTATTCTGGAAAAAGAAATGATTTTAGTGACTGGGTTTATGAGCTACAAAGGTATGTAAAATGAAGCACTGCCCTGCGAGGCGCCGTGCCAAATTCTAACCAGCCCAACACCTCCCATAAAGCAGCTTGGCCAGACCCTCTCCTTCTGTTTTACTGCACTTATTAACATCCAGTTTGCTTTTATTCCCCAGTCAGGAGGGTTTACAGACAGAGCACTTCTCTGAAGTTCTTCCACCTACGGAATGACGACGAGAGGAGGAAAGAAAAGATGACACGGGGGCACAGGAACGAGCTGACGTGGCAGCGGCAAGTTTCCCCGGGAGCCCCGAAAGAGCAACCCCTGCTCGGAGCCACGCTCTCCGTGGCACAGGCTGCAGCAGAGATCTGGAGATAGAGCAGGATCTGAGAGGGGAGGGAGTCCCGGCCGCCTTGGGGACCTCTTCAAAGGGCACGGCTATTTGATCAGAGATCAAACAGAGCGCAGAGGCAACGCTGCTCTTTCCACGTGCACGGCCTCCAGTCGTTGCTCTCCCCTCTCCCGGGACATGCCAGCTAAGAATCTGTGATCAGCACCCCCACAAATCACCCCGAGGATTCGTGTTTATGCCAAAGCCATTAGATGATCCTTCGTCCTAAAACAAAATTAAGGAGCTTTATCTTCTTTGCTGGAGATGTTATCAATTTGAACTGAACAGAAGCGCGAGGATTTGATTTCCCCCTCCCCTTTTATCACTCGGGATGATAAAAGGGAAGAATTCACAACTATTCATTCACCCCTTCCAAGTAACTGACATGGTCAGAACCTGACCAACACTAGTCTTTTTTTTTTTTTTTTTGTGCCTTCATCACTTCAGCCTTCTTCTTCATCCAGCAAAAAATCATTCCCTGATCCTGGAAAACTCACGTGCATGTGAGGTTTTTTATGACACATCTATATATGCATTATATATAATAATAAATGTGTTTTTAATGGCATATATCCATGCATACATGTAATAATGCATGCCTGTTTGTAACTGATGTGAGTAATGAGAGTGGCCACTGTGAGGTTGTGGTGACACTCAGTGCTTGAGGGGCAGTGCGTGGAAGCTTCCCCCAAACTGGAGGGGCAAGGGCATGAGGAGATTAAAAAGGATCACAGTGCAAACCATTTCTGGAAATACATTTTCAGGGGAAAAAAAAATTCTCTTTAAAATAAACGATTTTTTTATGTAAATAAATAAATTAATAAATGATACCCCCTAGCCCATCTTGAACCAGTTCCCCACCTCTCTCTAAATCACTGGCAAACAGTATGCTTGAGGGCAAAAAATAAACACTTATGCTTTGAAATTATGTGAATACCCGATAATAGCAGAGCTCAGGAAGGTGAAAAACCTGAACTAGTGATCACACACATTTACAATTTTCACAACAAGATGGAAAGCCCATTTATAAAGAAAGTATCTTGGGACAAGGCAATAGCTGAGGCTGAATGAGGCATCTGAATATCCCATTTTCCAGGAGGCAAACAATCCCAGCACACGCTAGCACAATAAAAATCACATTAGTCCATTGTGCTGCAGGCCAGCAAACCTGTTAAATAGAAATGTGATGTTGTTAAGAACCCCACTATTAACAGGGGGAAGATTGCAGCTGGGGAGAAAGTGTGGGGGAGAAAAAGTTGGGGGAAAAAAAACCAAACAAACCACCTAACTAAAAAAGCCACGTTTAGAAGACTTAATTCTGATGTTTGGGGTAAAGCCTAATGCAAGACAGGGTGTGGAAGCTGTCCTAGGATCCATCACTGCCCACTCCAGCCGCCCCAGAACAAACAAAACATCAACCTGCACAAGACAACAGTAATGCAGAATGGGGGTTATAGAAATATCTCCTTTTACCTCACAGAATCAGGAATTACTACTGCTTACCAGCCTCGAAATGGTTTGGAAACGTAGGGCTCGATGCACTTTGGAGCCATGAAACAAACATGTGTGGATCCTTACGAATGTTATTATGATTAATATGTAGTGCTGGAATTTCCCAGGGAATTTTCATCTGGGGGTTCCAACTCCAGTATTTTATCACTGCAGAACCTTCCTGGGGGTTCATATTAATCAAGTTTAGTAGGGGGATTTGATGTTTTTCAACCTAGACCCTTTTATAAAGGATGGCCATAAAATGCTGGGAGATCAGAGGGACCAGAACCACTGTGATTTAATTGACATTACCAGAAGAACCACAGAATAATTCGGGTTAGAAAGGACCCCTGAAGACCATCTAGTCCTGCAATGCTCTCTGCAATGAGCAGGGACATTTCCAACCCGGCCCTGAGTGCTCCCAGGGGTGGGACATGCACCACCTGCCTGGGCTGCCTGTGCCAGCGTTCCACCACTGGCAAAACTTCTTCCTCACACCTCATCTCCATCAAGCGTCAATTTGCTCTCGTCATCATTTAAAATTAAAATCTAGAGTCAATTTACTCTCATCATCATTTTAAAATTAAAATCTAGAGTCGATTTGCTCTCATCATTATTTAAAATTAAAATTAAAAAATGACTTCTTTCAGTTGTCACTAAGAAATATCGATCCTGGTGCTGTAAGGAAAAGGTGCCATAATTGTTTCGTTCTCTCTCCCTTTTTTTCCTCCCCCCTATCTGTTAAGGTGACCACTGGGAGCTGCACTGCCTGGAGTCTTGATTAAATGTTTCACTGCATCCAGAACACTTCATCATGCAGCATAGCCAAAATCTATTATGGCTTGCAAGTGACTCATGCTTTAGCTATGAGAAAACCATAATAAAGAGCATTTTACATGAAAATGCCCAAAAGGTTGGTAATTTAATCTCGATTCTAAGTAGCATGCAAGGCCTCTGCGTCCAGCCCGTGCAGACAGTAAGGCATTGTCTGGAAATGCATTACCTACTGTGGTTACATCTAACTTCTTCTGCCAAAGCCCTGATGAAAGACACTGAAAAGAAACAATCTTGTCCCAGCAGAAGGCCACCAGCCAGGACAGGACGCTGACATTTCCAAGACAGAAGATTTTTTTAAAAAAAAGGAGTTTTCCTAAAGGCAAAGCAAGCAATGCTAAAACTCTCATTTTTTGTGGAATCAGTATTTTAAGGTAATTTAAGCACTATGTCGTATTCTGCTCCCTCGAAAGAGACACGGTCTCACCTGCAGCAGAGGGAATTAAAAGTGGATCAGGGAAAGAACTAGTCAAACCTTGGCTAATTGAACAAAGCAACAGCAGGCTGGCTTTAAAACACACATCAGAACATACAGAACCATGAACACGGAAGCCCAGACCCATCCAGCTTCACAGCAAACCAGAGATAAACATCCAACTGGTACAAAAAGGGATAAGACTGGAAAGAAACAAGCAGTTATTTCCCCCCTTCCCTGGCCACCAGAGCACGGTGAAATGCAGGTTATTTTGTCAGCGGGGGCCGAGGAGCACCGTGCATGGCTCAGTAAATATCTGAGCGCTGTAAAACCAGAGTGACTGTAGGAGCTCCTGCATCCCCATCCCTCCCGTGGGCGCTGGGTATGCACACCCAGCGCGGCATTTCCCCGGGCACCAAGGGTGCCTTCCTCACAGACACCTTACTTGTGTCTCTGGTTGCAAGCCCCATTCCAAATACCTGCCAAAAACCAACACAAACACTTGGCAAACACTTGCTAACGAGGGTTTCTTTTTTTCTTCTTGGATTTTTAATTTTTTTCTTTTTTCTTAAAGCAGTATACATTTGGGAACCATTTGGTTTATAACTTTGCATTTAATTAGATGAGGTCTACTGCCATGTAATAAGAAGTGGATTGAATCGGTAAGAACATTTCAGCCTGTGCCAGAAAAAAAGGAAAAAAAAAAAAAAAAAAGATAAAGTCAGAAAATGCAAGCATTAGAAGTCCAAGAATGGGAATGTCACACCTCTAAATTAAATAAATCACCTAATTAAACTCACAGGTGTGACATTCAAAGCACACGCAGTCCTGAAGACAACGCGATAAATCCATCCCATCACTGAAGGCTGCCCAAACAGCCAAAGAAAAGCTCTTTACCCAGAGCCATGGCAGGAAAAGCACTGCTACAGACACTAAAGAAAGCACGGATTTTTTTTCTGAGGGTGCAAGGAAATTGAAGATACAGGACTGAACGCTGGCTGGTGTTTTGCAGTTAACGAGGGTCTCATGTGTGGCACCTTTCTGAGAAGAATCCCTCTAAGAAGCTAAATGAGACTTCAGCCAATAAAACACACGGGACCACACTTTCCTTGGAAGGAAAGAAGTACAAGGCCACTTTACAAAAACGCCTAAAGGCTTTTTCCCCCTGCAGCAAGGACCCCTCGGGGCTGGAAATTCCAAATATTGCAGCGTCCTCCCCCAGACTTCAGGGAAATGCCTTCCGTGCTCCCCTCCTGCAGCCTGCGGGCTCGCACAGCAGCTCCACATCTGGTGTCAGGGAGGGCCCCTTCCCTGCGGCCCCTGGAGGCACAGAAAGGCGTTTTTCTGTGGCCACAGAGGGAACTTTTCATGTGGCTGCCCGCAGCACAGCCAGCTGACGGTCGAGGCTGCTCCAACCCAACTGGGGTCATCCCTTCTCCTTCATCCTGCTGCCCTCCCACGGGTCAGCTCTCACTGAGGCAGCTGGACCTTCAGGCTTATCTCTCCCCAGGTCACTTGTTGGGCCGCCAGGGCCATGGAATCATTTGGTGCAATCATTAAAAAGTCCAACGTGATAACGGCGGCTGATGCGCCATGCATTACACCAGCTCCTCTACCTGGGCAAGAAAGGAAAGCCCTGCCTGGCTCCAAAACCTAGTTTGTCTGCCCAAATAGATCCTACATGCCTTCAACACTATCTCTTCTTGAAAAAAATAAAAATGCTGTTTATGGTGATGAGGTTTTGCAATAAAGCCCTTCTCGAAGTGGAGTAAAACCCTCTATAGTAGTCCTTGACCAAACAATGAAGATTAAAATTTGAATATATAATAAGGTATCACGAAAAATAACTTTCATCTCCAAAAGTATTCTAAATAGCTGAATAGCATTTCTCTTGGCCCAGGAATGTGAAAGGTGGCTGAATCTCTGTAGAGTTCTTCACATCAGCCAACAGGTTTTTGTTTCCCTTGCTTACCTTTTGAATTTTCTTACTCAGCTGTTGGACTTTGGACTTGACAGAGCAAATTTAGAAAATCAAGCATTAATGACAAATTAAAAGGTCTTTTAAAAGACCTTCACCTTTTGAAACATATCATCTCACTGTATCTATAAATACACACATGACCTCGTGCACTGAAGAAAAACCGAGTGAAAAACCCCAGACTTTCACAGAAATAGCTGGAATAGCTGGAACAGTGTGCTTATGTGGGATTCCTACAGTCATCTGCCTTAATAAAGAATATGGAGTGTTTTATTTGAGCATAAATTCGGAGATTTGACTTTTATTGGTTCCTGAATATCCACTACATCTTCCCTGGATGCAGAACCTACATCAAACTATGAAGTTAAGCTCCCTGGCTGCTACATTCAATAATGAGAACTTTTAATGGCCCGGATCCTGACATATTCCTACAGGACAGCTCTCTGCCCCAGCACCCTGAGTTGGTTTGATTGTGGCCAGTCCTCAGCTAGCCCTGCTAACTGGGTCAGGAATATCACCAGCAGCTGGCAATGGTAACAAACCAAAGCCTCCCTTCAATCGAGTGAAAACTCTGAGCCCTGGTCATCTCAGCAAACCTTGAAAGGGGAAAGAGGATAGAAATACCCTGGCACTTCTGCCCATCCCAATTTCAGCGTGGCAGGAAGCAGATACACCACAAAAGAATGGTTCCCGTGGTATTTGAAGCACAGGAGAAACCAAAGAACCTTCTCAAGCTCGGGTGCCCGTCTGATGTCCCGACTGAAGTGACTCAGCTACTCCTCGTACCACAGCACTTGGGTTGTTCAGTCATTACCCTGACCGTGCCACATCTTTGATCCTTTGGAAGTTCACCACCACTGGTCACTACTACAAGGCTATTTTAAATATTTAAAATGTATGGGAGGAATTTTAGAAGAGCTGAGAATCACCGGTTCCCTTCTGAGGGGCAGAGAAAAACCAACCAAACCAAATCAGAACAAATGTTCAAGTGTGACCATGAAAGATTCAGAAATTCTTCACAGAGTTCAAGCACCCTTAAATACACAACCAAAAGATATAATTCTGTCTTTTGAAGATTGGAACCTAAGCTCAATTTCTCTGTGTCTTCCCTTTGTTTTGCTAACTTTGGTTTGTGTCTTCAATAGGGTGTCTATGATGTGGCATGGGAATTTTATTTTTTTTAAAAGTACATTTTTTCTAAAGATCTTGTAGGCTGAAACAGTCTCAGTTTTTCTGGTTTTAACTGAATTAAGGAGTGCAGTGTACTGAATGTACGAACTGGCCCACTGGCCATGTGGAACAGATTAGAGGATGATCATTTCATTGTAAGCTCACAATTGAAGCATTTCAATAGTTTTATAGACAATTGAGAAAAAAGAAAAGTATTTTGAGGACAAAATTTGAATGGCTTACAGTTAAACTATTACATTATATTAAAGGGCAGGAAAACAGAAACAACAGAAACAGAGTAGGCAAAATTTAATAATTTAATACAAAAAGACAAAGAAAGTTGCACATTAACTCTTAGTAAGAAAATTACAGCAAGAAACCTGGGCATCATGGAGAGGTCTAAAAAAAAAAATAAATGCTGAGGGGTTTTTGTTCCCTGTTTTTTTGTACCATTCACCTCTGCTTCTCCCCCCAAGGTTCCTAAATCTCAGCCTGGTTTGATCCTTCCATAACGTGAGACACACCTTATTATATTCTCCTAAGCATAACACAGAAGAATGACAGAAAAAGAGTTTTCTTTTAAAAAAGTATTTTCTAAGTAGAAGTCCAATAAACCTGAAAGCTTTCTGAGAAAGCCATCAAGCAGTTGAAAGAGGGAAAACAAGGCAGGCAAAGACTTCTGGATAACCAAAAAAGTGGCAACAACTCAAACGCCTCTGCTAGCTCGCTGCCTTCGCGGTGACAACAACATAATTGCCAAAATGATTTCATAATGAACAGCTGGTGATAGGGCCACAGGGACAGCACTGTGTGCTTTACAGGGGTTTGTTTCTCCTACAGGGAATGGCATAGGAAGTGGAAGCGCAGATGCTCTGTTTGCAAACAGTCTCTAGCTGAAAACACCCCCACCTATCTAGAAACATATTGCTTGAAATATCAGCACCTGAGAGGAATTAATAATGGCAACTCCTGCATCCTACAGACTTCCAGCAGACTTTCACCAACACGACTCTTCATGGTAATAAAATATTACCTGTTCTTCCATGAGGGACAGAGGTGACAGGATTGGGTCAGTGCAGTTCACAGAGATCTGGCTGCCAGCCTAAGCCCTCATCACTCCTTACTCTCAGTCAAAATGTGACATTGTCCTAAACCTGCATGGTCCCTAACAGCAAAGGGAGGGATGAAACCTCTTGGGAGAAATCTCAGCCCCCCAAAAAGCACAGGAAATAGTACAGGAAAGCAGAAGCTGTTTTCTACCTTTCCTTTATGGTTTATGAACCACTGAAACGCTCCCTGCTGTGTGCCACTTGCTGGCATTCTGTCTCAAAAGAAGATATTGTTCAAAATGATGGGTTGCTGGTGTATTTAACACATCTCTTAATAGGGAACTATTAATTGAGCATTTTTCCCAATCGTGTTTCCTGCACAGGCACCACCAAACAGCACCCAGCAGGTTTCCTACCTCTGGAAAGCCAGTAAGTCCCCGATGCTCTCCAACCAGGCCATGGCAATTCCCTGACACGGGAAGGATGCAAAATGCTGTGTGCACTTGCAACGTGCTTCAGGGAGAAGGTTACAGCTCACCAGTACAAGAATTCAGGTTAAAATAACAACAGCACAAGGAAATGAAGGGGGAATATTTGTAACAATGCTGACTGATGGCTGGATTCACATTTTGTTTTCAGTTACCCCAAAGCAAACCCCGGGAGATTCCAGTGAGGTTCCTTGCACGTATGTACAGCACGGACTGAGCTACTTGGCAAACCCTGCAGAGTGAATTAAAATGAGCCCACGGTACAAGTGAGAAGGGTTAATTGAGACCTCTCTGTGCAGCAATGCAAACCCCTCAAACCTGTCATAATTAATGAGAAAAGCCAGAAGAAACAGTATGGCTCTGACTAGACTGCCAGAACCTACAGTCTGGCATTAATCAATGCTATGGAAAAGAAACTCTGCTGAGAGGGTGGGGAGGCCCTGGCACAGGGTGCCCGGAGAGGCTGTGGGTGCCCCAGCCCGGGCAGAGCCCAAGGCCAGGCTAAATGGAGCTTTAAGCAGCCTGGGGTGGTGGAAGGTGTCCCTGCTCATGATTTTTATGGTCCCTTCCAACCCCAACCCTTCTGTGATTCCCTTTCTGTCCAGCTCTGCCATCCTGCTGCACGGGGCAGCAGAAGCACAGGGAATCCTTTCCTTGCTCTGGGCTGGCTGCTGTGCCTGGAGGGCAGAGCGGCTCCAAATGCTCTCGCTGGGAGCATGGCTGAGCTCCAGAGCCCCCTCTCTCCCCAGATCCATGCTGCCCACACAGCCCTCACTGCAGCCTGGCTCTGACCCCCAGCTGGAGACAGCCAGGCTGAGCAAAGCCCCCCAGCCTGCTGACTTCAGAGAGCAAGGAGCTGAGGCCACCCATAATTCTACATTGGCTCTACAGCTTCTCCCATTGTAGCCCAGCGTAGAGGAAAAACAAGCAAAAGCAAAAAAAGAGAAAGACCCTACAAAGAAAAAACCTACAAAGCAGAATAAGCATCCCAGTGTAAGCCCAGACCAACAGCAGGGCTCGGAGGAGCAAAGCCAAGCAGAGGTCCTCTGATTATTAATTAATTGTTATTATGGTTTAGGGTCCCTGAACGTTCCAGAGGAGCCCAAATGCTCCGACATCCCTTCAGTGCTTTGGGGTCTCCTGGACGTTCCCATACCCCAGCACCTGTGGGCACCCCTGGCAAAGCCCCACCTGCTGCCTCAGTCCATTTCTTACTTCTCAGGCTGATGAACGTGTGCCAAATAACCAGCAGAAGTGCAAACAGGACTCACAAAACTCCTTCCTGCTCACCTAAAGGAGTTTGACACACATTAAGGCATCCTTCCTCCATTTATGTTAGACAAAAAAAAAAGTATTTTCTACATTTCTAGCAGCCCCTGGTAAAACATCACAGATGTCAGAACAGCATTAAAAAGCAGCTTACAAAGTGTACTATCACCACCTTCTCTGCCCAGAAGGTCATTAAAAATATGCAAGTAGCTTCAAAATCAAGGAAATTCACTGGATTTTAGCACATGCGTGATGAGCATTAAACCTTTAGCTCTTGGGCTTAATTTATGTTGGTTTTTTAAAATTAACTTGGCACTTTGCAGTTTAGAAAGTGTGCTGCAAGTCATGATCACCGGTATTCGTGGCTCTTTGTTTTAACATACAGCTACAACATTATGAATACGTTGCTGAACTAATAAAATCATCACAAAACAACAGAGGTCCTCAAATTCTGCACTGATTTTTATACTACACAGTCATTGGCCTCACCAGTACTTTCTAATCAAGGTTCCTGCACCACACTTACATCACTGCAACTCATCAAATTTTCTAATTTACGTACAAGGACAGCTCAGCTCCTCTGGTTTTTGGGTAGATTCATGTATGCATCTTATTAAGACTAACTGGATTAACACCACACATTCAATAATCAGTCTGACAAATAATAGCACCGGACTACCCAGAAACAGAGCAGCACTTTAATTTTATTTTTCAGTTGTTATTATTATTATTCTAAACTTGAGCTTATTTCCTGGTATTGAAATCATAATTAACTTACACCAGCAATCCTGCTGCTGTAAATCCTGCTGGCTTTGGCGACTCTGCCCATGACGCCAGAGCAGGGAGCAGCCCCCAGAACAATGCCAGCTGGAAAAATCGTGCTGCTCTCACCACACGTCCCTTGGAGTTGTGTAACTCTGCACAATGGCCACGATGCCATCTCGTTTCTCTGAAGTGTGGCTAAGGAAAGGTGTTTTTCTTCCTGTGGGCCCAACAAGCAGCTTTCCTGTACAGCTCCGGGCAGCGCAGCGAACAAAGTTGTGTGTCTCACTTGGCACGGGGCCAGGTGATGCTTGCCCAGTGCCAAATGCTCCACTAACCTAGATAACTGGCACAGAGCTGATGCACGGGGGGGAAGAAATCAGGTTATCACTGCATTTGCTACCAGATGCAGCCTTAAATGTCACTGCACACAGGGCTGTGCTTTAGAGCGAGCCAGCCTCAGCAGACACTTTTGGAAAATAATACACTTGGCACTTACGGAGCAGGGTTTAAAAAGGAGAGAGAGAGAGAAAAAAAGGAAAGAAGCAAATTTAAAAACAAGAATCAATGAGTACATCTGTAATTCTGTAATTACGGCATCTGCTCTTAAGCCTTTGCATCTGCTCAGCACTGTCAACAAACACCCCAAACCCATGAGCAGAAATCATCTCACAACTTCAAGCCAAGCATAAAAAAACCCCAAAACAACACAACCCCCCTCCACCCCCCCAAAAAAAACCCCAAAACCCAGCCCATTAAATTCTCATAGTGGATGTGGACCCACGGATGTGACTAAGCTAATGATCCACCAGACCAAAGCTCACTTTTAAAAGTGTGTGTGTAGGGGTTTATGTTTCCAAATACAAAAAAAGGTTTGTGTGAAACTGAGGAGCTGCCTTCCAGGAATTAGCAAAAGGAATACTCTCCATGGGAGAGGCTTCATCCGAAGAGTTCATTGTCTAGCAATTGTGTTTTACAAACAAAGACTCTAATAAAAATGTTCTGTTAAGTGCGTTTTAGTAAAGATCTCCTCAAAACAAAATGGTCAGGACAAGCAGAGCACCACATTTTAAAACAGAAGACAGCTGCCAGCATCAACCCTCCCTGATATTTTAGGAAGAAGGTTTCTGAAGGTGTCACAGTTAGTTCAGAGGAAGCCTTGGCCAGCTCCCAGGGGATGTCAGTGGGAGGGATGGGGACAAGCGAGTAATTTCAGAGGGAATTAAAACCAGGACCTCATAAATACCAAATACCTCAAAGCCCAAAGCTACTGAAAGTCCTCAAAGCCTACAGAAAGACTCAGAAAGATGATTTTGAATGCAAGGCAGAAAGTTTTCAATATTTTTCAGAGACCACCCCTCTATTTTCTGCTGCCAGCACTGTGCAGAGCTGCAGCCCCTGGGAGCGGCTGCTCCCTCAGCCCACTGAGGTTACTGCAGGCCTGGCAAACAAGGGTTTCATCTCAGCTGCAGGCCCAGTTCTGCCAAATACATGAGTGGAAGAGGTCCAGATATTCTGGGAGAAGTGCAGTTTGGTCTATCTGTGCTTTCCTGTCCTGCTGAAGCAGCAGTGACACACACACGTCTGGGGTGCTCCCAGTGAGCTAACACAACTAATACTAATGCAGATAACACTACTAGCACAACCCCGTGAGCTAACACATGCCAACCAGACCCTTTTTGGGTCTCTTCCACTGCTTGGAGCTGCACGGCTCTAACTGGGTGAACTTTCCACGACTGTGGGTGCATTAACATAAAAACACAAATGGAATCTGGTTCATTTATGGAGAGCCCAGCATGGCTTTCCTTGGCAGAGCACTCACCTCGGGGTGCTGTGGGACTGGGAAGGTCTGGCACCTCCTCAGGGAAAGGAGAGGCCCCAGAGTGGTGGTTCCCACCATCACCCACAGCTCATCCCCTCCTGTACCAGCAGCTGGGGCAGCGGTGGTGCCACAGAAGGACCAGCTTTGCAAACCCTATCTCCTTTCCTTAACCTTGCTGCTTTGATCCCCCTGCTGTTAATATCTGTCTCTCTCTGTATCCAAGTAGGAAAGCGTGGAACACAACAATGAACTGACTCGACTCCCACAGGCTGTCCTGGCTGGCTTTAATCCCTACCTGCAGCCCTCCCACGGCTTGTCCTGCTCTTCTGTGCACACCTCGGCATCCCTGCTGAGCGGGCACAGCCAGGATGTTGGGATGTTTCACCAGCACACGCCCCTGGCAGGGCGATGGGAGCTGTTAAAAATGTCCCTCCGGGAGGGAGCCGCGTCCCAGCGCTGAGCACCGCTCAAGGAGCGAGGGAGGCGAGGAGGGAGGACCACCTGCTCATCCCAAAGCCATCAGCAAAAGGTTCTGTGGTTTTCTCTTCCTAGAGGAGCACAACGGGAGGGAGATGCCACGCAGACAGCCAAGGAAAGGGTTCAGGAGCCAACAGGGAGACCAAAACCAGCCAACTGTGTACAGCAGACCTAATTTCCTGCAGCGAGGGAGCAACAGACCCTCGCCACAGATGGGGGAAGAGGCACAGATGCCACAGCTCTCTGCGAGAGGGGCTGCTCCCATCTGAGCACAGTGCCCCAGACGGGGGGCAGGAGAGCCCCGTGCCACGGTGGGGGCAGAAGAGCCTTCTGCTCTGCTGCTCACCTGGGCTGCAACCCCCGATCACACTCCAGCACCTCCCGGCAGCCAAGGGAAACCCTCAGGATGAGGAGTACAGCCACTGAACATCACCCACGAACTGATACCCAACGAGATGAGACTCATCTCGAGAGTGAAGATGGGGGGAAATTGTATTATTATAGCCTTAAAGCCCAAAAGGGAAGGTAATGAACTGCCTGAAAACCAAAGGACTTGCTCAGCAATAAAACCAACCTGGGTTAGCACCTCGGAGCAGCAGCTGGGAGGAAGGGGAGCCTAGGAGGGAGCAGGAGAAGCCACTGCCAGGAACTCTGAAGGCACACGAGGCCCTGCCTCGGCGCTGGAAAGCGGGCAGGCTCCTCCCAGCCTTCTCTGCCCACACCACACGAGTTCAGGAAGCACTCGGTGACTGCCAGTGGCTGCTAAGACCTGTCGGAGACCTCAGTGAGAAAAGGGGATAACCCAAGTGGGCCATCCACGAGGGGCAGGACACTCCCCTGCGACCCCTTTTAAACCATGCCCAGCGCCAGCCTTTGCTCAGGGACAGGGGAGCACCAACACCACAACCCCACCTTGGGCACCATCACAAATAAAAGTCAGGCCTTCGTACATCTGCATCTGATTTGCTCTTCCTGCTGCTCTGCACATCACCACCACGATTACCAACAGAAGTATTTGGCTCCCCGCCTTGCCCTTTTATTGCTTTGCTATGCTTCACTGCCAATCCTTATGGCAACAGAACTTGCAAAGTCATGGACTCTTACAAAAATCTTGTAGTACTAAAGCCCTGCACACAGAGATTTCTCCCACTCTTGGACACCGTGGAGTTTCCAGGTATTGTTTTTGCCCTCATCTCATTTTATATTTAATATATTTGCCAGAAATATGAGTCAACAATAGTAAGTTGAAGATTTTTTTTTTTAATATTTTTTTCCAATCTTAGCTATTTCCTTTCTGCTTTCCTCAGTGCACTCTGCTCTGATTTTATTTGTACTGCAAACTCCTTGGGGCAGAGGCAGCCTGTACAGTCCATTCTAAATCTGAGTCTGCAGAAGGTAGAACACTGAATTGTGATCCCTGCTAGCAGACACTGAACGTTTCCCCATCGTTTGACCTAAGCGTTGTCCACTGGAATAAAATGTGTTCCTGCAACCACAGTCTGAAAACAAGATTACTGCATTTATCAAGAGTTTGCATTAGTTCCTGTTCCTGCAATCCTTCTGTAAATCAGAGCACCATCACACAATCAGCAAGACAGGCAATACACGGATTCAGTTTCTTCCTCTCAGGCCAGCATGCCAATTATTACCCTTGGTTTGGAGCCTGAAAGCTGAAAGGTGTTCCCTCCCCCAGGCGTGTGCCTTAGCAATACAGGAGAAGTTTGAAGTGTGTGAAATTCAACAATCCCTTGTTCCACCAGGTGGGAATGACCAGGGCAGCTCCCCCAGCCCAGTGGCCGCTGGGCTCACATTGTTTGGGCACACAGGGATCAGGTGGATCTGCTGTGCAGCACTGGGATGCTGTTTCTGATGGTTCAGGATGATGGGATCCTGGGGGGGGAGGAAGAAAGAGATCTGGTAATTTTCAGCACGTTTCCCACGAGTTTGGAGCCTTTCTCACAGCATCAGACACGTCCCAGGCTCTGAAGAACACGAGCTGCTGCCTGTGAGCTGCCTGCAAGGGATTGCTTAGTGATGGGAGGCATGGCAATAACAGTCCAAGAGTATCTGCAGTTCAGAGGGGGCATGGGCTGGGTCACGAGAGAGGAGCAATACAATCTGAAAACTCTCCTTAACTTCACCCAGTGCTGCAAAACGAAAAAGGCTGTGCCACACTCTGTGCCATGCAGTGCTTACTTTCCAAAAGCTGTGTCTTAATTGTTGAAAAGCTGGGCTTTGTGGCAAAAGAGTTGGGTTGGGGTTTTTTTGTTGTTGTTGTTGTTTTTGGAGGTTTTTTGGGTTGGTTTTTTGGGTTTTTTTGTTAGTTTTCTTTTTTTT